>CM033457.1:17131533-17596533 GCA_019425755.1 Amaranthus cruentus | reverse complement strand
GAATTATGGATGATCCTAATTTGTTTGGATAACAAAAAGACGGGGGGCGATTGATCGAATGCAATATTTCCTAAAATAGAAAGATATGAAAAGAAAACACTCATTTTCCTTCCTTTTTCCTTTTTTCACTTCTAAACAAATAAGGTGCACTATCTCTTAATTACCCTCCCTTTCTTTTCTTCTACTATTCCTTTCATTTCTCTTCTAGTTTGTTATCCAAAATAGTGTCAGTAACAAAAATATATTACTCAAATTTAATAATAGAAAATAATCAAGAAAAAAATATTATAAGAGGTGAAAATAAGAATGAGTAAGTTAATGCACTATAAATTTATTGTTCATGCAATACACATAATTATTTTTTTTTTATGTATATACAACCTGCATATTGAGTAACCCAACTATTAGTGGTCCTTATATCTAGTACTACTACACATTTCCTGTAGATGTTATTATTACTAGGACATGGATATTTTAGGTACATGCTATAGAGCATGTTATCTTTAGTTTAATTTAGTTTATTGTGAGTTTTAACTATTATTTTTTTTCTTATATAATATTTTTTCATTTTAGAAAACCAAGATGATCATATTATTATAGGCGTTATTTTCTTATATTTTGCATATAACATACATTTTGTGAAGTACTTAACTTGTTAGAATCATATCGGTATCTAGATTGTAAACCTTTAAGGCTCTAATAATTTTGGTCAATACAAGAAAAAACGTAAATGATCTATTTGAATATTGGCTATTCTTGTGAGAGGTCTTATCTCAATAAGACTGCCTCAAAATAAAAAGTTTATAATTTTATTCATAAATAGATGTTTATTTGTTTATATATCTTGAGCAGGAAAAAAATACACAAAAATGGAATAATAATGATGCTGTAGAGGTTGTGTCTGTGGAACATTTCCCTACTGAAAGTTCACCTGATTCAACCCATGATGAAAGTGGTGAAACATCTCCGGCAAGGGACGATCGAACGCACGCGATAGCAGTGGCGGCCGCCACAGCAGCAGCAGCCGAGGCGGCTGTGGCAGCAGCGCAAGCAGCTGCTAAGGTTGTCCGGTTAGCTGGCTATGGGCGACAATCTAGAGAAGAACAGGCTGCTACTTTGATACAAACACACTATCGAGGTTACTTGGTACGTCATGCTCGCTCCTATTCACTCAAGTTGTCCCATTTAGTTTTTCACACTTGCCGTGACAACATTTTAACCCTTAATATCTCAAATTATTGATAATTAAAAATTATAATAAGTTGATATTAATAATCTTTGTATTGAAACGAATCAAACAAGTTCTCACATGATTATGTTTTAACTTATAGATTTAGAGTAAAATATAAATTAAGAGTGATAAGTGAATAGTGCCCAAAAACAAATGGGACAACTTGAGTGAATAGGAGGGAGTATTTTCTATATATGCTAATTTCATTTTTTTTGTTTAAAGATAATTATTTATGGGTAAGTAAGAGAAGGAAAAATAATTACTAATCAGTAGATTGAAAAGGAAATTACTTTACCGTTATACTCACCGGTGACTTTTTAAATTGTCAATTAGTCTATTTTATTTACTATAGTGCTACTAATTTCTAGTTTGTATACTAGGAGTATCTCACTATGTTATAAAGATCTTTTTGCTGTGTAGGTATTTGGGTTATCAAATTGAGTTCAAATAATCGTTTGATTTGAGTATATATACGCTGAAATACATGAACATATTTAAGTTGTGTTTTCGTGTTTGGATTGTTAAGGTTTACTTAATTACCCACATTTAAAACTATATGATTATGGGGTGTTTGATAATTGATTGTTTATTGGTTTAGTTGACTTGTTTTATAATTGACAATATTGACTAATTTTGTTAATTGTTAACCTAATTGTATAAGTTAGGTGTTAATGGGGATTTATGGTAAAACTTGTTTTAGCTCTAACCTATTTCAAAGGTAAAATTATGAGTCCAAAAAGTCAAATCAGTTGATAAAAACTAGTCCCATTAGCCATCACTTGTTTATCAAATAATCATTTGAGTCATTAGCAACGCCATTTCTTATCAAAAAACTAACTCAATATATAGTGTATTAAAATAAAGACAACCCCTTTAAAGCCCTACCACACTAATTTTAAATCTTTGTAGCTCAATCTGTTCAGAAATTTAACTTCTTAACCTTTTTAAAAGGGTCGAACTTTTGATGGACCCACTCTGTTATACACGGAAAAATTGAAATGAATAAGCAAAAAATAAAAAAAATTCAAAAAATATGCAACTTTTTAAAACTTTTTCCCAAGATAAACAGTTTTGCTCCTGACCTTAGGTTTGGATTTGTTCGCTGAAACTAACAGCGAACAAAGACTTAAAGTCAAAAGTAGTCAAAGAGTAGTTCGCTGTTATTAACGGCGAACAAACATCAACACTATTTTTTGACTCAAGTGGTTGTTCGCTATTAGTAACAGCGAATACCACCTTTGTCTTTTTTGAACCATTTGTCTTTGTTCGTTGTTATTAATAGCGAATAGGTACTAAACCTAAGGTCAGGAGCAAAACTGTTTATCTTAGGAAAAAGTTTCAAAAAATTTCTATTTTTTGAATTTATTTTTTTTTTTTTTTGCTTATTCATTTCAATTTTTCTTTATACAGTTCTAAATATTAATTTAGTATTATTTTTATACCAAAACATTATTCAATCTTGCACTAAACTACACGTGACATAAATGCAAGACACAATTTATTTCATACTATTAATTAATACACCATATTTATTTATATTGATATAAATTAGGTTAAACTAAGATGTTTGATTATGATGGAGCAAATGATTGATATGATGACTAATTTGTTTTTGAAGGCTCGAAGGGCATTGCGTGCACTAAAAGGGTTGGTAAGATTACAAGCATTAGTAAGGGGCCACAATGTTAGAAAACAAGCCCAAATGACAATGAGATGTATGCAAGCCCTAGTAAGAGTCCAAGCCCGAGTCCGGGCCCGAAGACTTCACTTGACCCATAATTATCAAGATAATCATGAGATTAATGATAATGATTATGGAAATAGAAGCAAATATAATAATGGGATTACATTACAAGATCAATTAATATCTACAATTAAGAGCCCAACAAAGGTTAGTTATGGTAATGATAGTGTTAATGTGGATGATTGGGATGGAAGACATAAAGGTTTTGAAGAGATTAGGGAAAGTTCTCAAAGAAAACATGATGCTGCCTTAAGAAGAGAACGTGCTCTTGCTTATGCTTATAATTTTCAGGTTTGTTTGCTATTTTTGTATCTCATTTACTTTCTCTAACTTATCGGCTAGTCTTTTGAGAGACTGTCTTTCTGAAAGACGTCTCTTAGGCCAAATCCATCAAAGATTATTGCCTACATTTACTCTATAATTTTGCTAATGGGCCAACCCAATTAGCGATGGTCTCACAAAGAGACCGTCTCTCACAAGAATTTGTGAACTATTATAACACCACAAATTCTTACTTGAGACCGTTTATACAATAGACGTCTCAAGTTTTTGGGCTGGCCCAATTGATAAATTTTAAAAAAAGTAATTGGTGGTTTTGTAAGTTAAAATGGAGATATGAGTTGGGCTCTTGAGGGACGTCTATAGTATAGACAGTATCTCAAGATAGGGTCTGTTATAACACTTTAAGCGCCTTTCGGTGAGATAATCTTAAATAAGGAAATCTATATTTTTATAATATGTATGAGATGGACTACTTAACCCGAGATATAACTTACGGTGAGACTGTATCATACAACATTTCGTGTAAGAAAATATGAAAAACCGAAAATTACATAAAATTGTTGGTAAAATAAAATTATACAAAGATACCTTGAGAAATTATATCAATTCTCACCATAAAATATGAAAAAACTAGTGTTGTTGAATTTGTCTAGTCTTATTCATGTTAATATAATTGAGAAAATATGAAGTGCACACACTTTATAAGCGAAAAAGATATTATCTAAAAACCATACAATAATCAAAGGAATGACTTCAATGACTTATAAAGTGTGTACACACTTCGGTACAAGTTGATTGGAATCGTCGGCTTCGGTACCATGTATATTGGGCTGACTTATTGTTCATTTCAGCATATAATAGAAGAAACATGAGGTGCACACACTTCATAAGTCCAATAGATACTTTTCCATAGCTATATGGCAATGAGATTTATAAAACGTGCGCACCATCTTTAATTCATCAATGTGGAATAAACCACTCTAAAAACTGCAAAAGTTACACATCATTTTAATTCGTCCGGTTAGATAGTCTTGCAAGCCTAGTTGTTTAGTAGCTAACACATTTTTCGATTTATTTGTGACAACAGCAGCAACAACAACAACAATACGTAATGCAATCGAACACCCCAATAATGAATGAAGCAATGTTTAATGCTTATGCAAATGCAATGGACAAACCTCCATGGGGATGGAATTGGCTAGAAAGATGGATGGCTTCACAACAACCATTTCAAGTGAGTAATACTAATAACACAAAACCAGGACAAAATGACCAGAGTACTTATGTCACAGCTACGAGTACTGGTGATGTCTCTGAGAGGACTGTTGAAATGGACATGGTGGACCCACCTCATCTTAGAGACCCCACTAAATTCATCCTTAGGTACACTTCTTATTCCTCTTGTCCAAAATTTTTAATACTTCTGCCGTTCCATATTACTTGCTACTGAGTGTGACTTTGTCTTTTACGATTCTTATGCCTTATCCTTCTTTATGGGTATGAGTTGTCGTATCTTTTTCCTTTTCAAACCCTGATCATGGTTTTCTATGAACGAAATACACTGGGTGTAATGATAATGATGATATCTTTTATATTTCCTTTGTTTCTTTTACATGCAATCCATAGAATTGTGGTATAAGTATAACCGTAAATTTAGCTATGTGACCAGCAACAAGAAAAATAAATGAGTATGTAAAAAACGAGTCAAAATGATCTTTTATATTGTGTTCAATTGCAAAGTTCGTTCTATACATATGACCAGCAACAAGAAAAATAAATGTAATAGCTATATGATGATGTGCAATATCAATTAACCATAAATTTTTCGTTTGTGGATGAGATCACTAAGTAGGGTTAAAAAAGGAGGTTCTCGATCCTTGTAACGTAAAAATTGATGGGATAAGTAATTTTATGTGCGAATAATGACTAATGACTATTTTTCTGTCTGAACTCTCAATAAATTAGCTGTATTTATTTTTGACGCGTAAATTAAAAATTTAGATACATTGGGTTAAAGTAGTATGGCATTGAGAATAAGATTGAATGTAGAAAGTAAAAAGTATTGATGACGTTATATTGAGTCATTTTTGAGATTTATAGGTACATTAACAACTCTCTTTTTTATCTTATATTTTTCTCTCCATATTATAGTGAAAACCATTTCCATATCAGATAGACGTAGAAATCACACTTATAGTAAACCACGTAACTTTTCAAATCTATTTAACTTTTTTATTTATTGTTACTAATCGCATACACTTTCGCTACTTTCGCTACTCGCATAACAAAAATTAACTCCATCTTATAAAAAAAACAGTTACTCTTGTGAGAGACCGTCTCTTTGAGAGACGACCTCAAAACAAGAAGCCTACATTCTTATTTTCTCTTAAATTTGTATAAATTGGATTATTTAGCCCATATTTCTAATGCGTCTCTTGGAGAGACCGTCTCTCACAACAATTTGTGGAAAAAAAACAGGTCAAGCAAGGACACAAGGCAGTCCAGTTTTGATGGAGTACCAAGCTACATGGCCCCAACCCAATCTGCAAAAGCCAAGGCCCGAGCCCAAAGTTCATCTAAACAACGGGCCCAATCTCTGTCCCCTTGGAACCACCCTTCTCCATCAGCTAAAAGATCTCCTATTGGGCCTACTTTTGGGGATTCCTCTAGTTCTGGTGGTGGGTCAGTCCATTACCCATATGCTCATACTCCAAGCCCAAATAGTAAGGCCCGAAAAGCTGCAGGCTATAGCCCAGATTCTACTTGTAGTAGTGATCGTGTGGCTAGCAATGGTTGGAGATGATGTCTTTTTCTTATGTGTAATTACATGAATTTTTTTAACTTGACTTGATTGTTAAGTTATTAATTATTTTCTAAAAAAACAAAAAAATATTTATTTTATTTCGATTATTAGATAAGAAAGTGTTAAATAAATTTGGTTGGTTTTAAGTCTAGGATAAAATCGAAATGTGATTATCGGTATGTGAAAACACTAATTGAGTATGTGATTGTTGAGATATTGTGGATTTTACGTACTCTTATTTGTTATCAGTTTTTTTATTGGTGTATGATCAAAAGGTAATTTGATCTTTTGTTTTGATCTTTTTGTATTGGTATTAATGAAAACGACAACTATATAAAGGCTTAATGCCGAAAATACACTTAAATGCCACACTTATTTTTAATCAAATTAGCCTAAAATACACTTTAAAATAACCATGTTTTCACCTTTACTTTTTCTTTAGGATAATCGCAGTAGTTGGTCTCCAATTGCAAATTAAATGTCATTGGTTAGATTTAATTTATTTGTAATTTGTTTGTAATAGGATAATTATCAATAATTATTGAAATATTGGTGAATATGTTACTTAAAAGAGTCCATTGCAAAAGCCATAGGTTTCATTGGAAGATATTTGGTTATTATATTTAAGAGAGTAAAATCTTTCAATTTCCTTTTTATCTCTCTTATAAATCAATATTCAAACAAAAAATAACATATTTCGCTAAATTTCTCCCCTTCCTCTCTGTAAATCTCGATCTAAACATAAAACTAATGTTATATAATGGTGAATTTGCCCCTTAATAATATACACTTGAAAAAAAAAACTTCATTTTTCATTAAAGGAAAAGCTTTTCCCATAAAAATTGGTCAAAACATTTAATATTTCAAAAAAATTTACATCCACCAAACGCTTTATTTGTTTGACCTAAGTAACTAGCTTATTCGTCCAATCAACTAACGTTTGCTCAATCAGTTGCAAACGCCCTTTTATATCTTTTCAATAGTAAACACTCTTAATAATTCTTATTTGTTAAATTTATAACAAACTCAAACGAGCCTAAATGATTAATATTATGAGATTTCTATTTATTAATTTATAATTTAAAAAATTTTATGGTTATTTTTTTATTACAGGCTAGACTGAGGAAAGACTTTAGTATATGAGAATAAAACCCTGAATTATCTAACTAGAAAAATGATACATTTTCCAACTGAGACAAGATTCAATTCTCCGTGTTATTTTTGGCCACATCCCACGCTCTTTCTTTATATCCACACATTTAATTTATATTATTTTTTCTCCTTTTCTTTGTATTCCCACAACATAAACTTATAGCATCACTTTACAATTAAGAAATTGTACACATTTCATTTTAATCCATTCTTTAAATATACGGTATTTTATTTTATATATTATTACCACCAATTTCTCTAATTCTTATCCATACATACATCTTTTATTTTATAGAACGTCAGAGATCGTCTATGGCAAAGACAACTCTCTCAACAGCCTAGTCCAATGGCTGACATAACTATTCAGTTACTCATTTTTCTTAATATTTATTTCAGTTGTTAGTATTGTGATCTATTAGAAACCTAGGGTTTAGAATAGATATTATTTGGAAAAAAAATTCCGAAATAAACCAGGAAGCAAAATTTACAGAAAAAAAAACGAAGAAAAGGATGGGAGAATCTAGAAATCAGTGCCATGTATTATCCCAAATCTGTCAGTTGTAAATCATCAACACACGGTCATACTACTCTCACAAGATCCGTCCTTGAAATCCTGACCTTCATTGCTCTCTCTACATAAAGGAACAAAAGATTCATTAACCTTAACTTGTACACTTTCCCCTGTAATATTCCATTTTTTTTCCCTTAAACATTGAATTTCCTGCCATTTTTTTTCATCAATGGAGTCTCTTTTTCTGCAATCTTTTCATATGAAAGGTTTATGTCGGTCTAAACTTAATTTTGGAAGCAGCCCATTACAGATTAGAGGAAATAACCAAGTGGGTATTTCTTGTTTGTGGAAGCAGAGGAGTAGAACATGGTCTAATTTTTCAATTAAATGTCAGACATTTAGTGATGGAAATGAAGGTAGGGTTTCAAGTTCTACTGATGGGTCTTTAGTTATTGAATCACAAAGAGGAGGAGATGAAGAGAAGAAGGGTAGTTTATTGGGTCCTGTTAAAGATGCTTCTGGTTCCATTGTTGGGTTTGAGTTATTTTCTCAATCTGGTTTGTCCTCATTTCCCTTTTTTCTGTATAATAATCCTTGATTGTAGTTTTTGTAAATGGGTTTTGCATGTGAATTGAAAATTGAAAATTCAATGAAGTGTAATGTGATGTGCTGAAACACAATACTCTAGGTTCGGACCTGTCTAAGCTATAGCCCGAGTCATTTGATTATTGAATAATAGAATTGTATGACACAAAAGAAGTCATTTGATTATTGAATAATAGAATTGTATGACACAAAAGAAGTTCAACATAATAGAGAGATGAGTGTTTGGTCCACGCTTCGCTTAGTATGTTCCTTTGAATCCCCCTTGAGTAGTAAGGTTAGATTAGTGTAACATAATTTGCAGGCTAAATGCTCGCTCAAATAGGCAAAATTAGCTCAAAACTGACCATAATTTACTTTTTTTCGATGTGTTACTTGCGAGGGGATTAGCGAATTACGTAACATTGGTTCAAATTATGTGTAGTTGTGGTTGGAATTTGAAGAACAAATGTACTCCAGTTTTTAATTGTGCAACATTTGGGAATTAAATGGAATACATTTCAAGCTTAGGAAATCAGAAAATTAAGATTGTATGGTTTTATGTGCCTGGATCGAATTTTTGATGAGAAAATTCAGTGTGAGAATTTTATGCTGTCAGATGCATTTCATGAGAAATGTAGCATGACTTGTGATGACAGATCTGTTGTGATTTTGATTTTTGGCTAATATCACTAATGAAAATCCAAGGGTCTTTAATGTCTATGCATCAACTACCATCTTTTTGTTTCTGTTTGATTTGATGTCTCGTAACATTGTGAGTTTTGAAGTATTTACTTTGCGAAACTGAACAGCAGACGCAAATGATAGTAACTCACAGGCTAGCGGAACCCTTGACCCGGATAAACGAGATGGGGACCTGGAAGTGCAGGAAGAAGATTTTGAAGAACATGAATGGCGAGTTAGGGAGGCGATTGACCGTGAAGGAGAGGAGGAATCCTCTGCCGGAGTACCTTCCCGTGCCATCCTCGAACAAGAAGTAGGTAATGGGAATGACGTTGACGAAGAACTTGAAGAAGAAACAGTTTATGAGGGACAGGACAAACTACTTACGAAAAAGAAAATGAGCATCATCTTTGTTACTTCAGAAGCAGCTCCATATTCTAAGACAGGAGGTTTAGGAGATGTTTGTGGTTCTTTACCTATATCTCTAGCTGAACGTGGGCATCGCGTCATGGTAGTTTCCCCTCGATATATACATGGTACTGCCGCGGATAAAGTTTATGCCGGTGCATTTGATGCTAACTGTCGCATTAAGGTCAATTGCTTTGGAGGGCCACAAGAAGTCGCATTTTTCCACGAATATAAAAATGGTGTTGATTGGGTAGGGGAAAATCATACTGTTTTTATTACTACGCTCTCATGGATTTTTAGTAGCTAACTTTGTAGTTCTGTTATGTGGATCGAGTCTGAAATCCTAGCCTAGGATAAAGATTCTAAATAATTTGTTTGTTTCCCACGATGTAGTTACCTTTTCTATCCATATTATAGGTTTTCGTTGATCATCTTTCGTATCATCGACCTGGAAATCCTTATGGTGATAGCTATGGTGCTTTTGGGGACAATCAGGTATATGCTGATTTATTTATTGGATATAGGATCCTTCTTTCTGTCATTTGATTAGAAATGGTCTGGACTCCGGTCCTCATGTGGGACCTTGTTTTGGTCCCCATGTCAAATGACCTAGTCAAAAGTCTGAATAACATTTGTGATTATAGTATACTGCAGTAATGCAGTTGACTTAATTTACTTGATTTAGCTAGCGTGAGTAATGGCCTTTCATCTTTGGATGACAGTTTCGGTTCACCTTGCTTTGTCATGCTGCATGTGAAGCTCCTCTTGTCCTTCCATTAGGAGGGTACACCTATGGGGATAAATGCATGTTCGTAGTCAACGACTGGCATGCAGGCCTTGTACCGGTGTAAGTATCTTCTGCTGTCAGTTATTTCTGTGTGTGTCAATGCACATCTCGTTTTTTGTTTAGTGATAACTGAAATTTAGTATTTCTTAGAGATATATATTGTTACCAAGGAACCTCACTTAGGTTTGAGAAATTCGATGAAAGGCAACTTATCTCTGTTACATTGTTGCTTCTAGAACAACCAAATTTATTTCGGTTGATGAGCTGCATTCATGAGAACTTCTGCGTTTCATGTCTTGTCCATTTATTTCTTGGGACATTTTAAAATATATTTATGACTGAGAGTAAATAGATTGATATGACTCTTGTTTTTTTTCAGACTTCTTGCAGCTAATTACCGTCCATATGGAGTTTACAAGGATGCACGCAGTGTACTTGTTATACACAACTTGTCTCATCAAGTATGTGATTTAGAATTGTTGTCAATTTGTCATGATTTGCTAGTCATGGTTTGAATCTCAATGATTATACAAAGGCATCGAGGAAGATGATGATATATTAATTGGAAAATGAAAAAGTAAAATAAGTTCAACACATTAGAGAAGCCTAATTGAGTCCCAATTGAAATACAAGCTCGCTCAAACAAACACTAAAAAAAGATCTAATTGTTGGGAATTATTAGGGGAAGTAATGAGAAATTATGAGAGTATGCGAGGAAAGAGATTAGGGGAGAGAAATATATTTTGCTTGTATGTAGCTCTTTATGTCTGCTGTCATGCAAAATGATGAGTACAAGCACCCTTTATATAAGGGAAGAAAGATGTTCATTGTCTTATCCATGTAATGACAAAGAGACTGATCCCGACTGAACCTTAGACATGTTAACACTATCTACAATTTCCCATGAATAAGAAGTTGACATATTTTACGTGTCCTTTAACTCGAGTCTTTTATATTCTAAAACAAAAGCACTATGAATCTTCGGCTCTATGAGAAATGGATACACAATGTAAACTGGAGGACTATGAATCTTTAGCTCCATGAGAAATGAATACACAATGTAAACTAGATGATTCGGGTCTGTGGGATGAATACCAATAACCAATCTTTGTTTTTTACTTTTGCAAGGGTGTGGAGGCTGCTTTAACATATGAAAATTTAGGACTACCTCCACAGTGGTATGGAGCACTAGAATGGGTATTTCCCGAGTGGGCCAGAGCACATGCACTTGACAAAGGTGAAGCAGTCAATATTTTGAAGGGAGCCATTGTGACTTCCGATAGAATACTTACAGTCAGCCAGGTAATGTTGCAATGATTCGCCTATCGTATAATTTTTTTACATAAGCTTTTTTGTTCAACACAGAAATTCATTGTTTATCTATTATGTAGGGACAGAAAATTTTTACTCTTGCTTTAACTTTCATTCTATTTACTTCGAAGTAGGATTATAAGCTCCATATGAGACTAATGTTAATGAATCTGTATGATTATATGTGATGTTCTCTATAATTAATAACAGGGCTATTCATGGGAAATTACAACTGTGGAGGGCGGCTATGGTTTGCATGATTTACTAACCAGCAGGAAGTTCGTACTAAATGGTAGTTTTACTACCGTATGTCTATTCCATACCTAAGGCTTGTATTTACTTATGGCTCTTTTGGTTGTTGGTATTAAATGGTAGGAATAGTAATGAAAACATAATGCTATTCCAATCTCTTTTTTCTTCACAAATTTTATATGCATCCATTACCCCACTTGGGAAGATGCTATGAGGTGTAATGAAAAATTGTAAAGAAAAAATACGCTTGAGCTTGAGATATTCATTACCATAGGAATGACATCAAAACTAACGTTAAAACTGATTTCCATTACCACCCTTTAGTATCATTAACCAAACGGGCCGTTACTGCCATGTGTAGGAACTTTATGCCTTATGTTCTTCTGTTGATTTTTATTTAATCATATATATGCATATCTTATGTGATAGGGATTATAAATGGCATCAACGTTAATGAGTGGGATCCATCTAATGATCCACTTATCGCTGCCCCTTACTCTGTCGATGATCTCTCCGGAAAGGTCTCTTGGACGTTAAAATTTTTGAAATGCTAAATCTTTGAGCATTAGAAACTCATCATATAATTCATAATCCTTTTTTATTTGCTTGGTTGGCATATCTATTAGGCGGAATGCAAGGCGGCTCTACAGAAGGAGCTTGGTCTTCCTATCAAGCCTGATTGCCCATTGGTGAGATAAATTATGCCCGCTTCTACTTAAGACTAATTGATAAATTCTTTTTGACAGTTCTAACTTGAGCATTTGCAGATTGGGTTTATTGGGAGACTAGACTATCAAAAAGGTATTGATGTAATTCAGGAAGCGTTTCCACAGCTTATGGAGGATGATGTGCAATTTGTAAGTAGTACCTTTTTGCGCATTTAGTACCTTCATTGTGTGGTTCGCCTGCATTTATTACCTTTTTGCGCATCACTTTAGTGCTTATCCACCAGTGTTTTGACATCTTTTTCTCTGTATCTTTTCAAAGAGATTAGTTAGCCAATTGAATCCCATTTGCCTTAAAATTTTCTAGCTTAGATAGGAACATCGTCATGATTCTTTGAGTTTGTGTTTATGGAGCCTTTAGTCTATGTAACCTATGCTCCTGTGAATTCTTTTCTGTCAACTTGCCTAAACAATATGGCGCCTGTAGGACAAAGAATAAGACATTTCAATAATCTTCTAATCAACAGCGGCAAGAACAAGCATGGAAAATGGGCCGGATACGGGCTCAAAATGGGGCCCGGCACGTTGAACACCTCTAGTCACGTCTCACAAAGTCTAGTATATCTGATCAGAAATGAGTTCAATTAAAGCAAAGAAATAAGCAAAAGGGCGGCAAAGGGCAACTGAATCCATATGGTTGAAAACATAAAATCAATATCTCTATTGCTTATCAGAGCGCTACTGTCCAGAAAAAAAAGCAACTTGTAGCCACTTGTCTGACCTCAAAATGTACACTAAACATGACCTAGATTTAACAGTACAGAACAAAAATTGATCTGACAAAGACTCAATATCCCTGATATCATTAATTTGTCATGATAAGCTAATTGACAATGATACCTCACAATCACATAAGATCCAAGTTAGCACAAAAGTGTCTCTAACTAACCCAAAATGCAATTAAGTTACCTGAATTTATACCTGAACTGAAAGCACTCAACCTCTAGCTACATCATCTTCTAAAATACTTGGAACTTGGAAGAAAAAGAAGAGAAGAAAACAAATATGGTGAGTGCACGCACTAAATGGGATTTTGAGGCTAAGACTAAAAGTTGCTCTAGGGTGCTCTCAGCTAGGTACTCATCTAAAGGAACCGCATCGCCTAGCTCTATCAAGACGCCCAACCCGCTGCCCGCCACGCTTCAGCCAAACTTTCTAAAACAATGACTGTAAAGTGAATGAACAAATCTTTTGTGCACAAAGTACGGCACAAACAATAGCATCAACTACATATTGTATGCCATCAACAATTCTGAAATACTTTAACCCTATGAACAAAGCCTCAAATCCCTGGAAGAATAAAATGGATAGCATTTAGGGTAGATTGTCGTGACATAAAACCAAAGAGGTTACTCAACCAATTCAATCCCATTTGCCTTAGATATGTTTAAACTTGGATAGGTTTACTACCATGACCCATCGCTTTCTTTTGCTTTAATTTTAGAAGCTTTTTCCACCTCTACTTTGTTTGTTCATCATATAAATACCTTGTTCTTTTCCATCCATTCTTTGAAGATGTCTTCTGAGTCCTGTCGCCCCCCTTGACATCCTTTGAAAAAGTCATTAAAGTACTTCAGCCATCTATACTTGTTTTCTTTATCTTAGACGACAGTGGTTTGATGTTTCTCCTTGACACACTTCATCATACAATGGTCTTTTATAAGCACTTGTTTTCCTTATATTAAATTACTGATACTGTTTAACGTGATTTTTTATTATTGAAACTGATTACTAATTAGTGATTTTTACTCGGTTTATTTTGCGTTTAGGAGGGTGAATGAGAAGTTGAGACTTAATGAGAATATGATTATAAACAGGAAACAAAGAAGGAGAAATATGTGTTGATGATCATTGGAATTGATTATCTTAGTTTCAAATTAATATCAGATTAGTATTGAATATAGGCTGTTGCATATTTATGCTAGTAAAATTTATGCAAGTCCTGTTGCATATCGAAGTAGACTAGAGGATGCCAAGACAATTAGATGCTCCCCTATGGTCTCAATGAAATCCCACCAGTATGATTGAAATAAAATATAATTATATTGCCTTTTAAGTTCTAATGAAATTTCAAAGTTAACCTTGAAAACATAGGGCCCTGGTGCTCCCCCCCCACCCTACATCAGCTACGGGTCTGATGGGATAATGCCAAACAAGGTATAACCTTTGCTAGTGACAGTCTCTCACGTTGATTTGTTTTGGTTCATATTGTTAACCCCATATGCTACGATCCATACTTCGGCATTTTTGTGTTGTTTTTGAGCCTAAAACAATACAACCTTGTTTATGTAGTCAAATGTTTGGTACGGATGTTAAAAATGATTGCTTCACAAAATATTATGTCTGCTTAGTGAAGGCTATTTATTTGATCCAAATATTTGTTGTGTACTTTACTATGAACCTTTATGTGTCAGTTTGGGATATTAATGCAATACCTCAGTTTATGCCCTTCGATATCGGAATGGCTCGTAGCTATGTACTTCTAGTTAGTAGTTCTTTAAGAGCGCAATCGAAATTCACTCCTTCCATGGCCAGTGCCCATTGTACTATTAGCTCTACGCCTCTACTGCAACTAACATTATCATTATACAATCTTCACCAGGTTATGTTAGGATCAGGGGACTCCAGATATGAGAGTTGGATGAGAGCAGCTGAGGGTGCATGCAAAGACAAGTTTCGAGGCTGGGTTGGATTTAGCGTCCCGATTTCTCATCGAATCACTGCAGGGTAAAGTGAACTAAAATCTAGGCGTTACACCGCGTTCTTAGAAAAAAAGTTATGTTTCTTAAGGAGAATTCCATGAAACAGGTGTGACATCCTTTTGATGCCTTCAAGATTTGAACCTTGTGGACTAAATCAGCTCTATGCAATGAGATATGGAACTATACCAATAGTTCACAACACGGGAGGACTTCGGGTTAGTACTAAGTACAGTTTTTATGGTTTTCGATCTTTATTAATAGACTGTTATTCATAGTGTGTTCTGCATGTAAAACAGGATACGGTTGAAACCTACAATCCTTTTGCTGTTGGACCAGACGGTACTGGTACTGGCACAGGGTATGTGTATCTTGAGAGCTATTTTCTTGTTAGCTTACCTTTCTGAAAGTAAATTGCTTGTCTTACATTTACTTATGTGATTCTCAGTTGGGCGTTTTCTCCATTGACTAAGGAGAGTATGTTGTCGGTGAGTTCTGTAACCTTGATCTCAGATTTGTTTGACTCAGTGTCACATGATTTGCTAATCTCCTCGTGAATTGAAAATTGGTTGGTTTTTGGTTATTTTTGGGTCATTTTGAACGAATTACGAATTCACAAGCGAATTAGCTAGCGAATTATGTTATACTGATTTTACTTCAGAACTAGACAGAGTTTAACCAAAGGCAGTATTGAAATTTCCTTCCTGTAAATACACGTTTTTTTATTAAGGATGGAGAAATTCATTATATACAACTAGTTTTCGAACTTGGTTTGAAGTAGGTGAGGGGAACTGAATGCTTGTAGTGTTATATTTGTTCTTGTTGCTCTCAGCTTTGTGAAATTTAAATCCTAATCTCTTCAAGCGGAGCTTGAATGAGATATGTATAATATGGTAAAAATGGGATTGCACAACATTCCGTTGCCCAAGCCATAAAATGGCTGTCTCGTAAGTGGGGTTTGAGGGGTCTGGGGTATGCAAATCTACCCTTGTTATTGATAACATAGACATTTGCGATTGAAAAATCTTGGTAGCAAATATCATCCGCAACTTCACATAAATAATAAGTGCACATAATTTAATGAGTTGTTTTAATTTAGTCTATTATAATTCAAAACTAAATAACTATAAATCTTTGGTCCCGTCTAAACAAGGATACATTAACGATTTGGTTTTGAGACCAACAAATCTTGGCCGATCCCTAGGATTAACTTTACAGCCCCTCCCATTGCATAATAAATTTTATAATTCCTTCACCCGATTCATAGAGGTGTTCATTTGGGTCATTGGGTTGATTTCAGGTTTGGTGTTTCGGGTCGGTTTGAAATCGAATTTCTTATACATATTGTTTTTACATAATAGTAAATCATTTTTGAAATCGAGTCAAATCGAATTTGGCTACTATGTTGGGTAAATTTCGGGTCATCGGTCTGTTTTGAGCACCTTTACCGATTCATAATACCGAGTTTGTTTTCTGTTTGTCGTGTGGCAGGCTCTGAGCAATGCAGTGAGAACCTACAGGGATTACAAGGAATCATGGTCTGGGTTAATGAAAAGAGGAATGCAACAAGATTTCACATGGGATACTGCTGCTGCTCAGTACGAGCAGGTGTTCGAATGGGCACTCATTGATCCTCCATACTGCTAACATGAAACCGCAGGCATTCAATTCGACCCGACATAAAAAGTAATAAGAACGAGCACGACTTGATGAACATAAGAAGCTTGCATAGTTGCATGCTAAAGAGAAGAAATGCAGAATTTAGGCTGTAAAATCAGCCTTTTTTCTATGTATCATTTTTGTAGCTTGGTTATTTGTGTCTTGCACATATAAGCAAAGAGTCTTAATATGTATCTACGGGATGTTTGGTTAATGGTATAAAATGCTGGCGACGAGAATAAGTTATAGTCTTAATTTGTATAAAATATGTTATGTCATATTCATGTTAATGAAGCTCATTTTCGTGTTTTTTCTTCTTTTTTATTATCATATAATAACACTCTAAAGTTAAAAGTAAGCACTTTAAAACAATAAATATATATTAAGTTAGCTCAATAGAGATGGTCTTACCACGAGACTGTTTTATCCGAGTATTTGTGAATGATGAAAAATCGATCATATATAGAAACGCATAAAGAATTATAGGTTAGTTTAGTGGTTAAAAATTTGCTTTTATTCACCTTTAAAAGGAATAATTTTCTTTTTTTTTATCTGTAGAAATTCTCTAGCCGACTCCGAAATATATCATGAATAAAAAAATCAATTGATTATTGCCGACATGCAACTTGAAGGCATTAAATTCAACAACAATGATTGTTTATTATTATGTGCTAATATTCGATCATATTCGTTGATTTCTCTTTCCAACGAACTGGCCGTACCATTTTGTTTAAGTGATAGACAAAGATGATTGTTTGGGTTTTTGTTTTTTTCCTTTTACTCGTATGGAAATTTCACGTGGTAACCTTGAGATTTTGGGTTCTACACGTAGTAATCAAAACTTATAAAAAATCAAAGCAATAACCCTGAGGTTTAACAAATCGCTCCACTGTGACCTTTTTGCACAAAAAACGTTTGCAAACGTTAATTTCGAAACTTTAAGGTTGTTATATGCCTATTTATGTGACTCACCATTTTAAATTTCATCAGTTTCAACATTTTCTTCCAAAACATAAACCCTAACTCTATTATTTTTGGATTTGGAGGAAAAAAATATGATTTGGATGAAAGATGGTGGAGTTAGGGTGTATGTTTTAAGGAAAAAGGTTAAAACTGATAGCATTTGAAATTGCGAGTCACATAAATAGACATACAACGGTCTTAAAGCTTTGAAATTAACATTTGCAAACGTTTATATGTTCAAAAAGGTTAAGGTGGAACAATTTGATAAACCTCATGGTTACCGTGTAGATTTTTTTTAAAATTTTGATTAGCACATGGAAAACCCAAAACCTTAGTATTATCACGTGGAATTTCTTAAGGAGTGATTGATATTTTGTAAAAAGTATGTTCAAATTAAAGATTTTGAAAAAAAATATTGAAGTGGTAAATATTAGTAATAAAATTAAGAAAATTGTCTATTTTGATTTAGTCATTTATAAAAAAAAATATAATACTAGTTAGAAGAGTAAAAGATTAAAACTTTGAAAAACATAATATGAATGAATAAAAGAGGGAAAATGAAACTACACATGTAGATAATAGTTGCAATTGATTTCATTGGTTGTTCATTAACATTAGATGTCCTTGTTTACATTGATTTTCTAGACCAATTAATTTTGAATTATGTAAAAATTTAGTGTATGCCGACTAAATAATACTCCCCCCGATTTACATAAATTGTGTAATTTAATTTTTTGACACTATTCACGAGTACACTATTAATTTGTATTTTATTCTTAATCTATACGTTAAATATAGTTATGTGAGATATTGTTTGATTCGTATATAAATTTTATTTATATTAAAATTTTGTAATTTTTAATTATGCACAATTAAAGGTATTTAGTATTTAATTAGTGAATTGGATGGTGTACCAAAAACTAAATGAGACACTTGATATTAAATGAATGGTGTACCAAAACTAAATGAGACGGTTGATATGGATTGGAGGGAGTAATAAACTAACAGGCAGTCTCCTGAGAGACCGTCTTTCTGAGAGACGTTTCTCAGGCCCAATCTATTAAAGCTTAGTATTGCCTATATTTACTCTACATTTTTCTTAATGAGTCAACTCAATTAGAGATAGTCTCTCACAAGAATTTGTGATAAACTAATAATATAGGAGTGAAACTTACAAATTTTGATAAAAATGGAAAAATGGGTCAAAATGATAGAGTTAAGTTACAATTGAATTTGATTTAAATTTTTCTGTATTTTCAAATTGAATCATTTTCGTGTCATAGGCTTAACATTTATTTTTAGTCTCTATATATTTTCAAATTTTGATCGCTTATGATCTTAACATTCACTTATAATTTCAAAGTGATCAATTAGAAAAATAGATTAATTATATGACTCAATGATCTTATACATGACTTATTATACTTTCTCCATCCTGAATTACTCGCATCCGACTGTAACATGTTTAAAATGTCATAATTATAATGAAATGGTAGAAGTATGTTAAACTCCATTAATGATACCTTGATTTGAAAATCCCACAAAGGACTAAAGGCCAATCTTTTTTAAATAAAAATCCATTTAATCCATCACACATCAACACCTCCCTCTCCACCTTTGATGGATCCTCCCTTGGCTTTGCTGTAAAAACAATTCCTTATTTCATTTCTTTGATTCCAATTCCAAACCCTAATTTTTCTCTTTTTCTCTCTTTCTCTCTTTCTATTCTACACTCAACAGAAGAGCGACAAAAAAGTGAGCAGAATTAGATAAATTCTTGCAATGATCAATCTATTTTCTTAATAAAATCATATTCTACCCAAATTTATTCAATTAAATTTCTGGGTTTCATTTTCTTTGATTTCTAATCCAAATTTAGCAACTTTTCTTTGTGGGTTTGTCAATTTGATCAATTTTCTACTTCAAGTCTGCTGTTTTTTTGGTGGGTTTCTGTTTTTTTTTTGTCAATATTTGAAAATTGGATCTTTTTTCCAATGATTTCAGACCCAGATCTTGTTCTTTACACTTGCATAGCTCATCAACATTCATCAGAATCATCAACGATTCTTGCTGAGTTTAACTCATCTGACTCGTCCTTCCAAGAATTTGGCCATCAATGTCTAAATCTTGTACCACCCCATCATAGCATTTTTACTCAAACTTTTCACAATCAAAGTTACACCTTTTTAATCAACAATGGGTTTATTTTTTTTGGGATTTTTGATTCCAAATTAGTTAAATCTGATCAAATTCGTTTCTTGGGTCGTTTAAAAGAAACTATTGATCATTTAATCAAAGGAAAATCAAAATTCAAGCTCTCATCTTATTGCCTTCAAGGTGAGTTTCATCCAATTTTCCCCAAATTAATGTCAAAAAGTGTTGATTTTGATGATTTACATTTAATTCCAAATGGGGTTGATCATAATTCTAGCAATACTAACAAAATGGGTTTGTCTTCATCAATGTTATCTTCATCAAAAATTGGGAAAGGATTGAAGAAAAAGAAGTTATCTGGTGATAGTTTGACTAACAGTAGAGAAGCATTGGTTGATGATAAGGCTGATTTTTTATCACATAATGATTATGATTATGATGATAATGATATTAAAAGTAGGGAAATCAATCATCAAAATGGTAATTATTTGATGGATGGTATTGGTAGTAATGTTGGAAGACATAAAGCTAAGAAAATATGGAGAAGACATGTTTGGATTGTATTGTTGATGGATTTAGCTGTTTGTTTGATCTTATTTGGGATTTGGTTGTTTGTTTGCCATGGTTTTCAATGTGTTGAAAGATAGTATACCATCGATTTTGATTAGGGTTATGGTCTGTCGTCTTCTAGCCCTTTCCATGAGCTAAGATATATCGGATATGATGATGATGGTATCCTTTCCACACCCTGATCATAGCTTAGCTTATATGAGCGAGATATACTGGGTATGATGATGATGGTAGTATACAATCAATCAGATCGTCGTAATGTGAATACGGGCAACTTTTGATGTCTTTTTGAATTCAAGATCACTAGTTGATCTTGGGTTTTGTATGTTTTTCATTTGATGATCTTGTGTTGTGATCAACAAGAGGGTGAATTCATGTTTTTGAGCTTTTAAGATCTTTAGCTATGGTGTTTTGGGGTAAATCATGCTAATAACCCCTTAATTTCCAATAGTTAGATTACATGGCTTTTGTTACACATCCTTTTGATTGATTTCTTTCCTTGTACTCATTCTTTGAAATTGTGTATAAGACATACTTGTGCAGGCTGTTTTAATGAATATCATTTTTTTTTATCGTTCAATAGAAGTATGTCTTTCAATGTTATTTTCATGGATTAATGGAATATTTGTTTGGAATTCTTTGGTTGAGCTATCATTTTCTATCAATGGTCCATTTATGAGCTTCAATGTCCTTCTAGTCTTTCACCAATGAGTATAGTACAACCTTTGTAGGTCTTGTTCTTTGTCACATACTTTTAACTTTGGAGTGTATAAGTTAACTACTCCCGTCTCATTGAGTATGCTATATATCTTCTCGTACCATCTGACATAAAAGAAATGTAGCAAAATCAAATTAACGGTAGTTTGTTATGTTCTTTTGTGAATTAGTAGTTCTAAGGATTAAGGATTGCTCAAGGAAAGGGAATGGTAGTTTACAATCCTAATTCATATGCAACATTGACAAATCAAATTGGGGATAAAGGAAATATGGCACTCCCCTCCCTACGATGTTCTCGAGCGTCTTCTTCATGTAGACAATAAGAAATGGGATCTCGAGCTAGAATTGCAAGTTCCTCGAGCTAATGGACATTGCTAGTTTAGATGTTCGTGACAGTTTTTCAGATCAAATGGGGCAACGTGATTTCTGGTGCGTAAAATTAATTTGTCTGTGTTGTATGAGTGTGAGTGTTACTTGTACTTGGACAATCTGTTGATAAATCTATGTTGGTTCATTGTACCATCAGCAAGTAAAAGATGGACCTACCATGTTCCATCATCATGAAACTACAACTATGTTTCACATTTGTTTTTTTTAGTTTAGGTTGATGCTCATCCGTTCATTTAGACTGTATGATCAATAATGTCCTTTACTTCAACTCATGCACAAGTGTCGCTGGTGCGAATCTAGGTCTGAGTTGGTTTAGCCTATGTACGGGCTATCCCATCAAAATTGAATTGTGTAACATATAATACAGAAAAATGACAGTCAAGTCGATTCTACACATATGCAGAAATGAGTGTTTGCGCATCTTATATCACGACTCTCTTAATTTAGAAATTAAAAAATATGCAAATATTCAAAGTTTCTTTTGACTTCAAAATCGTATTGTACATGTACTTATGTAGGATGTAAACCGTGTATTGTGTACAATGATTAATTATTGTCCCTTAAATTTCGTCCCCTTTGATCATTTTTTGCAAGTGTTTTTTTTATCAAATAAAACAAACTCAAAGGGACAGAAAGAACACATGAATGAACAAGGAAGTCCTATCCATGTACCATGTAGCAACTGCATTGGAGAGAATCCTTTGCATATAACAAGTCATTTGAAAACATAGGTTTAATCTTCATGGTTCTAAGCCTATAACTCTGCAATAAAAAAATAAAAAAATATATTGGGTCAAATGAAATGCCCATAATATTGTATTATTACACAACATAACATCCATCATGAGGGCACAATTTAAAAACATGTGACATGTTCTTTGCAGATCCCATCTCAATTTTTAGTGATATGAATAATCAAAACTAATTCAAACTACAGCTAATACAGTATGGAACGTATGTCATAATCCATATGCAACCCACCTGAAGTTGATTTCTAATTTACAGCATGTAGTTTTGTACTTGATACAGTACGCGGAAATTTCGAATAATCAGTAACAGGAATAACTCATCTGCTCGGGAAGATATCTCATACAACCATGCACAGGAGAAGCATACCGTGATCTACAAATGAAGTCGCAAAATTCTACTATTAAAGCTATTGTCATCAACATGTGTTGTCCCGACAATAAGTTTTCGAGTTTTGTTTAACCACAAGGAGTGAGCTTTTTGTTTCCTGCGCCACGGGGATTATCATCTTTCCAATCGTCAAATGCTCTGGCTCTATCAACTGCAGCGTCATCATCTTCATCCTCCTCCGGGGGGCCTGGTTTGATAGGATCCTTGTACCATGCGGAATTTGATTCCTCTATGAACTTCTTAGTATTCTCCTGCCAATTGTTCATCATCTCCATCTCCCTTTCACCAGCTTCCTCTATACTCATGGTTGGTAACCTAACGAACAAAATAAATATTCAAATAAATTCAACAATGCAACAACCGACAGGTTAGGGCATAATACGCTTTGAAGAGTCATTCGGATCATCAGGTTGATTTAGGGTTAGGTGTTTCGTGTCAATTTGAAATTAAATTTTGTGTCCATATTGTTTTTTATATAATTGTAAATCATTTTTGAAGTCAAGTTAAATCGAGTTTGGTTACACGGTCGGGTAAATTCCGGGTCATCGGGTCAGTTTTGAGCACCTCTAAATACGTTGAAGTAACTTAGAAGTCTGGAATGGAATGAGTCTCCTTTTTTCCTCAAAGCACTTGCTCTTATAATCAAATATGCAAACCTCCCCAACAAAGGAAGTTCCTTCCTTATTCACCCTTCCAACAAGTGAGAAGTTTGAATGAACAAAGTAACTTGCTATTTTCTCTTAAAACAACAATTTTAACCCTTGAACCTCAGTTCAAAGTTTTTTCTTAGATATTACAAAAGTGGAAAACAAGGCGTTCAGTAGTGTGTTGGAGCCTCCCTCTCCACTCACGGAGACACCCTCCGATTCAATTAAATAGACTACACCCAAACAAAAGCAAATAGTACTAAAGCCAGTGCAGAAGAAATCAGGTTTATTTGGCGAATTAAAATGTTCTTCAAGTTTGTGAGCTCATAGTACCTGTGACCAGGTTGAAAAACCTGAGCCATCATTCTCTCTCTTTCAGTGGTGAGATGCCCGCCCACAAGACTAGCTGGCCCAAACATGAGGGGCTGATGTTTGTGTTCATGTGCCTGTGAAACGTTTGCTCTTCCTTCTAAAACATCTTGAGCAAAAGTAGCGCATGTTATAGGCTGTGCTGGTTTTGTGTATTGAGCTCGAACAGCAGCATCACGATGCCACGATTCTGCCTTCCTCGTACGCTCATCTAGAATGGACTCATTGAATTCCTTGCCCCCATCCTGCTAGCATAAGGAGATCAATATGGAAACAGAAAAGGGACATAATATTCCTATATTTGTTTGCAAAAATAGTTGGTTCTCTCTTTAATGGATTGCATTTGCATTTTACCTGATATACAATGCTAAACATGTATGGAAGAAAAATTACAAGTTCACTACAGCAATGACGCTACATGAACCTTAACGGCAACTAGATCATTATCTAATAGACTCTAAACTCCCACGGTCCCATCTTCAGTGAGATAGAGGAAGCAAATCACCAAATATGTATAGCTTTACACAACAATCCATGCCATTTTCAAAATCAAATGTCTCAAGCAATACCTGCATCTGTCTCTCCTTCACAGCAGAAAGCATCTCTTCCTCTTTCTTCAACATGTCGATCAAATCTAAGGCCTAAATAATGAAAGAAACAAAGTTAACAAGATCACCAATAAAATAGAGACAATACAGGAGCAGTTTGGCAATTAATATAAGGTACCTTGCAAAGTGCCAATGAGATGGTGATAAGCCAAGCCTGCAACAAAAAACCCAAATTAATTAAGGGGCATCATGCAGATGATTTTCCTATAGACAAACCTAAAATTCATGATCTTTCAAAATGCAGGACTTCTAGAATTAATGAGTTTCACACGTGTCTCCACCTCAAATCAATATTGAGAATTCTAGAATAAATTAAGTACATATACAGCATTGCAAAGCCATATAACATAAATATGTTTTGAGGACAACAAAAGATCAATATTTCCAAGTGAAGAGCCAGAAAGATATAGTCCTTCTATACCGTTAGCATAGCTATAAAAACATCAAAATGAGATGAAACTACCAACTATGCTTTTTTTGAATAATTCAGGTAAGAAAAATGATACTCTGTAACAGACATACGCTAGTATATACAGGAGTGGGGTTGATGGGCAAGGCACATTGACTGCTACAGGTTTTCCTACGATAAAACTTAAGAGAAGTCAAAAGTTGCAACCAACAGGCATAGTAACACTACAAGACCTTATCACATATTTGAACATACATAATTCTTTTATACTATTAGACAATGTAACCGTGTCCCTTGTTAATGGAGACAAAAGACTTATAGTTCTCTTGTTTCTGGGTATAATAGGAAAGTAAAACAGTCCATAAAATCATCCACACTTCATAAAATGCGAAGTTGCAAATTATGTTTTTAGAATCAATCCCATTGGGATAACAATAATGAATGAGACAATCTGACAATCTAATCAGTAACCACTATGATCAAAGCATCTGAGCTATACATCACGAATAATTTTGAGTATTTAACTCAATACCCCAATGTAAGATCTTAAGTGGTGGTGGAGAGCAGCTAATATAAAATCTTATAGCATATAAGGATAGATGATGTACTCACCTCCCTCTCTTCCTCACCATCATCATCCAACACATCTTCCTCTCCTGCTTCAACTGGAGTGGATAACGCTGAAGCTCTTGTTGAACGCCCACGCCGTTCCCTACGCTCTTTAATTTCCAGTAGTTTAGACTCAGCAGCTTTCTGTCGTTTAAACCGAGCAATCTAGAAAAGACCCATCCAGGAAAACTTCAAACTTGAAATTCATAGAATATTGCAGCGACATAGGTACAGAAAGCACAGAACAATATGGCTAGAATGGAAAACTAGCAAACTAAACATAACCTAAAAGATCTTATTGGGACCAACCTTTTTGGCTCTTTTATCTGCAAAGGTGTTAGAACCACCTTGCCTGGAAGACTCTAATTCATCTTCAGGTATAAGTTCCATGGCTTCACAAAATGAAACAAATTCCTACAAATTGAACAATTATATTAAAGCACTCTGCACTCCATACTAAAGATTATAGTAAATGCACAACACAACTACATGAACATGACTGAAAGAGCATGCACTTCATTCAAAGTAATTGGTTAACAAAATACTAACTCAAAATACTCTAAATCTCGCACTAACTACTATTAATACTTACTGGCACAGAATATCTACTGATAAGAATGTTAAATATACAAAATATGATGTGTACTGAAATGTCAGCCCATTTTTGATCTTAATCCTTTTTATTTATATAAAAAAATCAGAAAAGGGGAACAAACCCCTTGGTTCAATATTATGCCTTCTTGCTTCGTTTTAGGTTATCTTTTCATCTAGTTTCAGAATTCTTGATTCAATAAAATTTCGTTAAGGATAAAGTTACATTTTACCACCTCATGTGCAATGACAAGAACTGTCTTTTACTTTTTAACATACATTTAATAATTTAAGGTTTAATATTCGAGAAAATACCTTTAGTTTTTTTTGCGAAGCCTTTACGATTTGTAACCGATCTTCCTGTGAGATTTTTTCAGTCAACTCACCTAAATAATATGGTGCCTGTAATACAATGGATAAGACAAGTCAATTATCATCCGTTCAACAATGGCAAGAGAAAGCATGGTGAAGTTGCTTATCCATATGAATAACTACAGAGCAAATGGCCACGAAATCATGTGCTCCACAAACAATTCGGTGAGTCACATATTAATAGAAGTCATAACTATAGAAAGGACTTCAAATTAAGTAACAAAAATCAGCAAAAGGGGCATCAAAGGGAAACTGAATTCACTTGTCAGGGTAAAAACATAAAACTAATGCCATTATTGCTTATGGGAGTGCAACTATCCTAAAAAGAAGCAGTTTTTTAATTTTAACTCAGCCTTCCTGATCCAAATTGCCTAACTTTATCTCAAAATTACAGTAAACAATTAAACATGACCCATATGATAAAGAAGTACAGAACAAAAATTGGCGGCATCAAGACTCATATCTGTAATACTATTGATTTTTCATGAGAAACTAATTGACAATATTCTTCACCTATGACCCACCCTAACATTGCGATGATTCTAACCGACCCATATTGAACCAAATAAGTTGTTAATGACGATGCAAATTGTAATATGCCTCAAACGAATAGGATCCACCTGGGACCAAAGAGTAATGCTAGTAAGAATTTTGTTCCAAACCGTAGGCATTCACTTTTTCAAAGTGTTACACTCCAACCAAATGAAATCATACTAAGAAGAATGTCATTTTGGATAAGCATAATTGTTGAACTTAGTCACAGAAAATCATAAACTCAGTCACTTATTCTATATACCACACTATGAATCTTATAAAAGCCCATAACTGCAGCCTTCTAAGCTTGGGTGCTCAAAACACCATTTGAAAATTATCAATCATATCAAGAAATATAAAACCAGTACAACATAGTAATAGCGGGGGAAAATGCCACTTTGTGACTCCTTCACTATACAATCGTACTCATAAACTTTCACAAGTTCATTCAAAACCCATTGTAATATCTCTCAACATATATAAGAATAGAAAAGGAACACATTACGCATCAAGGGTCAATCGCAGAAAAATCTGTTATTATAAGCTAAAGATGTTACATCTACTCTGGTCCTCCCTGCCCCGGCTAGGTGGGAACTGGGAACCAGCATTAAGCAATATAATTGATGTTCATTAACAAATTTGGTAGCAAATCAAGGATCATAAACAGGTTGATGGCAATATAAAATCAATCATTGTGTACAATATCAGCTACATTTGATTGATTATATTCTCTCAGATAAAAAAAAAGAAAAAATACGAGACTTACCAAAATATACTTGAGATTAGCAGTGCTAATATCATCTTTAGTTTCATTAGACGAAAATAATCCCAATTTGCTAATCATATCCTCGCATTTCTCCAACATTTCACACGCTTTTCGCAAAGTTTCCTGAAAGTTAAGCCCTTCAATAATCAAATCTCCCATCAATGGCAAAAATTTGAAGAAAAAATCATGTAAGAAATGACAGAAAAATGAAGTACCTGATCGACGGAGACATCAGAAGCCAACTCGTGAATCTTACGAGCTTGTTCGAAGAGAGATGGTAAGGACATCTCTGACATCTTCGATTCTCCCATTTGATGAAGAGATTCAAGAAATTAGGGTTTTTTCCTGTGATTTCAAGAGGTTTTTAGGGATGAAGTTTGGGAGAAGAATTCAATTTGGAAGAATTGCGAAGACAAGATTGGAAATTGGGAATGAGGTGGTGGAAAGGGCTGGAATTGTGTACATTGTGTCGCATGATAAAGGGACGTAGGGAACTTTTACCCGTTGATTAAACCATCATCCTACCCAGTACATTCCGCTTTTAAAAAACACTGGACAAAGTCTTGGGAAGGGAGGATGGCAAAAACTCATACCTGTAAATGAAGAGCACGACTAAAAGAGTCCCCGGGCTCATACCCAATGATTAAACCATTGGGGCTTGAACAGTGTAAATCACGTGTTCGTGATATATTGTTCATATATCGTGTTTTGTTGTGCTTTATATTAAATCGTATATTATGTCAATTAGTATCATATGTCGTATCATATTTAACCACCCAAATTTCTATTTAAAGATAAAGATAAAGATCGTACGATCATAGAAAATATGATGAAATATTGAGACATGTGCATAATATTTTAATTGATCAAATTCATAACAAGAAAATCATGTCGTTTTGAATCATCCACGTGTTGTGCATATCGTGTCTCATGCCAAGTCATAGTGTTTCAAGTCGTATATAAACGAGGTCACAGAAATGTGTATGTTGAGGTGGATGTGTGGGTGCACATTGATGGATCGAATTAGGAGAGAAGAATTTAGAGACAAACTAAGGGTTGCTCCCATTTCTAGAAAAATGCGCGAATATAGATTGAGAATGTTTGGACATGTGCAGAGAAAGACATTCGACGTACCTGTGAAGAGGGTCGAAAGTATTAGAGTAGAGGGTAAGAGGAGTCGAGGAAGACCTAGGAGACCTTGGGACGAGCAAATAAAAGTTGACTTGCACGTGTTAAACCTTTCTAAGCACCTGACTAGGGATAGGGGTAGTTGGAAGAGTCATTCCATGTTTTAGACTTCTGTTTTTCTTTTAGAGTACCTTCTGGGGTTCTTGTCCTCTTGGTTTTTCTCGTTTCCGTTATTATTAATAGTAGTTTGTTCTATTTTTAGTTATATAATCGTTTTTGACGTTTTTTTTACCTATTGTGTTTTATTTGTCTCCCTCGACGCTTCTCGTTATCTTTCTCGAGCCGGGAGACTCCTTTGATCGTACTCTCCTTTATGGGTATGAGTTGCCGCCGTCCTTCCCTCCCCAAACCATACCCATAGTTTTCTATAAGCAGGATACACCGTACGTGTAGGATGATGATGATGAATTGTGATTATGAGAATTGTCTTTTAGAGAGATGATCTCTCACAAAATCAGTTGTTCTTACTAATGAGATATTTGTACAATTTTATGACAACCCAATTACATACTTCCTCTATGGTTCTATCCCATTAAAATTAGGAAAAATTGTCGGGAATAATCCCAACTATTTACAAACCGCTGTGAATAATCCGAACTATTGATTATTCATGAATAATCCCACCTTTCCAGTTTGTTTGCTCGTGGTACCCCCAACCGAAATGCAACCTGCTGCAACAGGTCTTAAGTCTCATTTGCAGGTTATCTTCTCCAAACTTCTTTTTATAAACCCACACCATTGGTTTCCATGTCTTCTCCTCCAAAAAACCCCATTGTTCTTTATTTTTGTTCTTCTTGTTCTTCACCTTATTTCTTCCATTTTATTCTTCTTCCTTCTTTCACTAATTCCAACTTCATAAAACAAACTTAAATGTTTTTTATGGATAGATCGAATAAGGAAAAAGAACAAAATTGAAGAAATAAGGTGAAGACCAAGAACAAAAATGAAGAACAATAGGATTTTTTGGAGGAGAAGACATGGAAATCAATGATGTGAGTTTATAAAAAGAAGTTTGGAGAAGATGACCTGCAAATGAGTTTTGACCTGCAACAGCAGATTGCATTTCGGTTGGGGGTGCCACGAGCAAACAAACTGGAAAAATGAGATAATTCATAAATAATCAATAGTTTGGATTATTCACAGCGGTTTGTCAGTAGTTGGGATTATTCCCAACAATTTTTCGTTAAAATTATCTAATTTATTTTAGTCTATTCTATTAAATTTATCCTAATTTTATTTTTAACTATTACATATTTACATATATTCTTTCTTCAATTTTCATTTGATATTTTTAACTTAATTTTTCATCCCAGCTTTTTATTTTCACTAAAATATAAATTAAATTTTGTACCTCTTTTTACCGAGGGACTGGAGTATAAAAATTGATATTAATAATCTTTGTATTGAGACGAATCAAACAAGATCCCACATGACTATGTTTTAACTTATAAATTAAGAGTAAAACATAAATTAAAAGTGATAAGTGAATAGTGCCCAAAAACAAATGGGGCAACTCAAGTGAATTGGAGGGAGTATTTTTAAGAAAATTAACTTAATTTTTCTTCCCAATCTTTTTTTTTTCACTAAAATATAAATTAATTTTTGTACCCCTTTTTACCGAGGGAGTATACAACCCACAATTGTTTGATCACGAAGATCACAAAGGCCTAATTTCCCGAGCTAAATCTCTCTTCGACACAAAGAACTGCTCAGTGCTCAGTAAGTTTGCTGTTTAATTACTTCTTCATCTTCAATTCCTCTTTTTAGCTTAGAAATTTCAAATTCATTCTGCTAAATTGAATATCTAGCTATTTGGAAAGTTAGGGTTTCGTTTATGTGTTGATTTTGAACTTGACAGGCAATGGCGACCAATGAGGCTACTAAACCTGTTTCCGTAGAAGCTAAATCTCTCTTCGACACAAAGAACTGCTCAGTAAGTTTGCTGTTTAATTACTTCTTCATCTTCAATTCCTCTTTTTAGCTTAGAAATTTCAAATTCATTTTGCTAAATTGAATATCTAGCTATTTGGAAAGTTAGGGTTTCGTTTATGTGTTGATTTTGAACTTGACAGGCAATGGCGACCAATGAGGCTACTAAACCTGTTTCCGTAGAAGCTAAATCTCTCTTCGACACAAAGAACTGCTCAGTAAGTTTGCTGTTTAATTACTTCTTCATCTTCAATTCCTCTTTTTAGCTTAGAAATTTCAAATTCATTTTGCTAAATTGAATATCTAGCTATTTGGAAAGTTAGGGTTTCGTTTATGTGTTGATTTTGAACTTGACAGGCAATGGCGACCAATGAGGCTACTAAACCTGTTTCCGTAGAAGCTAAATCTCTCTTCGACACAAAGAACTGCGCAGTAAGTTTGCTGTTTAATTACTTCTTCATCTTCAATTCCTCTTTTTAGCTTAGAAATTTCAAATTCATTTTGCTAAATTGAATATCTAGCTATTTGGAAAGTTAGGGTTTCGTTTATGTGTTGATTTTGAACTTGACAGGCAATGGCGACCAATGAGGCTACTAAACCTGTTTCGGAAGCAGCTAAAATGGATCTACTTGAAGACGATGATGAATTTGAGGAGTTCGAAATCGATCTTGGTAATCATTTCAAAAACCCTAATATAGTCGTTGAAATTCTCATTCAATTGATTCAGGATTATTGTTCTCCCACTTATCATATTTTAAACACATCTCTTTGATTGCAAGAACGAATATAGTTGCTCGGTTTATGCTTTTATATTGAATTGTCCAATTTGCAAATTATAGCATAATCAGGGCAGATGCATGTTTCAAACTCCGTAGGGCACCAACATATATTGTAAGCAGAAATTTCGGCACTTTTGTTTGTAAGATAAACAACTAAGTTTTTTTTCATTCCTGCAAAATAATTTGTAGAAGCATAATAATCCCGGAGCCAAGGCCAAAATACTATAAATGTGATGGATTAATGTCATCCTCATCTTCAAATACTGGCAACCAAAAATATTAATTAACATTCAAAAGCTTTGAACAATATCTTTTCTAACAATATCTTGGTCACTTGGGTAAACTTCTGCTTTATTGTTATAAACTTGTTCTCTTGGATGCGTCTGCTGCTGCTACTGTTGTTGGTGGTCGTTTTGTGCAGTTGTTGTCGTTGTACTATTGTTGTTGCGATATTGTGTTGTTGCGGTATCGTATTTATAGTGTTGGTTGACTTCTGATGGAAATGTGGTTGTTTTGTGTGAAAGCCAAGTTACTTACCACCGCTGGATTTTTATCTTGCAGGAAAAGAAAAATTAAACTTATCCCCCACTGAGAGTGTCTCATCCAGTGCTGCTTTTAATAGTTCCAAAAGAATGAGGGTAGTTCATAGTTCCAAAAGAATGAGTTATGATGTGGAACAGAATAGAACTGAAGAGCCGAGTGGACTTATGAAGAAAGTTGCAGACGAACTACTTTCAATAGTTCCAAGTGAAGAATGTTCTGATTTAGATATTTTGAGGGCAAGCTATGTCTATAATAATCTACTAATGAGAAAGCAAATGTTGCCGGTTTATATGTTTCTACAAGCCACCAGTAAGGATAAGGTTCGAATCCTCAAAAATCAACTACTTTTGTCTGCCATTGATAATGGGATCCTCAAAAATAGTTGAGTTACGGTTTTAACAATAAGTAAGTTTGTAACAAGTTATTACTCTTCTTGAATTTGTGATTAGATTCCATCAAAACTCTGATTCATAACATTATACACAGATTTTCAATTGTTTTCCCTCCACTTGTGATGGAAAATGTTTTCCCTCCACTTGTGATGGAAAATGTTTTCCTTCTAAATTGGGGGGAAAATGTTTTCAATAAGGTGGAAAATGATTTTCCCCATTTTCCACCCCAAGTTTTACATTTTAATTTTTTTACACTAAACCAAACAGTATAAAATGGGAAAACACTTTTCAGTGAAAATGTTTTACGCCCTACCAAACGGAGCCTTAGTAATAAACTTAAGTTAGGGGTCCTAAGAAGAAAAAACAATATCTATTTGTCCTGATTTTGATGCAAGAACCAATACAAGAGTATATTCTCAAAAGAGCCCATTATAAGCTACATCCTCAAATTTCACTTCAATTTGGTTGAGACTTTCACAAAATCTCACAAGAGATGGTCTATAGGATAGACCATTGAATTGGGTCAGCCTAATTTTGTATTTTGATACTTTTAATATGCTATTTTTGGTTGGGCTGGACTTTGTGGTATCCGTCTATAGAATAGACCGTCTCCCATGAGACTTACTGGACTTACTTTAGAGGTAAACTTGAGGATGTAGCTTTTGTTCGTGACATTAATAGTTCAGTAGCTGAAAGCAAAAAACTTACAATGGGCTCTTTTGAGAAAATGGTGTGGGATCGATAAGGTGTCAATTAGGGGTGAAAGTTCGGTCTGCGGTTTGGTCTTTTACCAAAACCAAATCAGACCATATTTAATTCGGTCTCCAAATTTTCAGACCATCACCAAACCAAATTAATTTCCAGACCGAACCAAATCGAATCGCAATTTAAAATGGTAGACCGCACCGAACCGAATTGGACCGAATTAGACCGAATTTTTAATTTGGGCCGAATAATTAATAAAAGAGAGTGAGAGTGATGGTAGAATACTAGAATGGGAGAGGAGAGGGTTTTGAGAAATGAGAATTGAGATGATGAATGAATGAAATAACTGGAAAAATTAAAATGAAAGAGAGTGAGAGTGAGGAGGACGGCGGGGGTAGGGTACTACTAGGGTTAAGTGGGTTCTTACTTCTTTTCTTGGAGCATTAGTTTATTTTATTTTTTTTTTAAAATTTTTTTATTAATGGGCTGGGGCGCTGGGCTAATGTATTATGTATATTTAATGGGCTATACCTATATATAATTTTTTTAAAAATTCGGTCTGCGGTCTGGAATTGCGGTTTGCGGTTTATGAAAATCCCAAACCTAATCCAAACCTTAATATTGCGGTTTGTGATTTTTCAAACCTAGTCCAAACCAAATTAAAAAAACACCAAACCATATTTGTTATTCGGTTTGGTCTGGTTCGATTTGCGGTTTTAATCCGAATAAGTTTCACCCCTAGTGTCAATATTATCTCAATCTTTCTATACATTGCTTGTAAGTTTGACATGCCAAAGTATAGAAAGAAAGACATAACAGATCTTTCTATGACTTTTAACAATAACAACCATGATATACAAGGTAATATAGTATAAGAGTAGATATACTTCATTATATACTTCATTTATGAGTTTGGAACAATAGGTATAAACTTTTGGAACATTAAGTAATTAGTGTTGAAGTGTAACAGTTCCAAAAAGTATTGAAAAACTTTGGAACAATATTGATCACCATATCGAAGCCACACTATTTTCTCAAAAGAGCCCATTATATACAAGGTAATGTAAAACTAAATTCTCAATTTATACTCAATTTATGTCACTATATTCGATTTAGGGTTTTTAGGGTTCTTCAAAGTTGGATAATTGAACTATTGGAGTCTAGTTTGATAATTGAGTCAATAAGGTTAGATTTTGACAATCTAGTGTTATATGTGTATTTAAATTTAATTGTCAGACTGTGTATAGCTTGGCGGTGGGAAGGCTGGGTTAACTTGTACAAGTTATCACAGTCTTGTTTACAGTGATATAGCTTTCAGTTATCACAGTGGTTGATTGTGAAGGGTTGAGATCATTGATAGTGATTAAGAATTGATCTAATAAATGCACAAAGTATAGGTTTTGGTACCAAAAAGGCTTGAAGTAGGTTGTAATAATGATTTAGGTTTTAACAGTGATATAGCAATTTACCAGTTTGTAACAACAATTTCAAAGTTTGTAACAATATTTCAGTTTTTATAACAGCAATTCAGAAAGTTATAGCAGCAATTCACCAGTTTATAACAGCAATTCACAAGTTTATAACAACAATATTGAAGTTTGTAACAACAATATTATTTTGTAACAGCAATTCACCAGTTTGTAACAGCAATTCACAAGTACTTAAATTTGTATGTAACAAGTATCTAATTTCTTAGAAAAATCAGCAATTCTGTGATGATCCTATCATTGTACAAATGATCCTATCAAATGCGCAAAATAGGTTTTGGTACCAAGAAGGCTTAAAGTAGGTTGTAATAACGATTTAGTTTTTACAAATGTTGTTGCACCGTGATGATGCTGTTGCACCTACGTTCACCAATCTTGACAAATAATGAACAGATTGTATTCAAGACAATAAAAAAAATGAAAGAATGATTGTTGAGTATGCAGTCAACATAAATACGAGGATTCTAACGCTGTTGTTCATACACATAAAACAACATAAATCAAATCTAACAACCATCCCTTTTAGGACTTCCTCAAATAATATACTGTTGTTATAAATTCTTATAACAATAATCGTAAAGTTTATAACAATAATCTAATCTGGTGTATTCGGGACCTCATCTATATCCTCGACCCCATTATCATTGGCAGATATACGTAGTTGATTTACGAGGATTCGAGGCTTATCCTTCTTGGAGGCTTGTAGAAACATCAAAACTGGCATGAACCGCTTATTTATTATTAGATCATCATAGATATGGCTTGCCCTCGAAATATCTAAATTAGAAAATTCTTCACCAGGCACCATTGTAAAACTTTTCCCATTCCAATCAAGTCATTTACATGGCGGGTAATAATCTCTACGCATCTTAATTAGATTTCCTTGTTGTACTTGCGAGCAAAAATTTCCCACAATTCTTTGTCACTATAGGAATATTTCTGAGAAATAATAAGAGGGAAGACATATTTCTCTATCACATATAAATAATGTTCCTTCTCTTCTTCAATCATCTGTCAATAAAAATCCAAGAGAACAAGCTTATCATATAAACAATCTCAAATGTCTTATTGTATCCTTCACACCTTTGTAAAATGTCGTGATGGCTTAACCATGAAAACAATGTCGTGATGGCTTGATGGGCTATCCACGTGTCATGGTATATCGTTCATATATCGTGTTTTGTTGTGCTTTATATTAAATCGTATTATGTCCATTAGTGTCGTGTCGTATCGTATTTAACCACCCAAATTTCTATTTAAAGATATAGATAAAGATCGTACGATCAGAGAAAATATGATGAAATATTGAGACATGTGCATAATATTTTACTTGATCAAATTCATAATAAGAAAATCATGTCGTTCTAAATTACCCACGTGTTGTGCATATCGTGTCTCATGCCAAATCATAGTGTTTCAAGTCGTATATAAACGAGGTCACAGAAATGTGTATGTTGAGGTGGATGTGTGGGTGCACGTTGATGGATCGAATTAGAACCAAGAATTTAGAGACAAACTAGGGGTTGCCCCTATTTCTAGAAAAATGCGCGAATATAGATTGAGATAGTTTGGACATATGCAGAGAAAGACTTTCGACACACCTATGAGGAGGGTCTAAAGTATTATAGTAGAGGGTAAGAGGAGTCAAGGAAGACCTAGGAGAACGTGGGACGAACAAATAAACGTTGACTTGCACGTGTTAAACCTTTCTAAGGACCGCACTAGAGATAGGAGTAGTTGGAGGCGTCATTCCATGTTTTAGACTTTTAATTTCCTATTAGAGTACCTTATGGGGTTCTTGTCCTCTTGCTTTTTTTCGTTTCCTTTATTATTAGTAGTAGTTTGTTCTCTTTTTTGTATTATAATTGTTTTTGACATTTTATTTTACCTATTGTTTTTATTTGTCGCCCTCGACGCATAAACTTCTCGTTATCTTTCTCGAGCTGGGGGACTTCTTTTGGTCGTGCTCTCTTTTATGGCTATGAGTTGCCGCCGTCCTTCCCTCCTCAGACACTGCCCATAGTTTTCTATGAACCAGATACACTGTGTAGGATGATGATGATGATGAAGAATTGTGATTATGAGAATTGTCTTTTCAAAGAGATGGTCTCTCACAAAATCAATTGTTCTAACTAATGAGATATTTGTAAAATTTTATGACAACCCAATTACAAACTTTCTCTATCCTATTAAAATAATCTAATCTAATTTATTTTAGTCTATCCTAATAAAATAATCTAATCTAATTTATTTTAGTCTATCCTATTAAATTTATCCTAATTTTATTTTTAACTATAACGCATATTCTTTCTTTAATTTTCATTGATATTTTTAAGGAAAATTAACTTAATTTTTCTTCCCATTTTTTTTTTCACTAAAATATAAATTAATTTTTGTACCCCTTTTTACCGAGGGAGTATACAACCCACAATTGTTTGATCACGAAGATCACATAGGCCTAATTTCCCGAGCTAAATCTCTCTTCGACACAAAGAACTGCTCAGTAAGTTTGCTGTTTAATTACTTCTTCATCTTCAATTCCTCTTTTTAGCTTAGAAATTTCAAATTCATTTTGCTAAATTGAATATTTAGCTATTTGGAAAGTTAGGGTTTCATTTATGTGTTGATTTTGAACTTGACAGGCAATGGCGACCAATGAGGCTACTAAACCTGTTTCGGAAGAAGCTAAAATGGATCTATTTGAAGACGATGATGAATTTGAGGAGTTCGAAATCGATCTTGGTAATCATTTCAAAAACCCTAATATAGTCGTTGAAATTCTCATTCAATTGATTCAGGATTATTGTTCTCCCACTTATCATATTTTAAACACGTCTCTTTGATTTCAAGAACGAAAATAGTTGCTAGGTTTATGCTTACTCTTATATTGAATTGTCCAATTTGCAAATTATAGCATAATCAGGCAGATGCATGTTTTAAACTCCGTAGGGCACCAACATATATTGTAAGCAGAAATTTCGGCAGTTTCGTTTGTAAGATAAACAACTAAGTTTTTTTTCATTCCTGCAAAATAATTTGTAGAAGCATATTAATCCCGGAGCCAAGGCCAAAGTAATATAAAAGTGATCGATTAATGTCATTCTCATCTTCAAATGTTGGCAACCAAAAATATTAATTAACATTCAAAAGCTTTGAACAATATCTTTTCTAACAATATCTTGGTCACTTGGGTAAAATTGAGACATCCTTCTCCTTTTTCTGGGGTCTTAAATAAGATTGAAAACATCAATAGAAGTTAATTTTCCTTCATTTGCCGAGGTTGAGGTTTTGACAGTTGAAGTAGTTTCATTTTCTTTATCTTCATCTTGAGAAGGAGTAGATGATGGAAGAGGATTAATCGATTGTGCTCGACTTTGTTGAGTTGGAAGCGAGCTTAGACAAGAGCTATCGGCACTTTGTTTTGCAAAAAACGGAAATATTCTCTTATTCTCTCTTCATTATGTTGAATTCTAGCAAGTAGCAAGAACATTAAGAAACATATTAAGTGTATAACGCATTCAAATTATAGACTTATAACTCTTTGCCAAACACATAACGCATTTACAATCACAATCTTAAACAAGTTAAATAACGTGATAACACAGTCCGTTACATAACTTAACGGACGAGTTTTTATTCGGTGGTTCTTTGTATGGTATCGTTATGGATAGTTTCATTGTCTTGTTAGTGTTTGTTTTGGCCAATTTGATTCAATCGATGGTATTAGATATATACAAAAAGTTAGTGATAAATCATTGTAATTGCACTGGAAAAGAACCAACTTTTGTGCAAAACTTCTGAAAGATACTTCAGCACATCTTTTCAATTTGTGCGTATCAAACTATCAATTAATTAATCTTACTCTAGTTAACCTATTTTCTATTTTTCACTCTATTGTTCTTTTTAGGCAGTCTTGTTTCATTTCTTTAATTTAATGGTTCGTAGTTGTCTCTTGAATCACTGTCGCTATATGTTATTGTTCTGTTATTGGGATTTGGGTAAAAAGATGCATGAGTCGTTGCTAATGTTGAATTAGACTGTTGAGGAATCAAATTTGAAGTTTTATGTTCTGGAGATGGCTTTTCTTTCTATTCATTTGCACCGTGATGGCTATTTATTTCTCTCATCCCCTTAGGTTATTTCTCTATTCAAAAGGATATTGGAGCAAGCATTCTGTTTTCCTACATGAATTTCACATACTGACTTGCTGGCTCTCTCTGTGCTCGGACATGCTAGCGCCTAGCAGTACATGTATAGTAAACTAAAAATGATAATTTGATGGGGCTGCCTGTGAAGGTTTTTACCGAGACAATTATGTAGAATTACAATGAAAACAAGACAACTAAAAATAGTGCGTCGATAAGTGGATGATGATTAGCCATATTTAGGCTACTCCCTACATTCCTTTGAATTTGATACACTATCCATTTTAATCCGTCCCTTTAACATTGCAACATTGTTATTTAATGGAGGGAGGTGTCTGGAGAACTCATTATATTTCCTATCTAGTATAATCGTGAAAGAAGAAAATGGTTGCACTAGGTAGACAAGTGCAAGTGTAGAGCGTAGATGGTTATGTTACTAGGCATTTGGCACTCCTATTGCCTTCGCTTGAAAAATGTTGATTTGGGATGCGGTGGATGATATTGATGAAGTCCTACATTTTACCAAATTGATTGAATTATCAAATAAGGAGCAATTGCTGCCTTATATAAAAGAAACAAGTGTTCATAAGTTTCGATAAACAAGTCAGTATGTGAAAAACTCTTTACTGAATAGTTTTGATTATTTTTTTGACCTTGCTTATTTATTTGCTAGTTAGGTTTCGCAAACCAATACTTTATAAACATGTGAAGATAAATAGCTATGTGAATTCATCTTTCCTCTTATTTGAGTTTCTTTATATGTTTGAATTTACAGAGTGGGATAGCAAGGAAGAAGGAAAGGAGGTGACACAGCAATGGGAAGACGATTGGGATGATGATGACGTCAACGACGACTTTTCTCTACAATTAAGGAGGGAACTTGAGAGTAATGCTGCCGAAAAGAAATGAGTAGACTCCATAACCTCATCATGGCTGCTGTTATTGCCATATATGCCAATCCTATTATCTACTTCTTTTATCCTTGGTAGTTTTTCAAAGTATTTGAAAAAACACTTGATTTACAAAAGTTAAGAAATTTCATTAGTTGATATTAATGGAGTGGAGAAGTTAGTGCTTGTGGTTACTCTCTAGGTGGTATGTTGACTTATGAACATGTTCTTGTAAACATTCTTAGACCATTATGCTTTGATTGAACCATTTTCTCTCATAGGGACTACGATTTTCGGTTAAGTTTCGCTTAGCTTATTTGCCTTACATTTCGAGTTATATATTATCACTTTTAGTTCTACGTCATTATTTTTGGTTGAGAGTTTGAGACTCATTATATAGTAAGTTAAATTTTTATATTTTGAGTCAATATTTCTTTATTGCAGTCTTAAGCAAGTATATTGATCCTTTTTATAAGAGAATTTTTTCTTTAAAAGCAAAAAAATATTATATATAAATAACTTTTTGGTTAAAACATTACGATTAAATTATAATTTTAAAATACTGGATCTAAACCTAAGATAAATTTGGTAATACCTAATCTAAAACTAACATGACTCTAAGCCGTCTCGGCTGAAAGTCACGCGATGAACAATCTCTACTTCATCACTCACCATTAAAAATCTTGCATGTATCAAATATATACAATTTTATTAGCCAAATTCTCATAAGGTTGCTGAGAAATTAATATCAAGCTACTTTTGTTGAAGATTACAAATTAGTTGCAAAAAACGATTTTCATTTTGATTTGGTTAGACAAAAATTACTGATTTTTAGATTATGTGCTTCTCGATTCCAATCAAGTGGATTAATTTTAAACAACTCTGTTATTGTTAGATTCAAGTCGGATTCGATTAGCCACTTTTTTAGTTAATAACGATTTAGGATCCACAATTTTACATTAATCGTCAGGTCACTTGTCAACATTAAGTTGGATTTGAGTCTATTAAAAGTTACGAAGTTTTGAGTCAAATATATGAATCAAAGACAATTTTGTAATTTGAGTTGATTTTTACAATCTACAAGTATAAGTTATATTATAACAATTGAAATTGGTAATTAAACAATTGAAATTGGTGATTAAACAATTAAAATCAATAATATTTATTTAATTTTTACTTGTATTTTCATAAAACTAAACAACATAGGAGTGTATTATTATTATTATTATTATTATTATTATTATTATTATTATTATTATTATTATTATTATTATCCAACTATTTGCACAAATAAAAGTTGAGCTCTGAAATTTTTAATTTTTAAAATTCTTTTTCTGCCCTACTTGTGAGTTGTGACTGTTCTTCATGATTTTCCTCCTCTTCTTCCCGATTCCTGAGTAGTTCTTGAGTTCCCAATGTCTTGTTCTTGTTAATCGCCAAATTCCTCTTAATTTATTCGTCCTCTTCTTCCCATTCCCAGGTATTTTTGTTATACTTATAATTTTCTTAATTTTTTTTGATTAATTCAAATTCATCCCAATAAGATAACCCCAAATTCGTATTTCAATTCATATGAACTTGTAATTAATCTTCTACATAATGCATTTTCTGGTTATTGTATTTCAATTATGAGTTTGCACAATACCATGTACAGTCTTTTCCAACTAGAATTTTTTGCTTAATTTCTTCAACTCTGGAATGTTACAGTAGTATATTTGTTTAATTATTTTCATTTATTACGCCCTTCATCATTAGTTTCATTTTAATACTCTTCCTTTTCTGTAATTGAAGTCATTTTCGTTTCTGAATATCTGGTTTCTTCTGGATTATTGTATTATTATTGTTTGATTTCCATTGATTTTGGTCAGTAGGGTTTTACTTAGTGAATTTTTCATTTTTTTAGTCGATGTATAATCTTGGAATACTGAGCTTTTTGTGGATGTGGGTAAAGCTATTGTGGATACGAGAGTTTCATTGCAGCCTGTTTGTGATTATTGTCATTTTTGGGTAGTAAAAAACATACATTTTGGTTTTTAGGGTTGTATGAATCAATACATGAGAAACACATGAGATGGATTCTGCAGATATTGGCTAATGAGCAATTTTGCTTTCACCTTGAAAATGTTACCTGAAAGTTGAAATTGAGTCTCATGGATGTCTTTGGTTGCTTAGGTATCCCGATTACTAGAAATCGAACTGCATATTTCAAGATTTGAATTTTTATATCCGGACTTTCATGTTAGACCGTTTCTCCAGTTTGCACACCCTAATAACTGTTAGCCATACAGTGCATCTTAAAATTCTCCACGACTGGTTGTTTTGTACTCCAATTCACATTGGAATGTCTTGGTCCGCTCATTTTTCGTTTCTACTAGCTACCTGTAGTTTCCTACTAATCTTGGCATTTAAATTTGTAGGATACTCATTTTCTCAGTTACATAGGCGATAGGAGTATCTTTAAAAATATTCAATGGAAGCACAAACCCTCGCTTCCCCATGGCAGTTCACCTGGTCAGTCTCTCCTCTCTTTCTTTTATCCTCAGATTTTTAGCTAGTATCTTCAATCGGTTATTTTGCTTAATGGCTATATCTTCTCATTCCTTCCTTTATTTTTATTGTATTGTATTGTATTGTTATGCCAATTACAATTTATTAATAATTTCATTTTAGGGTGGTTTTGAATTATTGTTAAAGTTTTTAGGTTCAAATTACATGAACTGTCAGCATTCTTTACATGAAGCTGAAAAGATCCAAGCTTTGATAACAAGAGGTACTCATTAGGAATTGTGTGACCCAAACATAAATGTTGAAGAATCAAATAACTGCAGTCTCAAATGAACACTAACTGTGTTTCTAGTTATGAATTAAGTTTTTGATTTTTTTTTTTGAGTATTGAGACAAAATGGTACCATATTTTGATTAGATTACATAGATTTTAGTAAGGTCAACCTCTGTAGGAATTATTATCATACTTTTAATTAGGGTTAAAGCTGGTATGCTGAATGTTTTTGGCCTTGAGTAGTGGAGCTTTCTACCATTGTAGCTTGTATCCTTGCATCAAGGCGCACACTTTCTACCAGAAGGAACATTTATAGCTTGTGCTTCGATTTTTTATATTTGCATTTTGGCTTTTAGTTCCTTTGGTATTCATAGATGAACCTGCTCTTGTCATATGAGGCTTGTAAGCAATCCTAGTAGCTGGCAAAGATATCATTGGAGAAACTATCACCTTCTTTTTTCACTAGTTTGCTTGCTATAATCCAGGAATCATTAGGTAAGCTTTAGATTAAATGAATACAAATGGTAAAGATATAACTTTGCGACTACATCCAACTTGATCGACAAATCCCCAACTTTAGTATGACTGTCGACTACACGTTTTCATCATCATCATTGTATCTAGTGTATCCCATTCATAGAAACTACGATAAGTGTTTAGGGAGGGATGAGAGATGGCAAACCATAACCATAAAGTATGCGGCCAAAGAGTCCCTCAACTCGAGAAAAACCTACAAAGGAAACCAAAAGAAAACAAGTCTACTCCTACTAAACTGTTTAGCTATGGTAGTTACGAGTTACGACTACACGTAGCTCTCAAAGGTTTAATTGAATTAGGAATCACTCATTGTTTGCATTTGCTTCTCACAAGACACAAAATCAGAAAAAATTGATTTATCTCTATAATTACTCAGCACATCTACCTTTGTTTATACTAATTGACTCAAAATAAAATATTTTTGTATAGAATCATAATTATACTTGCATCAAGACTCCTAGCTTATTGACTCTTATTAAGTAGAAAGTAAATGCAAAACCAATTCTAAATAAATAGAACTAGCACAAAGGAAGTAAAATAAGTAGTAGGAAAGGATCTCCGAGTTTCTTTGCCAACTCTATAATTAATTTTAATATATTTGGAACGTTATCTGTAGCAGTCACTCACATTTTCCCGACTCATTGACGAGTTGTCAGCTGTGGATGGCGAGTCAAGTCCTCTTACGATGCGTTAGGTCTTTTGCCTGGTTGTTTAACCCCTCTTCTTCAGCTCCTTCAGCCTGTCCCATGCATACATATAATCATGCTACGTACATCCTCCATTGATAGCCGACCTCTTGAATTTTGATATTGCCTATACGTGTACATTACGGAGTTTTGCTAGATCATTTATCTCCATTCCTTTAAGTGAACCCATGTATATAGGTGCACTTTTATTTTTGTAACTTGTGTTAGCTTTTCCCTACTCCTAAAATTAGGTTGTACTTGTAAGTGGCTCAGAAATAGGAGTTTGTCTCTTTATTTCCTTCTTCCCTATTGTTGGGCCTTAGCAGCTTTGTTGTAGAACAATAGAAGTATCTCTTCCCAGAGCTAAACGAAAAAGGCACTCAATGGAGTAGTGGGAAAAATCATTGCTACCGTAGGGCTCTAAGGGTAAATCCTGCCACATCAGGATCAGATCTACAAATAAACAAAGGCAGGGACGGATTTTGTGCACTCTAAGCTTTGTACAGCCTGCTTACTGAGGATTATTGGTTTCAATCTGAGTGGTAAATTTTTTTAAGGAAATTGGTGCTTTTATATGCTTGCAGTTTAGGATTGCTTGAACCATGACACATTTAAGTTGTCATCATGAGGTTATTTTGGATTCTATACAGATACTTATTTTAGTTTTACTCTCAATTTGATTGAGTTCAAACTTTAAACCTCGTTGCATAACATAAAATTCAAAAAAAATGTGACAACTAGATTGTCTTCTAATTGTTGACGAAAGATCTATGCAACGAACCATGCTATGATAGATAGCTTGAGTTATTAATCCATCTTGAAGAACAGTTATTCTTTTAGTTGTCATAGTGTTAGTAGAGTCAATTATTGCTTGTTCTTAGCTATTTGGTGACAAAGTCAATTTTTTTTGCAGTGACTTAGAAGTGAATTTTGAATCACAGGAAAAAGCTTCCATTGTGTATGCAACACTAAATGTTGACAAAGAGGTGAGCCTTGATTTTACACCAGTGCATTACACTCTTAACTTTTACCACTAATCAGTAGATTTATGTTAATCTGGGGATAATCATCGGCAGTTACAACCGGATAAAGTAAAGAGGGTGATGTCAGTCTCCGACGGGAAGCTTGCAGTGTGAGTTTCTTTCTCAAAAAATATTGGTTTCCTTGAAATCAAGTGTGAACACATATAACAATTTTATAGCTTGTTTAGTGTGCTTTTCGTTCATTCATTATTCCAGCTTGCAACCCTAATCGTCTTAGCGACATTGAAAATTTATTTATGTTTGGACTTCTGCAACTATGTGGCCATTCCTTCTCATAGCATTTAATACAGGCATTTTGAAGCAGTAGAAGCTAGATTTCTTCGTGCATCTTTCAGTGCTTTCGTGGATGTTCTGACACTCGCAACAAAAACTATCGAAGAATTCGGGCCTTGAGTGGATTATGAGGGCTGCTCTTTGGGAAACTGAAATTTTATGTCAAGACCATTTTGATGATGTTGTTACACACAATGACTTGCTGGTATTATCCTCATGTCTAGAGTTGCTTTTCAAGGAATCTAAAAACAAGGTTATATTTTATGCAAATCGAAGGAATTTTATTCCTGTGTTTTTCTACTCAAGTCTATATTTCCTTATCCTTCATTTAGCCGTCATCTCTAAATTCATCGATGTATAACTCATTAGCTGACAGAAACGATACTAATTTGTAAACTCGAAGATTCTTTTGGCCATTGGGCATGTTTATGTTCTCAAATTCATCAATTGAACTTTGATTACCATTTTGTATTTTTTCCCCCTTTGTAGCTTACTTTTGCTTATTTTGTGAAAAACTAGTCCATATATCATCTTTATTGTTAGAGTAAGCTTTTGGTTGATGCCTGAGAATATGTTATTTACCATGCTCTTCCTTTCTTCCTTTCCTAGAATGAATAAGAGTGAGTTTTAGCAAGGAATGAAGAGTAGTTGCAAAATTCAATATAGACAAATCATAATAATAAATGGTTATAATATACTTCTATATGGCATTTAGGAATGCATCATCATCATCCTACCCAGTATTTCTCGCTCATAGAAAACTATGGGCAGGGTCTGGGGAGGGAAGGACGGCGGCAACTCATACCCGTAAGGAGAGCACGACCAAAGAAAGAAGTCCCCCAGCTCCAGGAAGATGGATATACGTACCTACCACGTGAAAAAAGAAAAAAAAGGAAAAAAGAAAAAACAAAAAAGAAAAAAAGTAGATCCAAAACGCATGTAAACAGTATAAAACTTAAGATCAAAAAAGCAAGACACACAAGGACCTAAAGTAGACAAGAAAGCACGGACGCCGCAAACGACTCTAAGAATAAAAGTCGAAGTCTAAAACCTGGATACGACGCCTCCAACTACTCCTATCCCTAGTCAGGTCCTCAGAGAGGTTTAACTCTCGTAAGTCCATCTTTATTTGCTCCTCCCAGGTTTTCTTGGGTCTTCTCCGACTCCTCTTCCCCTCTACTATAAAGCTTTCGACTCTCCTCACTGGGGCGTCAAAAGTCTTTCTCTTCACATGTCCAAACTTAGGAATGCATATAAGCATTAAATATATTTTTTTTAGATGGCATTATTTTATAATAAATATACATACATAGATATAATTAATGCCTACTTTGAATTATATGCAACTCTAAGAAAGTTTAATAATAACTGCATACAAGTAGGGATGGCATTTCAGTCCGAATCCGACCCTAGTCCGACTCGATCCGAGGAAAATAATCCGATTCGAGTCCGAGGAATAAGACATCCGACTCCGACTCCGACTTTACGCTCCGAATCCGAGTTAGAGACGGACCGGAGGTGGACCTTATTAAAATTCCGAGACTCCGACCCGACTCCGACCCTGAAGGACATCCGACTTTGAATTTGACTTTTACACTAAAATTTTGTTTCCATTAAAACTCTAGATGTGATGTGACTAATTCAAGTTCTTTCTTATACTAATTGTAATTTTTGATTTTGAAAAAGTACTTAGTATTTTAATTTAGATTAATGAATCAAGATAAGACAAATGAAATCAAGAGAAATAAAATACACCAAATTAAAATACGAGAAAACTTTGTTAATTTTAGTAGTATGATTATTTCTGTTGTTAAAATTGAATTCAAATTAAAGTACATATTTATTTGTTAAATTGTATATGAAAAATATATTTTGTAAATTTTGTATGCTTTAAAATCATTAGTACACTATCACAACGATACTGTTTGATAATAATCCGACTCTGCATCCGACTCCGTTGGAGATCCAAGAGTCCGAGTCGCGGCAAACTTGGAGTATGCATAATCCGAGTCCGAGTGGAGGTGGACTGAAAACAAAAGTTTAACTATTATCCGGAGCAAAGTCGGAGTATGTATAATCCGAGCCGAGTCCGACCCATTGCCATCCCTGCATACAAGTTCACGTGATAAAGTTTAATAACATGAGTTGAAAGTTTACAACTTTGATTTCTCAAGGCGTAACGACTAATATAATATACTTTTTGTTTTTTATTATTGATATTTAAGTTACTTTATATAAAAAGCACTAAAAATTGTTACTTAGAAACAAAAGTTAGTTGTATATTTCAAATTATTATCACTTATATACATAAAAATAAGTCTTTTGGGCCCTTAAAAATTCGGGGCCCTTAACGGTAGCCCGCTTTGCTCTTGCTAATCGACATCCCTGTTCTGAAATTGGATAAGTTCTCTATAGTTAAACTGCTTTCACGGTTTCACCTTTTAGTCCAATTTATTTTTCGTTTGCCGTTAATAATGGCAAACATATCCACAATTTATGTTCGGACATGAATATGTTAGTTTTGGAAAATATCGCCCCACTCTTTTTTATTAAAGTTTTTTTTCAAATTTTCTCCGTTATATGTTGTATGCTTGACGCCGGTGATGGCTTTTTGTAGGTATGGTCTTCGTGTATGGTGTGTTGGAGGAGTTCCATTAGGCATGATGTGTAAGGTGTAGTCTTGCCTCGTCGGGAAGACGATTCTTGGGGATGATGGAGTTTTATTTTGATTTTTGGATGGTGTAAGCATAGACCACTCCTATGCTGTTTAGAGTGGCCTGTCTCTTGGCCCCCTTAGTCAATGGCTTTTTCCCCTCACGGAGTTTTTTATGCCGGCAACTCTAGGGCTCCCCAAGTTACAATGTTTTCTTCATTAATAAATAAATTTCCAATTTCCAAAAAAATAAATAAATAAATAAATAAATATGCATATGGTGATGCTCATTGTCATAATCTAAGAGTTCTTGTTGAACTCGAGAATCAAAGGATAATCTAGGCCCAAGCTTATCTAGGCCAGGACTCAAGTAATTTGATTAAAACCTTTTTTATATTAGATCATGCAACATAAGTGTTTAGGCTTGCGCTTCATGAGCCCACTACTATATACTAGTATTCATAATTCACCCCATCAGCAATCTCAATGGGGAATCAAAAGGCACAAAGAACAAAAATGAAGGGTATTGTATTTATGTTAATAACCTTCAGTGAAGTACACATAATGGCTCAAACATTTACTCACATTTCTTGTGAAAAGCAATTACAGCTACTTTCTAGTGTATTAGTATAATCTAATTGAAGATAACAGCTACTTCTAGCCCATGTTTTATCCAACCATTTTCGAGCCGGGGATTCTTTGATCGCACTCTCCTTTATGGGTATGAATTGTCGTTGTTGTTCCCTCCCCAGATCCTGGTCATAGTTTTCTATGAGCGGGATACACTGGATATGACGATGATGAGTAGTAATTTTCTCAGTATTCATCCAAAAAAGAAAACAAAGTTTCATCTTTCTTCGATTTCCGCCTGCTAAGCAATGCCTTGAGCAGGCGCTTACTTTTGCTAGGATGACGCTCAATTTCCTTCGGCTTCTCCTTCTCATCATGAACTCGCATAGAGACCGACTTCCAAGAATCTGAGATATACTGCTTGTCGGAATCACAGGATCACATTATCAGATTACAAGCACCCACAACTAACAGATTGTGAGAAGGTAAATATTTCAGCAAAATGTAAGCAAAATCTTACCCGGTGCCTATCAAGGCTAGAATTCGGAGTAGTTGGTCTACTAGATTTTGGTGTTGTGGGTCTCGACGCAAAGGATCCGGAACGCAAAAGAGGCAACCGATGAGGTGAAACTGATCTTTTGTCTAAACCGATTTTAAAAATCAATTAGAAAAATGAAATTGAATAAAGAAAAATCCATCATATCTTACGAGTACAAACCGTGTGCTTTTCTTGGGGTGGAACTGGCGAAGGAGAATGACGCGGATAATTGTGAAGGTCGAGGAGCAGGCGAGGTAGACCGTCCTCTTCTGCTTAAGACGTGATCACAGTTATACGAATCAGAATAATATAAAGCAGCAAGGGTACACGTAACACGTTCAATAGACAATTTATCTACGTACAGAAGATTTACCTGACAAAGGATGATGTCGCTCGAATTGTGGATGAAGTTTCTCTGGTTGAGGGCGGTGTCCCTCTAGTCGAGGGCGGTGTGTCTCTAATTGTAGCCCTAACAGCTGAATGAACAGTTCAAGACTAAAAATGATTAATAAAAAAAAACGAGCAAAAAGATGGTTACTACGAGTAAAACCCACCACTTCGGAGCTGAAGCCAGTCGTCTTCGTCTATGCCACAGCTTTTGTACTTCAAATTTGCAAGATTGCTGCTGTTCATGGTCTGACCAGCTGTTGCGAAATTAGATAACCAGTATCAATAACAAGGATTCTAGCATATCGATTTTCATATCAGGAAACGGAAGACATAAATTAAGATAAGATCCCTGAATTCGACATTCTTTGAGCAAAGAGAAACGGGTCCTTGCCTGGTAAGACATATCGTTTATGAAATTTAGGTGTATCTATAATCGATGATTGTTCAGCGATGCCTTCTCGGCCAATATACTCCTGGCATGTGCGTAATCTCTGAGAAAAAGAACAAGGAACACGAAAGGGGTTGTCAGAGCTATGTCGAATTACCTTCCCTAGGTTATAGCAAAACACGAAACGCACCAAATGATCTTTGACAATGGGGTATCAGACAATTTAGCTTTTTAGGTATAGATACATAGTGGATGGTCAAACCATTTAATGCTGGTGTTAAACAAAATAAGTTGTGGTTAAAACAACTTGCCACAGATCAACCATTTCAACCAGCTATAGCTATTAGTTGTCGTTTGCCAAACACCCCAGATAATAATAACACAAAAGCGAGCTATTTGTGAACTTATATGTCGAGGAGTTAAAACTGAATTCCATCCGGGCCATTGAACTAATCAAATCGGTATGATCAGAAAATAAATAAAAATAGACCCCCTTTGTAAGCATGAAGTTACACTTATATGTTTGTAGTTGAAAGATGTAGATTTCCTTATCATCACAATCATTAAACGATAGTGTTCAAAACTAAAAGCATGCTTGTACGAAAGGTAAAAGAGGATTACTTGCTCAATGCACGACAAATGAAACTCGGTCTCTGCGACTTCTTCGACTTTTCGATCCAAAATATCATTAACCTTGTAAGTCACTGAGCCTAAATGATCTACCGTGTTCACCAAAGCTTTAATCGCGTAATCCTTCAATGTGTCAATAACTCTGCATTATTGGCCACATAATAGCAAAAATCAGCAACATAGACTCAACGTTTGTGAAATGATTGAGCATCAAGGAATGAAGTTCGCTAAGGGCCTTACAATTGTTTTTGGTCGTCATTGGTGTACGACAATTCAAAGTACTCTGCTGCTGAATAAAGTTGGGTTCGTAAATTCCTCAAATCCTAAACATACCAAAATATAGGGATTATAAGTTATCTGATCAAACAGACAATCAAAATTACCGAGAGACTGTCTCTTACAAACAAGAGTAGCTCATAAATATAGGCTACAAAATGAAATAATAAAAACACAAATATGAGTTGAAGCTCAATATGTAATGTAAAATAGTGAGAGTCTCGGATTCTTCGTTTTAACTCAAGTATTTGTGTCACAGCTCACAATTTGACACTTCATTTTGGATCATACATAAGGAGAACTATAAATAGCAAGTCTTAATACTTATACAAATATCCATACCAAATACTAGTACTCGAGTCGAGTCCATGAACAAACGAGAATACCTTAAGGCTGTCTGCAAAGAGCAAACTTTGATGCATAGACGCTTCATCGTAGTTTGATGTCCGGTGATGTATAGGAAGAGCCGCGGAAGATGTCAATGTCTCCATGGAGGAGGAGAACGAACTTCCGAGTTTTTTATCCTGTAACACCCAACACTATATATGTTCAATTGGTGAAACTTGATAACTTATAAAGTTTGGAAGAGAAAAAAAATTCATATATCACCTCCCTTGCCACCCCATTCCCAAGGAAAGGGAAAAGAAAAAAGAACAAGAATAATTCAGGTCTCTTGATACTTGAAAGGAAAAATTACCAGGAATAATACAACCTTTTGCTTATTTCCCTACAATAATACCAACTTTTGATTAATCATGAATAATACCAACTTATGGGGGTGTTTTCCTACAATATGCCTAATATGTTAAAAGTCAAACTATAGGTGATTATATGACAAAAAAATTTAGTAAATTAGTTAATAAACAAAAGTTGGTATTATTCTAGGAAAAAACCCCCAAAGTTGGTATTATTCATGGTTAATTAAAAGTTCGTATTATTGTAGGGAAATTAACAAAATATTGTATTATTCACGGTAATTTTTCTACTTGAAAACATCATTTTCTGATGTTAAGCTGGGATTTGTTCAAAATGAAGCACTTCAATTCAACTAATACTAAAAGAAAAACACCAATCTATTTATGGCAAACACATACTCTTATAGAATATAGAACTTTCCCTTTTGAATATCCACATAGATGTAGGGTTAGTTTGCCGATTGGGTATTGTCCGGAGTTGTTGACTGGTTTGACCAAAATAATTAGTGGTTGATTTGCTAGCCATGTTTAGCCCATGTTAGTGTTGGAGGTAAATATTTAAGAGAGACATAAAAGTCAAACTATGCAAATAAAGATAAGTATTATGGTGAACTTAAACGGGAAAATAAAAGATAAAGAATATAATGATACGAGGAAGACAGAAGGAAAAAAAAGATGATCAACACCTCCATTTCACAAGGGTAAATATTTATCCCAAAATAAATTTTTTAATTTCTTCTTTTCGTCACTTTACAACTATTTATTACCTTTAACGATAACATTATTATCTAAATTTCTACTCCAATAACCTTATTTCCTTAATTTGATTTTTATTAAATATTTACTCTCAATATACGGATTACTGAGAAATATACTGTTTATGAAATAATTATACTAGTACTCCGCAAAACAGGGTGTGTAATGAACTATTGGGTGCGAGGAGATCTTAATAAATAACGGTTATTTGTAAGGTTATTAAATCACCCTTATGTTGTAGAATTTGACAGGATGAGAGTTATGTTATTTTAATTTATCTTTTTTGGTTTTGTTTATTTTATTATTATTCTTTTTGTCTTTTTGCGGTGATTTACAAATCACGGTTATTGAATAGGAATTATACAAAAATTATCCATATTTATGTACTACCCATAAAACAAAATTAAAGCAAAACTGCCATGTCTAAAGAATAATTTTTTTTTCTTTCCAAACAGCAAAATTTGTCTACTAACTTTATTTAATCTTCAGCAATACTCAAATTAGCAAAAATATTCACTCAATCCTTAAAAACACAAAAGAAGATGATTTTCAGAAAATAAAGGAAGGAATATCCAATCTTCACCAAAACATTTAATGAATAATAATAAATAGTAAAAAAAGGCAAATAAAAGGAAAAATATAATTCAAATTTTAAATTATATAGTATTCATAAGCATTAAAATACAAAAAGACCCCACCTTTGAAAATTTGCAATTAGTAGTAATTATTCTTAAAAATCTCAGTATCCCAATTCATTTATTTATTTAATTCTCTGACTTCAAAAACTGTTATTCCCTTGATCCCATTTAACAATAAAGCAATTAATTCATTTATACTCATAAATAAAATTTCCTTCCAATTCAACAGGGTAGGATCATGAGTTATACTTTAGTTAGTATTACTCTCTCTTGAACCAATTTAGTTGTCCCATTTGCTTGTGCACAGTAGTTACGGGTGATTTGGGGTCCATTAAAAAGTGGTAGTTGGAGTATTTTAATTGATTACATTAATCGTAAAGGTGGTAACTGGAGTATTGTAAGTAGTAAAAGTGGGGTATTTTGGTCTTTACTTGTGTGAAGATGAGATATTTAGGTAAAGAAAAGATTGACAAAAAAGATGTGACAATTGATATGAATTTGCCAAATAAGAAAATGTGACAACTAAATTGGTTCGGAGCGAGTATATATTATGCCACCTACAGAAAAGTCCGTTGGGCTAAAAGTGTGGATTCATCACATGTACTCTCATAATTGTGGCTAAAATTTCCACTTTTAATGAGAGGTGTTGTGATTTGAACTCATAACCTCATAACCTCTTATCACGCTGATTTCTTAAGCCGATGATTGAGCTTCAGCATATGTTATACTCCCTCCGAATCATTTTAGTTGTCCTATTTGAGATTTCACGGATTTTAAGGGTTGAGTGGAGTCCATTAAAAAAGTGGTAGTTGGGTATTTTAATTGTAAAGGTGGTAGTTGAGTATTGGGAATTAAAAAAATGGAGGTATTTAGGTAAAAAAAAGATAGCCAAAAAAGGAAATGAGACAATTGGTATGATTTTGCCAAATAAGAAAATGGGACAGCTAAAATAATTCGGAGGGAGTAGTATATTATGATAACCATATGTGTTGCATTTATGCTTCTAGTCCAGAAGATATAACTTCAATTTATAACTTAAGCATTTGTTTGAGTTGGTTTCGATACTAATAAGAAATTTCATAATTCAAAGCTATAATCTAACATATACAAGTTCTAAAATTCAAATTTTAAACAGATGAAAGTAGTAGGAATGGAAATCAAACCTTGATTATAGAATTCAATACAAAACACCCAAAGTTCCTTCCTTTTTAGTGTTTATCACCAAACTTAGGAAAATAACTTCAATCAAAGAAGGGAAAACTCCCAAATACAAGGAATTACCCAAAAAAAGACAGATCAAATATTGAAAGATGGAAGTTTTATTTGGGTTATTTATAAATAGAAAATTGAGAGAAAAAAAAAAAAAAAAAACCCACCAAATTTTGAATGAAACAATGGAAGTTTATAAGGAGGGAAGAGAAAGAGGATGATTTGGGGTTTAAGGGAGTAATAAAAATTGGGTTTAAAAGAGCATAAATTGATGGCTTTCTAGCATGGAATGCGGAGTGACTGGGGTTTTGAAGTATTAAAAAGATGATTACTTTTGGAAATGGAACTTTAAGTTGGACATTTTTCAGGTTTGGTGGACAATCTTTTTCCACAAATCTTATTTGAGACCGTCTATACAATAAACGTCTTAAGTTTTGGGGCTGATCCAATTTATAAATTAAAAAAAACTGATTGGTGGTTTTATAAGTTAAAACGAAGATATGGGTTGGGCTCTTGAGATACGTCTATACTATAGACGGTCTCTCAAGAGAGGACCTGTTAATTGGATTGGTTCACTATGAAATATTTATTAAAAAAAATTGTAAGCGGACGTTAAACATGATGTAAGTAGACATTTAAGATATTGAAAGTAGGAATTAAGGATACGATAAGTTAACATTAAAGATAATGTATGTAAACGTTAAGAATACGATAAATAGCATTAATCTTTTAGTGGTTTGGAGTTAAGATACGTTTTTCGAAAAAACTGTCACACCGGTTTTTTTGTTAAGTGACAAATAATAATGAGTTTAGTGAGCAAACTTAGCATGAGGATTGAGAAATGAGAAGCTATCTATCATTCTTGTGGGGTCCTTGGAATCAATTTTCTTCTTTTTCTTGTTTTGTTCAACGCTTCATTTTCTTGTCTCTAGGTGACGTCTTCTCAACCATTTTTAGATTACTAGTCTGTAGTCTCTTTGTTCTTGTAGTTGGGATTAGAGCTGTTCAACGGGGCGGGGCGGGTCGGGTCAAAATTTAAATGGGTCGGGGCGGGGCGGGTCATGTCAAATGATAAATGGGCCGAAGTGGGTCAAGCCCATTTAAATTTGACCCACTTTGACCCTTTTTAAAAAGTTCATAGAATATCTTGTTTTATTTTATTTTATCGCCCATTAGGTAAACTTACTTATGTATATAATAATATTATTTTAAAAAATAAAAAAAAGTGATAAATTTTTTTTCCGCAATCAATACTTATAATTATCCGGCCCGGCCCGGCCCGACCCTTTACACCAGGCCCGTTAATGACCCGCCCCATTATTGACCCGACCCGCTAATGACCCATTAAAATGTGACCCGACCCTTGACCCGTTGGGTCGACCCGCCCCATTGAACACCTCTAGTTGTGATTAAGGGATCGTCATCCGCTTTAGGACTCTGTTGGATCTGTTTTGAGTTTTTTTTTTTTATAAGTTTAAGTCTTATTTTTTGAGATTTATTAGATTAATTTGAGTCGAATTTGGATTTAAAAAATAATTTAAAGGCTTCGTTTCGGATCCGAGATCCGTCCTATTAGACCCTTACCTAGACCCTTATAAATTAAATATTAAATTGTTGATATCTATTTGTCTTCTACATATGACTTCTGCCTACAACACTTTTTCTTTTCATATAATCATATTATATATAAATAATATATATATACGCGCGCGCACACACATATATATGTGATACTTGCTAAGTGCTAAGTGTTAACTCAATTACCCTTATTTTATTAACTTGAACTATTGTTTGTAATACAATTTAAGCGTATATGGATGACGCTATGTTACTTTAGATGTTAAATTAACATAAAATATTTGAAAATACGATAATAACTCTCTTACAAATATACAAATAAAAATATAATGACTTTCAAAAGGTTCAAATTTGACAAATCAAAGAAACTTTTTTGGACTTATTAAGGACCCTAGACCATTAGATTTAGAGGGTTTGGGTCTGGGTTTGAAAATTTTGGACTCTTAGAATCTGGATCCAGTCTGGTTGGACACGCTCTAGACCCGCTTCATGACCATCCCTACTTGTGATATTACCGCAGGACCTAATGTGGAGGTCATAGTAAATAACGGTAATTTATAAAATTAATTAGATACTATTTATATAGCGAAAGTTTGAGATTAATTAGATCACTTTTAGACATAATAAAGATTGTGTTTCGTACAATTAGAAGATTGATTGATTTCTATACTAAAATTAGGTGATTTCCTACATCCTAGACTTCTAATATTATTTATTATCCCCATATTGTTAGTCAAGTGTTTTTTAATGGAAAAATTACCGTGAATAATACAACCTTTTGTTAATTTTCCTACAATAATACGAACTTTTGATTAACCATAAATAATACCAACTTTGAGGGTTTTTTTCCTACAATAATACCAACTTTAGTTTATTAACTAATTGACTAAATTTTTTTGTCATATAATCACCTGTAGTTTGATTTTTAACATATTAGGTATATTGTAGGAAAACACCCCCATTAGTTGGTATTATTTATGGTTAATCAAAAATTGGTATTATTGTAGGGAAATAACCAAAAGTTTATATTATTCCTGGTAATTTTTCCTTTTTTAATTAATAGATTTTAGTGTTTCAGTGAGTTGGTTGTAAGAATTTAGTAAAAATTAAAGGAAGTATACTTGACTACTTGTAAACTTTATCTCATTTACTATGCTAGTTTCATAAACCAAACATGACTTTGACCACATTAATTAAATGCTTCTTTTTCATAAAAAAATTGATTAATTTCTAAGTATACATTATTTACCACATAATTAAGTATCTTGATTCTTGAGTATTTGGTACTAATTTGCAAAAGAAGCTTACAAGTATGGAAATGTAGCATGATATTTACATAAGTGTTCTCTTAATAAATTTAGGGCATATCTATTTTCCTATATTCGAAGATTTATAAATGAACATAATAATAAAAAGTTATGAAAGTATCCATCTTTTTTAATGTAACATAAATAGTAGAATTCAACTTACTAACAATAAATATAATATATTTAATTATTAGTATTGATTGTTTAATCGTTGAATCAAATAAGTATTTAGTATTTACCTATTTACTATACAACCTCTTTTATGTTAATCGACTAAAGCTCTTTTCAAATAAACCTGTGATTCACCGTGAAATGGTCTAATACAATAGTTGCTCAATAATATATCATTTACAAAAGGGAGAACCTTACACTTAGTTTTTATTTTTTTTTATTTTATTTTATATGGATATAGAAGTATACGAGTTAAAATATATCAATGCATGATCTTGTCACATTCATCTTATATTATTGTATAGATTTTTAATATATATTTTTTAGTAATCTTATAAAATATTTTTATAGACGTTGATATTTGAATTATATTTTAAAAATTGTAAAAAAAAAAAAAAACAAATGTAACCAATCTTATGAAACTAGAAAAAAATAGAAAAATAAAGGCCTATATATTACACCCTTGCATTGTATTAGTACTAGTATTATCTTTACTAATTCTATAAATTGTTTTCTTTCTCATCTTATATTTCTTGACTTCTCTCTTATTTTTAATTTTAATTTTTCATCCAATCATCATGGAAAATACTTTCTTGCCAAATTATGAGAACCAACTTCATGACCAATGGTCCTATTTAGAAGATCAATCACATTTACAAAGGACAAGGTGATTTGTGCAACTTGATCATACTTTTTAATCACTACACTACTATTTATGTTTTTTTTGGTTTTTATCACTTTTACTAATATCAAAGATATTTTTTTTATTTGTCAGAACAAGCAAAAAAAGGGAAAAATATATTGATCTAAAAACTTATGTGTATTTTTTTATAAATATATCTCAATTTGATAAATTTTGTTAGATTTTATCTAAGACAAAATCGATCAAATCATCATGCCCAAATCCCAATGTATACAACTCATATAAATCATGATCAGTGTCTCAAAAGAAATTAAAGACAACACATGTGCCCCTGCCCTATCAAAGACAGTTGCGGCCAATAAGTCTCTCGCGGCCTCGCCCAATAGACTAGCATTTCTACATCTAAATTCTTCAAATAATATTTTTTTTAATTTAACCAATTTAATGAGATATTTTTTGATGATTTTTTATTTTAATTTTTGACACTTGACATGAAAAACAAAAATACCTAAGCATTCTTTTACTAGTGTAAAATAGTTAATTTAGTACTATTTTTCAATAAAGGTTTAAGGTTTAATTTGATTTAGTGGCTGTTGGAACCAATAATATATGTAAATATGTTGTACACTCACAAAATACGAAACTTATTTGAATATTTCGAAAATTAATATTTTCTACTAAATGTTGAATATATATAGTATATACAAACGTATTTAATAAATCGCAAATTAAAAACAAAACCACTTAATTAAATTATTAAATTACTTTTGTATTGATTATACTGTCACTAATTTGATTTCTGAATTCATCACTTATTTGATTCTAACCTAACCCCTCCCCTCTTTTGAAAAAAAGCTACTAGCTTGGACTACAATTTTTATTTTTTATTTTTTTTTTGAAAATTGGACTACAATTTTAATTTCTTGTACCATCATTCTAATTATTTATATTTTCAAATTTCTCTTGCAGATTATTTGGTCAACATCCAATTGTGCCACCAACAATTACATCATTAGATCCAAATTATAATTCCAATATTAATTCAACATCAACAAATTTCACACAATTTCCAAATGCATCATCTTCAATCCATCAATCCCAAAAATTTGAAAATTTTACAAATAATAATTTTTTCTTGTGGGATGAAATCCCTACTTCATTTCCTTATAATAATATAATTGACAACAATTTTAAGCCTCAAAATTATGAGAAAAACGATCAATTTTCATTTAATAATATTAATTTCAAGGACGAATCCTTAGATGTGGTTGTCGCGGAAGGTTTTGACATGGCGAGATCTAAAACTCATATAATCGATAATAATTTTTATGATATTGAATTTTGTGATGAAAATAATAATAATAATAATAATAATAATAATAATAATAATAATAATAATAATAATAATAAGTCGAACGCTGAATTAATTAGTTACGATGAAATAAAAAAGTATTTCAACATGCCAATTATAATGGCGGCTAAAGAGTTGAATGTAGGGTTAACAACATTGAAGAAAAGATGTAGGAAGCTCAATATAAAGGGATGGCCTTATAGGAAGATCAAGAGCTTAGAGACTCTTATTGCCAATCTTAAGGTATGTACGTGCATCTAACATGTTTATTGTTACAATATAATAATAATATATATAAGCAGGATCAGATGAAAACCATTAGAGTGGTGAAAACTGAAAACCAGATTAAAATATACATATTGTGGCAAAAAGTGTACATACTACCTTATAGAGTGTACAATACATACTTTAAGGAAAAAGTTCATATTTACAAAAATGTCATCCGAATATGTATACCTTTTAAGCGCTTATGTACACATTTTAGCAAAAGTCCAATTATTTACATAATTGCCACTAGACCTAAAATTAAAAAAAATGATTTTTCCATATTTTATTATTTATGAAACTTTTTTAATAAAAAACTATTTCTTATCCCTATGACATTAATCCACATATCAATTAACACAGTATTAAAGTCTTATATGTGATTGAATTCAAATTATAAGAAATTAGTAATTTCGATGCTCGTTGTCTAAACTTTAAATCTCTATGTATAGTTGGATTTGTAAGATACGTGTCACATTAGAGAAACTAGACGTGCGATTTTCTAAAACTAGTTGGTATGTCGGATTCATCTAAGTGTAAAAAAAATAAGGAATTAATACTTATTTTGAAAGACTTGTAATATACATGCTTCATAAAAGTTATTGCGTTTATTAAAATTGTAACGTTAGATAAAAATGACGTTAAATATCTTCTCATTTTCTTATAAAAAATATTTTCACAATTCATGTTGGAAATATATATAAATAACTAAGTACTTATTTCGACTTATAAGATACACGTTTTATTATCTAGGGTATACGTAGTGTCGTTTCTTTTCTGAAAAGCTCATTCAAATGTGCAAAACGTTCTTATAAATTATTTCAATTTGCTTAATGAAATGTAGAAGGATAAAAAACTCATTTGACTGATTTAACAAAATATATGTATTCAGTTAAGATGATTATAACATCCGTTTTTAAAAGAAAAATAATTACGATGGATAAAAATATATTAAATGCGTATTTTTTGAGATCTATTAAAGAGTTTTAGGGTTTAAATGATATAGTCAATTTGTTGAGATACATTGAAAACAAAAATTTTATTTGAAATGAATTCTAACATTGAGATTACTCTAAAAATTGACATTAGACCTATCAAAACGGGTCGGTCAGATCGGTTGTCGGTCGGGTAATTATCGGGTCGGTCATGTTCCGGGTTAAGTCGCTTTCGGATCGGTCGGGTTCGGATTTTGACGGGTCGGGTCCTGGGTCCATTTTCGGGTTGGATCAAATTTTCTCAGGTCTAATTGCCACTAAAATATGTACACTATTTAAGCTTTATGCACACTTGTTTTCATTTTTCATCATTTTAATTGGTTTTCACACACACACATACACACACATATATATAGATGTAGGATCATATAAGAAGGATTTTAAAATAAGAAGGGTGAGAAGAATTTTCGTTTGATTTTATTTTGTTACTATATGTATAAAGAAGGATACAATGTTATAATGTAAGAACATTTTAAAAATTCACGTCGTAGTTACTTTTCTGTGTAACTTAGTTACTTTTACAATTTTGTATTTTTGGCTCAATCATGACCATTGATTTTTTTATTTTAGTGAAATCAAGGATGTAGAGTCCTTGTTACCCTTCTTATTTTCAACACCCTTCCCATTTGATCCCCTATACATATATATAAACATTGTAAAAGTCAAAATATTCACGTAAAGAAACAAAGTAAGTATGTCTTATACTTATGTAAATTTTGAGGATTTTGTGATTTTTGTTATTTCTTTTTTATTGTATTAAGAACCAAAGGACATTGGTTATGTACACATAAATGGAACATTGTATCTACATAAGATTATTAAGCTAATTGAATTGAATACTATTTATAATGTTTTGGAAATAGTAATTCATAGCATTACTTTTATTTCAAGAAATGTTTCAGTTCGATTAATATAATAAACGACTAAATCATCTATGCATATATTTAAAATAAAAGAAATAAAATTTATTGTTTTATTTTATTTGCCAAAAAAAATTGAGTGTTACCTATGCCTTGATGTATTATATTTTTTCTGGTGAATAAAAAAAAATTTATTTGTCAAAAACAATTAATTGTCTTATTTTGTAGGAGGAAGGGTGTCGAGAGATGGAAAAGTTGGATTTCTTGGAAGAGTATAAGAGAACACTGCAATTTGTACCAGACTTGAAAATAGATGAGGGCACAAAGAAGCTTAGGCAACATTTTTTCAAGGCAAACTACAAGAAGAGGAAGACCTTAGCCTTCACTCACATATGATATAACTTCTAAGTGTGACATATGTCGGTTGGCAGGAACGTATCTTAATCTTTCTCGAGTGGGGGATTCCTTTTGGTCGCGTTCTCCGTTATGGGCATGAGTTGTGCCATCCTTCCCTCCCCAGACCCAGTCCATAGTTTTCTATGAGCGAAATACACTGGGTAGGATGATGATGTTAAAAATAGTCTTTAACTATGACTCATTAACTTAGAATAATCATTACTATTGCTTAACTCAAAATAATCTATATATTGAAGTAACATTCTCATAGCTATCTGAAGTTTTAGTTTTGTAAGAAAAATACGCCTTAATTTTTTTTTAAAAAAAAACTTGGGGAAATCTTTTAATGAAAAAGTCTCAATAGTAGAGACTAACAACAATAAAGCAACATCAAATGCACCTAATATATATATTAGTAAAAAGATAATCGAGATTGCTTGTTATGAGAAGGTTAGTCTAACGGTATGAATTATTTTTCACAAATTTTTGCTATAGACCGTCTATAGCATAGACGGATAAATATAAGCCAACTCATTTGTTAAATGAGTAACTGAATAGTCATGTCAGCCATTGGGCTGAGCTATTGAAAGAGTCATCTATGCCATAGACGGTCTCTCAGGAGACATTCTAATTATTTTTAGTTAACTAATACTCCCTTCAAGTTTATTTAGTTGTCACATTTCCTTATTTGGTAAATTCATATCAATTGTTATATTTTCTTTTTTGTCAATTTTTTTACCTAAATACCTCATGTTCACACAAGTAAAGACCAAAATATCCTCACTTTTACTACTTACAATACCCCCAACTAATACCTTTACAATTAATTTAATCAATTAAAATACCCCAACTACCACCTTTTTACTGGACCTCACACCACCCTTAATAACCGTGCCAAAGCAAATAGGACAACTAAATAGACTTGGAGGGAGTATTATGTTAGAAATAATAATGCGAACCTTTGTGTATGGCAATTGACTCCTTGCTTTGAATGAACCATGAAATGAACAACACCGTAATGAAGATTAGTTTGCGACGAAGGCGTCACCAGAAATCTTGATATAGATTGAAGGCGTCTACAAGCTTTCCTTTTGTGATATTTTCCCCACAAAGAAACTTGGGTTATGAGACCGGAAATTCACAAAGAGATACAATCAATCACATCAACCAATTAGTATGATTCGATTGAACTAAACGACTTTGTGTTTGTGTAGAGATCAAAATCAGAAAAACAATAAAGAAGTTGATCACTCTCCTTTATGTTTCAAGAGAATGAGAGAAGATGATAGAAAATGAATCCTTAAGATATCAAATTATTTCCATACACTAACTCTTATTTATAGAGTTGAGGTGACATATGGATTCATCCAAAACCATACATCAATTAATGATGTAACACATTTATTTATAACAACACTTTACTCCATAAAAACATAGCTTGGTTACATGAACAACCACTTGTTCCCTAAACAGCTTCCAAAAAGTTTCTGACTTCGAAATTTCGAAAGTGATAGGATGCTCGAATGAGCATATGCTCAGACCCTTAAACAGAATGTATTGGAACACACTACCTAACGAAACACACCATGCTCGAACGAGCAGGTGGTCGAGCAAGGCCATTTTGATTCTGTTGTTATTTCTTTGCTTAGTCTATGCTTTGGAACATATCTTAAGCCTTTGGATAGAGCCCTACATGCTCTAAATCTCAATAGATTAGAAATTATTTTATGCGTATTAGTTGTAATTGAAATCATTTGTAGCAAATTTTCCTAACCTTAATTCTCATTTGTCTTTGTGATTATTAAGGCACACAAAAAAAAAATGAAAATTAACTTAAATCATATTTAATGTGGGATAGTACTACTTTCACCATTTCAGTTTGTTTGTTACGACTTGAGTATTTTGATCGAAGTGTAATCAACAAAATAAAACAAAACAAAAGGAGTTGTATATATATTTTGTTGGTACAATAATTAGATTAAGTACTTTAATTAGTTAATCTTCTTAAAACCCTTGTTGTAATACTTTTCTTAAGTTTAATGAGTTTAGCTTCTTTAAACACCTATGTTAAAAGTATATTCGTAAGGAAAAATTATCTTGAATAATCCAATTTATTGTCAATTTGCTATAATCAATTCCTACTATTGATTATTTATAAATAATCCGACCTTTGAATTTTTTTTGCTCATAGCACCCCTTTCTACACTTTAATCGACTACTATAGCTATTTACCACCAAAGAAGAGTTGGGGTAGACCAACAAAGAAGCATAAAGAGGAACAAGAAGTGAGAGTAAAGGGCTAATACGTACCTACAATAGTTGGTGAAAATGTGGTAAGGGGTCTGTCAGCAAAAAATATACAAAGGTTGGATTATTTGGAAATAATCAATAGTTGAGATTATTCAAAGCAAATGGGCAATAGGTCGGATTATTCAGAACAAAATTAATATTGTCTTTAATGGTTTTCATAACTTTATCTCTCTAACTTCTCTCTTAAAAAGCATTTAGAATTAAAATTAAACATCAAAACAATATGGTTATGAATTTGATCACTAATATAATTGTTAATTAAATGATTTGACAATTAATATTAATATTATTATTAATTAAACTAAATTATTTCATGCACATCAAAATATTATTAATTAAATTAAATTCATTATTAATTAACTAAATATTTATTACTCAAACGATACACGATAACTCTTTTAGATATAACTTTTGATAGGAAAATATGTTAGCGGCATTAGAAACTGAACTTTAGGTTCTTTCCAATGATATATCATATGCTCACTTCCGACAACCAAGCGAGAAATGACAACCCTTTGAAGTATGCTTTGATTTTTAGTACATGAGTAAATGGATCTAGTCGCACAACAAAACGCGCAATTACACTGCATCAGAGTCGCACAAAACACGCTACTGGACTACGATAGTCGCAAAAATACGTGACTAAACCGTAGTAGAGTCTAGAGCTGTTCATGGGCAGGCTTGGGCGGGTAGCACCTAAAAATTCTACCCGCGGGCTCAAATATTCAAAAGCCTGCCCGCATTCGCGGACATATTTTTTTATCGCTACCCGCCCATTTTTAAAGCAGGCGGGACTCGCGGGTAGGCGTGTATTTTTATATAAAAATTAAAAACATAAATCATATATTAAAGTTAATTTTTTATAAGAACAAACAAAATATAATACATTATCTAAAATAGTCTAAATATATATAAAGTCTTAAAATACTCAAATTACATGTATATTGAATAATCGACTTTAATAGTCGACTGCTTGAGTGCTTTGAGGGTTAAAAATATCGAATGTAGATAGTAGAATTAAAAACTTTATTAAAGTCTAAAAGAAGTAAACCTTAAAGCTAGTAGAAGAGTAATAAACTAAAGTTGGGTATGGGTCATGTAGTAGTATAGTTTAATAATTAATAATAATTATTTAATAAATAATATATTAAACTAAGCGGGCGGGCGGGTATACCCGCGGGTATTTTTTTGGTGTTGCTATCCGCCCGTTTATCTTGACGGGCGGGTATTACCCGTTCAAACTTTAAGTTTTTTTGAAAAACGTTGTTCATGTCCGCCCGTTTTTCGAACCAGATGGGTCGGTCCTGGCGGGTAGTTCGCCCATAAATAACTCTACATGTCGCAAAAAACACACGACTAGACCACGGTTTATAACAAAAATAATTATTGGTCAAAACTCAAAACAAATGGCATTAAATATTTTGCCAAAGAAATTTAAGCCAAGCCGAAATTTATTTACATTTGTCAGATTGACTTCTGACTTTGATTGATCAATAGGAGTAATTCTGTTTGACATTGCTGACAAAAAAACTTCCTTAAAATTTCTAACATCGGATCAGATTCTGATGACAATTGGAAATGTGTTCACTTGTTTTCTATGGTTTCAATAATACTTCTATGTCATATAGTACTATCTTCAAAAAAAAAATAAAAATATGTCATATACTATATATCACAACAGTCTTTGTCTTTTGGGTTAGAAATGTGGATGTAATACAGATCCTCCTTATATGGACCATTAATTTTCGTTTCAAATGAGGGGCGGATGAAATTCATTCCCCATGACATGTGCATTTGATATCAGTTCAAAGAATTGACTTAGCCAAATAATTAAGCTGATGGATGTAGCCTCATAATATGTTATCAACCTGTTGATATGTTTCATAAAATAAAATTTATAATTTGATTGTGCATTCTTGTGCACTTTAACAATCATAGTATTTGTTGTTTGTTGAATAGATCACACCTCAAAATCCCGTCTAGCGAAGGCTACTTAATAATATTGGGTAACGATATATTGTTATACACCAATCAACTTTGTTGGTTCAATTTCCGTCCATGTTAACTTTCTAATTTTTTTTTTTGAAATGACTTTCTAAATTACTTCATACATTCGACCCTTAATTTTTCGCTAGAAAAGAGTTGCTTAATGGTATCAGAGTAATAGAATATTGTATTTTTTAATGTTAGGTGATATTCAAGTGTGTATAATGTTCTAGTTAATTTTGGTTTGATCATATGGTTGTCATTTTCATTAATTTAGATTATTGGTGTTTTATTTGCAGCCACATAAACAGATCATGAGAGGGCAAACACCACAGCTAGCTCATCACTCATAAGTAGTCCACATAAACAGGTCCTATTCGTTTTACTTTTCTTTAAAATTTTGAGGCCTAAATACAAATAATTAATCTAATGTGAACTAATTTCAACTAATATTCAAGGCTCTTAAATTTAGGGGTACTATACAGTCGTATATCTTGCACATGCACAGAACCACTCATAATAAATACTGAACAATGATCATGAACCAGTTTGAAAGTGATATTTTTGTTAACATGAAAAACAATTTCCCTTTCTTAAAACTGAAAAGACACTTTGGGTGATTTATCCAACTGATAAACCCAAATATACTCCTGCAAAAGAATGTTCTGAAAACTACCAAACCCAAGTAAAAACAACGCCAGAGCCTCAGTACCAAAAGATTTGGATCGACTACATGAACTAGTACATCAGTTCAATGGTCGTACACATAAAACGAGCATATTTTATGGAGTAGATCATATAGTATTATTTTGGTTGTTGTGTATTTACATGGTCACATAAAAGTGCCTTTTCTTAAGCATCAAAATGACATAAAGACATACTATACACTCAATGATTTCACAGAAAAAACTGTATTTCAAGCTCTAAAATTTCTTACTTCAGAAAGTGAATTCCCTCATAAGCCAATGTACCTTCAAGATCTCCAATAAACCGCGATATCCTAACTTCGAGACCCCTTTGAACATCCTTCAAAAGCGATTGAATCGTATCCCCAAATCGTTTCATGTCGAAACTATCAGGCCCATCAAGCTCATTTGTGATTTCTGCCACAAATCCTGATGCAATTTTGGACTGTAATTCCATCAGTTTCTGTCCTGCTGCTACTATGAATCTTTGTAACTGAAATGTCTCTTCGAGAAAATGCTCGAGTTTTCTTGTTTCCTCCTTCGTTTTCTTGGATCCAAACACTCCTCGTTTTGATGTTGCATCTTTGTCACCCTGAAAACAGCATAAGAATCAACAAAGGTCAGAGAAAAAAACAGGTTGAAATTGCTGATAATCTGCATGATGTTCAGGGAATATACGAAGCTGTCAAAGAACCAACTCAACCAAAAACTTAAGCTGTTGGTTAAGGTCCCTCACACGAGAGCCCTTTGGGCTAGAAGTGTGGATACAACATAGGCCATTTTCAAACCTGGCGCTAAATATTCCACTTCAAATGAGGGGTGCTTGAGATTAGAACTTGTGACTTCTTGCCACATATTCCATGTCAAAAAACTAACTCAACCAAAAAGTTAAACTGATGGTTATGACCCCAAGATATGTTTTATACTCTAACAGAAGCTTACCATTCGCTTACTAAGGTCATCGGTTTTCTCTTGGAGCGAGTGATACCTACTAACTTGCTTTTTAAGGAAAGAAATCAACAGACTAAAACTCTTAATCTCGCTGTTTTCTTGCTGTCCTGTTAATCTATCAAGCATTAGCAACTGTTGGTTTAGTCTCTTAATCTTGTAAGTAACTCCCAAGGCATGTAGGTCGATTTTCCAAGAAGACGCTACCTCCTTTCGTGTTATTTCAAAACTTTGTTCACCCTCTTTCTCTCCAACATCTTCGATGGAAGAGAACGAGGTTGAAGAATTATGTTTCGATGATAAATCATGTCCCTCGTCTTTCTTAATCTCTTCTAACATACACTTCTTCGCTTCTTGCTCTTTGTCACACGGGTTTTTCCTAACGATCTTAACTTTAGACCGACCTTTATCATCATCTAGCATTATTTCCTTCTTAGATGATTGTTTCTTAACCTTTTGAGAACTCAAATTGCTCAATTGCATTGCAATTGTCTGATCTTTCAACGTTTTGAGCTCCACTTCTCGGTCTATTAACAAGGTTTCTAACCTCAAATTGCTATCCCGAAGTTGTGTCATTTCCTGATTTAGGCCTTCGATTTTGGACTGCAACCGCTTTGACTCTACTTCCGCGCTTAATTGATGCCAACGAGAGGCTTCTAACTTATCGTCCTTCATTCTTATTTGTTCTTCCAATGCGTCTAACTCCAATTGATGCCGCTGCTCAACTGCATTGCGGTACTTCTCTGCCTCTGCCCGAACCCATTTATCTAACCGCGTTTCTTCCTCTGCGAGTTCAAGATCAAAAACCGATAAGAATCAATAACACATAAAAACTACAAAAAAGGTTATTGGGGCTTCAACTAAAAGCTTACGCAGATGGTTGAAGCCCCAGAATACGTTATATACTTTATCAGTTCCAACTTCATCAAATGACACTAGATGAATGAAGCGATAAAACTTACGAAACTCAGCACATTCTGCAGGAAATCCATGCTCAGAGCGTGAAGTATAATCAGCGTTTTCTTTTCTAACTTCAGCGTCAAAATCATCTCCATTAACATCATCACATTCTTCCGCGTTTGCATTCTCACTAGCTTGCCTCGGAAACAAATTTCTCAAAGTCTGCCTTTCACTTATCGAACTCATTTTCCTTTTCGGTTTTAGCCTCTTAACCTGATCTTTCAAGATCATCTGTTTTTCTGGTGAATCCAACTTAAGTTTTCTCATCATTGCCGACAAAATTTTATCCTTATGTTCTGACTCTGCCCGTATTTTCTCAATCTCAATCGATAACTCTTCCACCATCAAAACCGCTTCCTCCTTTTCCTCATACAAAAACTCGAGTTGTTGCTTAGCAGCCTCGACTTGCCTTAGTGTTCGCCCCAACTCAGCTTCTACCTGCCTTTGATTAGACACAAGCTCAATGAAAGCTGTCTTATGCTTCAACATTTGACACGAATGATTCTTAGATTCGCGCTTATTAGTCTCTCTTAATTCCTCTAAAACCCCTTCAATCGACTTCACTTTCTCTTCGTATTCTTTCCTTTTCCTCGTTTCCTCCTCCAAAACCTTTTCCTTAGACTTAAACAAAACTTCCATTTCTCCCAGCTCCCTATTCAACTCCGAAATCTCTTCATTCTTTCTTTTATCGAGAATCCTCAAGTCATTTGATAGACTCGCAACTTGATGCCTAAGTTTCCTTCTTTCGACAAACCAACCTTGCTCTTGCGCGGCATAAATACTCGCAACTTTCTCATTCGCTTTAGCATCTTCGCTTCTTACTCTTTTTAACTCCATGATTTCTCTATTAGCTATCTCAAGCTTATGAATAAGCTCATTTTTTTCAGTTCTCATTGATTCTTCCCTTTGTATACTCCTCCAAACTAATAGTCCTAAGAGATGGGCACCCCCTTGAAGCATTTTATCCCTTGTTTCTAAACATTTTTGGTTATCCCAAACTTGGTTTGACAAATTTTTAAGGGCAAAAAAGGCACAAGATATACCAAAGTACATTGCACATAAACTATCATCTCTTGTTTCTGAAACAAAAACACAACCCTTTTCTTCCATCATTATGCTAATCCCTTCCTACCTAGAAAATTAACAAAAAAACACAAAAAACCCTAAATTTCCATAAGAAAATGGGCAATATATAAAGCATAATTTCATTAATCTACAAGAGATTATCAACATATTCATGTCTCATATTTCAATAGGGCCGAAGATTATTAGCATCTAAGTTTGATGGGTTACTCCTCCTATTACCAATTGGGTTTTAGGATGGAACTTCATCGAGTCTACGTGCAATCACCTCTCCTCTTATACAGGTCTAGCTGTGTACAAGCCCGTTAAAACTATCAACTACACTGCTGGAGCCCTTTAACGACATTGGAATAATAAAATTAAGATTATTAGCACATAAATCACATATCCCATCAATAAATTTCCTAAATTTCTAAAATATATAATGGAATGAAAAGTAAACATACCTCTCAATTGAAAAAGAAGAATACCCTGTTGCAAGATACTATAGTTTGAGATGTATTAGGAAGTAGGAAGTTTCATGAGGGTACTTAAAACTAAAGGGTATCTTCATCTGACAAGGAATACCAAAAGAATGAGAATAGTATGAACTTTAACATGTGTAAGACTGCAAAAATTAGTTAAACAAGAACATAACAAATATGACTGATTGAGTGGAAAAGAATATGATGGTTTTTGTCCTGGAATTCAGTGAAAGTTTGAGACTTTATAAACCCCAACTTGCTCCTTTCTTTTCATTCCATACTTTCTGATTATGGATATGAATTGTCTGTTACCTTTCCTTGTTCAGATCCTGTTTTCGAGCGGAATATTGAGTTGATGATAATGATTTTTTGAGGCTTTCTGATTGCCCACCTAGGGGTGTAGTCCTAAATGTTAAAGGTCTTATTCAGACTCTGTTTTCGAGCGGAATATTGAACTGATGATGATGATTTTGATGAATTTTTGATTCTCCACCTGGGTTTTTTTCTTTTTACTCTCTTTTTTCTTTAAGAGGTATTCCTAATTGTTAAAGGTTTTAAAAACTTGGGTGTTTTTAGGAATTAAAAGGTACAAGATTCCTGGGTTTTGTCACCATTATTGTGTTGGAGAAAATGGGGTGTAAAAAGGAGAAAAACAAAGGGCACATCTTGACAAATAGTTACTTAGCAAATTGTACATTTCCAGAGTGTCATAAATTTATTACTCTTAAATAGACAATACATGACCACATAATCAAAGTATCTTTTTGTTGAATATAGATTTAGAATTCCTAATACTTTTTATGTTTCTTCCTAAAATTGTCCCTTTTATTTTCATGGGGGACGAATTTTGAATTAGGTATTTTTAATCGGTTTAGTTTTGGATTGAGTAATTCTAAATTGAGTCGTGTCAATATTAAATTTAGTTCGAATTCAGGTCGATCTAGTGGATCAAAAATTATAACATTTTTCAATATCATTAATGTTTTCCAAAAAATAAAGCATGTAATAGAAAATATTTCTTATAAAAAAAACCATGTACCGGTATAAAGGCTATAGTAAAGAAATGTCGACTCGAAATGTAAAATATTATTAGAAGTATAGTGAGTCTTGACTCTTGACTATAAATGAAGAAGTGGAACTGAATAAGTTGAAAAAAAAAATAAGAAAATACAAAACTCAGGTGAGACCGCGTTACTTGTGACACGCATCTTATTAGGCCGACCCAATTGTACAATTTTCTTTTACCAATTTCACAAATTAAAACGTCAATGTTGAGAGTTAAAAGACCAATTTAAAGACTTAAAAGACCAATTTCAAACCAATTTCAAGGATTTGAAATTGACATTTTAAGTCATGTAATTTGATAATTTTAAGATTTAAAAGGTCAATTTTAATACTTTAAAAACCAATTTTAAGACTTAAAAAACCAAAATCAGAACATTAAATTCATATATCAACTTTAAAATAGGATTTCTCAAACATTAAAGTTGATATTTAAAACTTTGAAATGACCTTTTAAGTCTAAATTTTGATTTTTAAGTTTTGAAATTATCCTTTTAAGTCTTAAAATTAGTATGTCAGAATATTTTTAAAAAATTATTAAATTTGGGCCTGGTTATTTTCAAGTTGATGGTGAAAATTTGCAATAGGCGTTTGTGTCTATTTCAGGCCAGGTCAAAATTTATTAGGTGTATACGTGAAGCAAATATACAAAAACTATCAAAAATGACCTTTAGGTTAAACCAAATACTCTCATTTAATACCCTTAAATGTTTTTTTAATTTCAGGAAAAAGGAAGTCAAATCAAGATAAGATATTAAAAATTAATTTTTCATGTACGCGTAAGAAATAAGAATCGAACTCCTAGCTATCACAAAATAGAAGGAATAGCTTCAAACACTAGGTCAGCTCATGATCAAGAGTACTATCGACGTAGGTATTGACATGAACAATGTACAGTTGTATAAGATAGAATACTCTCCATTACTGCAAAAGGGATTTTCAAATTTTATTTTTAAATAGGTTTTAAAATCTCAGTAAAAACAAAGGAAAAAAAAATAATTGAAAAAAATCTTAATTCTATTTGAAATACCTAAAGGGGTTCAAAACAAACCAATAATTCAATATTTACCAGGTTTTGTAACCGACGTAATCCGACTTTAAAATAAATTTAAAGTTATATAAAAATCAATGTGGACACAAGACCCGTTTTTGAACCGACCCGAAATAGATTACCCAAAATTAACCCGATGACTCGAATGAACACCTGTCGTGAAACCCTTGTAATATCATGTAACTTTTGTTAAAAAACCTAAGTTGAGCTATGAGTTCTCAGATTTGCCCTAAGGTTGGAGAGATTTGGTGTTGAATTATAGTATGATCAATTTTTGTAAGAGGATCCATGTGGAAGAACTTCCCTTCTTAAGTGTAAAAGATTGATTACAACATTCACCCACCACTGCTTAATTCCCAAACATTCTATCAAAGTGTATGATCCAATTGAAACCACCCATATTTGCTCAGACATAGTCAAAAAGATGGTCCACTACATTCAGTTCAAACTCCACCCAAATCCATAAATACTGATGTGGCATTAATAACGGTGCGTTTGGTAAGTGGTAATAAACCGAGGTAATGAAAATGAAAAATTAGTGTAATTTTGGTTGAAAAACCTTTTAGCTACTTTGATGTTCATGCTTGTCCAATTTTAATCATCTTATTGTTTTTCACAAAGTTCATTCCAATGCATTACCATTAAAAGAGGTGGTTTTAGGTGGTAATGAAAATTTGTAAAAAAAAAACCTTTTTGTGATCAAAGTTTCATTACAGTGGGAATGATATGAAACTTTTTGTGATCAAAGTGATTTTAGAATATAATGTTACGATACATTTTGTCTTGATTTTTTTTTTGAAGTACAGGGGAGGTTTGAGCATGCTCAACATGTTCGACCGCATAGGATCTTGAAATATTCTTAGCCTCAACATTGAATTGCGCAAGTTTATGTTAAGTATTTAAAAATACAAAGTTGTTAAAAAATATCATAACTTTTAAAATTACGTATGGCGTTCAAATAATTTTTTAATTTTTGGTCTGCCCCTGTTAAAGTGGAATTTTTTTTATTCTTTCGATATAATGAAGCGCCCCGTTTTGAAAGACATCGCAAAAATAAATAGAGCTTCCAAACCTTTTGTTCTACCCCTGATTCAGCCTACCTGTGTTTGGAATTAACCTTCATAATCCAGATGTGATCTCACATCTAAGAATTGAGAAATTTACTAATAATTTATATAAGGTTAATGGACTACTTCTATTCTTGGTTTTATGATGAAACTTTATAGGATTTGTATGCAGCTAACTCTTCTCTCGTACAAGTTAATATGAGTTTTTAAATCTAAGCGTCTTAAATTTAAATATTAGTTGAAGTTAATTTACATTATTTTATCAATCATTTACTTGCTTGATTTTACTCCAAAATATTTATTGGGAGTTTTACCACTAGAAAAGTGATTACATTATTTTATTCCAATGAGGAGTATATATATACTTCCTCCGTTTCATATTAGTTGCACCATTTGCTTTTTCACATTCTTCAATATACGAATTTAATTTTTAATATCTCTAATCATACATATCGAAAAATTATAAAAACTCAAAATTAATTAACTATGAATCGAGACGATTCAAATAAGATCCCATATAACTATGTTTTTAACTTTTTGATTACCACAATATAAAAGTCAATTTACTTAATAAATAGTACCGCAGTCAACTATATTCCAAGTAAAAAAATAGAGAGAAGTATGAAGTATGTAGAGAACAAGAATAAGAAATCATTTTCAATTTACTATTATCAACAATTTATGATGAATACACCTAAGAAACCAAGGTATGCATGGTCCCACATTAAGGTAGAAGTTGAGTTGAAGAAGAATATATAATGGGAAAAAAATGCTTTAATTTTAGTAATGACTAATGAGACCTGTAAAGAAGGAACTTGTTAGGCAAAAGCAACACAAATCCTAATTATTAAAGTAATTAATTAATCCCATTATGTCAAAATAATAAAAAGATCTTAGAAAGCTTAAATTGAGTTTCTAATTAAGATCTCCCCTTGGGAATATAGACAATAGTACACTTGTAAAATGTAATCATTATTCTATTTTTAAAATATTTTCTTAATTTGAAAAAGGAATAATTGTCCTAATAATTTCACCTATTACCTATCTGTCGTGAATAATCTCAACTATTGATTATTTTCTAAATAATCCATACTTTGTATATTTTTGCTGACAGCACTCCTTGTCACATTTTAACCGATTATTGCTTACTAGCCGTTACGTTCATTTTTTCTTCCTTCTTATGCTTCTTTGTTGGTCTATTCCAACTCTTCTTTGGTGGTAGGTAGTTATAGTAGTCGGTCAAAATGTGAAAAAGGGGTGTTGTGAGCAAAAAAATTCAAAGGTCAGATTATTTAAAAATAATTATATAATAGTAGGGATTAATGACAGAAAATTGACAATAAGTAGAATTATTCATGATAATTTTTGTTTTTAAAAAATATTTATTCTATTTTGGTTTATTTTTATGAAGGGTAAGCAACTTTAATGGGGATATAAACATGGACCCTCCTATATATAAAATTGTAGGTCCAAATTGAAAGTGGTTGGGATTGGCATACATTGTAGGGATCTGCATTTTGGTGTATCCTATAAAATGTTAATTGGGTTAAGGAAATGAAAGGCCAAATTTGTTAATTATTTTGCATTTTTTTCATAAGTTTGTGCATGGATTAAGTGAATATGGAGATCATAATCCAATGCTATTGAACATGGAAGAATGATGGTTTTGTACTTGATAATAGAAGTAATTATGTTAATGACCTACGCAATGAGTTGGATAAAAATCGAGTCGAGCTTAAAAGCTCAAAATAAAATGGTTAAATTGGGCGAGCCTTATAAATTTTGACTGGAATAAGCTTGTCAGATTGAGTAAAATGTCCAATAACTTCATTACATGTTTTTGTCAATTATAATCTGACTATTGATTACCAGAAATCGGTAGTAATGTATCAAAGTTCAAGCAAAGTAATAATAATAATAATAATAATAATATATAATAATAATATAAGCCCATTTAAGTTCCTCATAGAGCCCATTTTAACCCGCTTTATTTATATAAACAAAAAGCTCGTTTAAAGTCTAACTCATTTAAAGCTTATATATTTAAGAGTCGAATTTAAATTCCTAGTAGGCGCTTAGACTCCTTGCATATGTTTAATTGTAAGTTAAACTCTTTACATCATTAAGCTCGATGAGGTCATTAAGTGAAGAGCTATTATAAATTTATAATACGAACTCTTTTAAATTTTGTTGAAAGTATCCATTTTAAAATTTATCCATTTTAAAATTTAAAAATCAAAACGTGCTTTAAAAACTGAAAAAAGCAAAGTAGTCAAACAAAAAAATAAAGACTTTTGTTTACAACACTTGTAATAGTATAATACATTTTTGACCTCAAGTATTAACTCAATCATTTATACAAGACTACAAGTAATAATACTCTTTTTATCTCTTCTCAAAGAAATAGTTTCTGTGTTTCATTGAATTTGCATCATACATCTTAAATACTCCCTCCGAATTAATTTAGTTGTCTTATTTGCTTGGACACACTTGTCGAGGTAACATTTTGACTCTTTTTTTTTTTTTGAAGATCTCATTTTGACTCTTAATATCTCTAATTATGCCTAAATAAAAATTATGAAAAGTTGATAAGAATAATCCTTGCATTGAGACGAATCAAACAAGATCTCAAATGACTATAAATTATGGATTAAGAATAAAATACAAATCAAACAGAATTGATAAATAGTGTGAAAAAACAAACGGAACAACTAAATTGTGTCGGACGAGTATTAGAAAATTAAGTTTTAAAGTATTATGGTGTAAAAGCAAAATAACGTACGAAGTATCCATTAATCAAATAATTACTATTTTATCAAATAATACTATTTATAATCTAGAGCAACTCATTGTATTTGATTGTCTCAAGATGAGACAAGTCATTGAGTTCCTTTATTAAGTATGAAAGGTAATATTGGAATCAATTTACTTACGTTAGTTAGCCCATTTAAAATTGTTTCACCATAAAATTGAAATGACATAATATTTATTTGATTTTTTCAAAAATATATTTAACGGCAAATATAACGAAATCCGCTAAAACCTGATTTTTAGGGGCAAGCCCACTTCACTACCTATATACAAACCCATCCATTAACACCTTATCAAGTTCAATTACCAATGAGCTAGCTGATATATATAGCATGCCAATTCTTAAAATAAGTATAAATATAATTATATTACGCGCTAGCACGTAGAGCAAATAAAGTTGAAATCAACATCAAATCTCATTATAGAAAAACTTTTGTAAAGAAAATAAAAAACTTTCACCATTTAGTTCAAATTACAAACTTTTAGCTTTCTATAAACTAATACCTAGCTAATACACTCTATTCAACAATTGTAAAAGGAATGATGGGTAATAGGGTTATCTAAACGACTTAAAATAGTGAAAATTAAAAATCTAGTACATATTCAGTTTCTAAGAGTCCATATTCTAGTGGCAGTTTTTATAAATAATTATTGCAATTTTAAAATTGCAGTATAAATTCAGCCTCTGGACAACATATTTCCATATTTATTTTAAAATCCGTACGTAAACTCAAAATACAAGTGTACCTCTTTATTTTTATACTTCCCTCGTTCTATAATAGTTGCTACTGAGTGTGATATATTGTGTGGGAAAATATCATAATCTGTAGCAAGTATTATAAAACGGAGAAAGTAAGTATAGTAATAATATTGACATCAACATTGGTCCTTTGACATTTGCATATGACTCATATGAGGTTGTCCCATTGCAACACCAACGTCATAACCAGCGGTCCCTTGTAGATGAACATTTCTATGTTGAGCCTCAGAAGTACACGCCGAGATAGCGTAAGAACTTAGGCTTAAAATTAGTGTAATTATGCACCAAATAGCTGCACTAAGGAAAACTGTTCGCTTTCCAATATAGCAATTTTGTACCAACTCTAATCCGTCGGTATTGGTTGTACTTGATAAATAGTTGCTGCTGTTTAGAATAGCTGTGGCTACGAATCCTAAAAATGCTAAAAAAAATGTAACCCTGCATTTATTCACGTGCGTACATATACACACATAAAATTAGGTTTATTAGTGCTAATCAGTATTCACATCTTATGTGGTCCATTATATGAATTATAACAATTCAATGTGTTTAGTCAAGGAACCAACTAAACTGAAAGTTTAAGCTCATAGTTAAAGCTCTTGTATGTTTTATTTACTCTATTACGCCCCTTCACATGAGAGTTTCTTAGGATTGCAAATAAATATGGATGCAACACATGTCCACCTCATACATTTCACTTAAAATGAGGGGTATGTGAGAATGAGATTCGAATTCGTGACCCATTTGTCATTTTGACTTCTGCTATACCATATTAAGAAACTAACTCAACTAAAAAACTTGAACTAATTAATGGTTAAAGATCCATGATGTGTTATAGGCTCTACCAATAATATATACATATGAGTAATTTAAAGGGGTGTTCAAAACCGGGTACCGGGTCGACCCGGTTCTGGAAATCCGGGTACCCGCTTTTTCGGGTACCTAAAATTGCGATCCGGTTCCGACCAGGTTTAAACCGGGTACCCGGAATCCGGATACCCAGTTTAAACCGGGTCGGAAACCGGATACCCGGTTTTATTAGAATGTTTTTTTATTTTTTATTTTTTTGTCGTTTTGTCGTTTAACCATACATTTGTTTATCTCTATTTTCACTTAAAATTTTATTTTATATAAAATTCATACAAACACCCTAATAATCTTTAACTTAATGGGTCATTAAAGATTAATTAAGAAAATGAAAGAATAATATTATTGTTCATGAGCTTATGTAAGAACAATTATAAATTTCAAATACTAACTCTTAAAAAATATTCAATCCAAGGTTAGCTTAAGAGATATCATGATCATTTTATTTTCGAAAAAAAGTAAAAAAAAAATAAAAATTAAGAAGACCGGATACCGGATACCCGGTTTTCAAAAATTCATGACCCGTATCCGGTTTTAAAACCGGGTACCCGACCCGGATTATCCGGTTTGCGGAAACCGAGTAAATTACCCGGTTTTAGAAACCGGATACCGGATAATTCGGGTCGGAATTTTCGGATTGGGTTATTATGAACACCCCTAGTAATTTTAGTGTTGTTCCCGACATTTAATTATGGGCTTTAGGAAATATGAAAGGAATAGAGCTTTTCTACGGAGGGTCGATTTCAGTCTTTATGGGAGTTTGGCAAAAGTAAAATTACAATTTTACAAGTGGTACTCTACGTCATACATGTTAAATTAGGCTAGATTTATTGTGAATGTCAGCATACTAACCGGGAGACACGATGTGTACACACTTCATAAGCCATGGAGATATTAACATCCCAAAACCATATGACATTAGGAAGTACTCCAATAACTTATAAAGTGTGCGTACAGTGGCGGAACTTCAATAGGGGCGGGAAAGGGCTCCGCCCCCCTGAGAATTCGGATAAGTATTATTTTACGTTAGGTATACATGCAATCTTTCTCTTTAGCTCACTTGGGTAGAAGGTAATATTTTATTTACATGGTCTTGGGATCGAACTCCAATGCATCCAATTCTAATGCATTTTAATTTTTTTCTTATAATGTATAATAAAATTATAATAAATATAGATTAATAATATATTTATTCATTGAGATGAATTATATAAAATCTACTTGATAATATTGTTACTTATAAATTAAGCATAAAATACAATTAAAACTTAAATGTAGGTAGGTAGTATATTTTTGGATTAATACAAACTCGAGAACAGATTTATTAATTTAAATAGTATATATTTATTTATATATATTCTTATCGAAATTTTTTTTTTGGGCATCAAGGATTTATGTATTCATGAGAAGATTATTAATAACTTACTCTACATTTATTTTGATGATAAAAAATAATTTTAATTAGTATTTTTTGCGTTCCTTTTTAATTGTTTATCACGAAAACTTTATGTGAAAGTTTTTTTTGTCAAAGTAGACAATCAAAATGGAATAAAGCAGTATATAAAAAATTAATTAGATTTGTTTAACGGGAATTATGTTAAATATTGTAAACCGATAAAATATATGGATATAACTAAAGGTTTGGAAAAGTAAATAGCACAATTTTGATTATTTCAATTAAATTTTTTAGGGTAGTAAGAGGACCTTTTAAAATAAAGGATTTGAGTAGACCTTAATTTTGCTTAGGTTATTTAGACACTTTATTATTCTTAAATCTTGCCCCCTCAAATATTTAGTCAAGTTTCGCCACTGTGTGTGTAGTATCTTCAATTTGTCGATGTGAGATAATAACTCAACCTTAACGGTTAATAACTTAATATAACATGGAGTATTAAATTGAGGTATTTGACCTCTTTTCGCTCTAGACCCTTCAGAAATGTCTAGCCTTGAGTAATTTAGATCAGTGTTGTTGGACCTAGACTAGCCTATTTTGTTTTATAAAAAATTAAATGATGGAGTTTTCAATCTTTTCATCGGGCCAATTATTTCAAGAGGTACGGTATTTCGGGTCGGTTCAAAATCAGATCTTGTGTCCGCATTGATTTTAACATCATATTAATTAAATTCATTTTGAAATCGTGTTAAATCGGATTTGATTTCACCGCCGATTGAATATTGGGTCATCAGGTCTATTTTAAACACTTAAATCGCCACTAATTTAATTTTTTATTACGGTTACCTAATTAAAATTAAAGTGTGATTTAATTATAGAAAGGTACGTACCAGGATAAGACGAATAGAATAAGTGAAGTAATAGTAGAACACCGTGAAACACAACGAACACCGCAACAACAAAAGCAATTAGCAGCAACACTGATTATAATCTGAGCAGTCAAAAGAAATATTGCAGCGAACACACTCAATACACTTGCTGGACTTCTTGGATACACACATAAACCGTCTTCTACGTTCGCACTAACATCTTCAGCCTGCCCATTTACAATACAATCATCATTATTATCCTATCCAGCGTATTCCGCTCATAGAAAATTATAGACGGTGGCAACTCATATCCATAAAGGAGAGCGCGGCCAAAAGAAATCACCTGCTCGAGAAAGACTAAGAGAAGTCCATGTGTCGTGGGAGATTTTTTGGAGGACTTACAAGGAGGTCACCCATCCTAGTACTACTCTCGCTGTCAAGGAACCAACTCAACCAAAAGCTTAAGCTGATGGTTGAGGCTCCAAGATATGTTATATACTCTAACACGTCCCCTCACACGAGAGCCCTTTGGGCTAGAAGTGTGGATGCAGCACATGCCCTCATCATACATGGCGCTAAATTTTCCATTTTAAATGAGGGGTGGTTGAGTTGGTTCCTTGACATGGTATCAGAAACCAGTGTGACAAGAGATCACAGGTTCGAATCTTAACCACCCCTTATTTAAAGTGGAATATTCAGCGCCAGGTATAAGGAGGACATGTGTCGCATCCACACTTCTATCCCAAAGAGCTCTCGTGTGACGGGGCGTGTTAGAGTATATAACATATCCTGGGGCCTCAACCATCAGCTTAAGCTTTTGGTTGAGTTGGTTCCTTGACACTCGCTAAAAATGGCCCATTTAGAGCTCTCGATTCCTTGGCACGGCTCAACAAAGCAGCCGCATTGTCCTATGTGTAATTAGGCTGGACTTATTGTGAATGTCAGCAATTATCGGGGAATATACGAGGTGCACACACTTCACAAGCTAACGAGATATATGTCATCCCAAAACCATATGGCAATGGGAAGAAGGTCTCCAATAGATTATAAAGTGTGCACATCATTTTCAATTTGTCGATTGTGTAAAGTGAGAGTTTTTACCGTCAATTAATTGTAGCAAATAGCAATCTCAATGTTATTGAGAGAGTATTTGTCAAGAAAGTAACATGAATTGCTAATTACGGCCTTCTTGTAGTTAATCAATTTGATTTTTCAAATGTTATATGTATAGAGATGAATAGTACGGAGTATTAATATAATTCAACGTAACAGAAAGATTATGGGTTTAAATCTTCTCATATTATCATTTTAAGTAGAATATTTATCACTGTGTATGATAAAGTCGTGTATTGCGTTATGCTTGTAACTTAAAAAAAAGGAAAAATTATAAGAAACTACCTAATTTATAGGGCTATTTGCAAAAAACTACCTGATGTAAATGTTTTTGCAAAAAACTGCCTAATCTAATATATTTCTCTACAAATGACTACCATTTAACGGAAAACGTTAGTTGACCGTTAAGTTTGAGGGTTTGACCAATTTGAGAGGTTAAGTTGTTTATGCGGTAGTATCTCATTAGTCCTCGTATTTTTAAATAATTTAAAATTAAAACACATAAATTAACAAAATAAAAATAAAAGATATTTAACGTCATTTTTATCTATCATAACGATTTTTTTCAAAAAAACGGACGTCGAGATTACCCTTATGGGGTAACTCTTTTGAAAATCCGGTCGAAACAAGTACTTATTTGTCTATTTTTCGATACGTAAGCCGAAAAACATATTTAACATCATTTTAACCCATGTTGTGACGTCGATTTTGTTTTAAAAATCGTTATGACGTGTAAAAATGACGTCAAATAACATCATTTAACATCATTTTAACCCATATCAAGACGCCCGTTTTTTGAAAAATCTATTTAGATAGGTAAAAATGATGTTAAATATATTTTATTTTTATTTTGTTCATTTATGTGTTTTAATTTATAATTATTTTAAAATACGATGACTAATGATATACTTGCCACATAGACAATTTAACCTCTCAAATTGGTCAAACCCTCAAACTTAACGGTCAACTAACGTTTTCCGTTAAGTGGTAGTAATTTGCAGAGAATATATTAGATTAGGTAGTATTTTGCAAAAAAAATACATAAGGTAGTTTTTTGCAAATTGACCTATAGATTAGGTAGTTTATTATAATTTTTTCTAAAAAAAAAGTGTATGTAAAGGGGCGTGATAGAGTAACTTATAATTATCATAAAGCTCCAACAATCAGTTTAAACTTTTAGTTGAGTTAGTTCATTTGATATAAATTAGACGTTAAAGTAGAAATGTATGGTAATAAATAAAATGTTACATTATTTAATATTGCTCTACATGAAAGAAGATAGAAAAGCCTCCTAAAACCTCAAAGATTTTAGTGTTTAGTTCACCTAAATATATCTTGTTATAGATCAATATAAGTTTTTTTTTTAGATAATATAAGTTTATATATAAGGATTGATAGATATATCAAATTTAAAAAGATGGTTTATGAAAATCTCTAAGAAGAAAATTTAGATTCAAACCTATCTAAAGTATTACTCTATTGTTATTTGAATTCTATAAAATAGAAGAATGATTATTGAGTTGATTCAGTACATCCTTTACTAGTATAGGCGATTTGCCCGATACAATAGTATATCTTTCATGTGGGCGATAGTTATCTTTCATCAACTATTAATCAATTTGATGCAATATAATAATCATACAGTTTACAATAAAACATCACTATTATCATTATCGTATTCAGTGTATTCTGTTAATAAAAACTATGATCAGGCTCTGACCACCGTCGGAGAGAAATAAAAGACGACAATAAAATAGAAGATCATATAACTAAAGAGTTCCTCGGCTCATGAATAACGTAAATATTTTAGTTGTCTTAATTAATGCATCAAAATATAATGTGAAAATAATATAGATTAATTATTAATTTTAAAACTTACCTTAATCCTTTTGGCATACGCAATAAAACTGAAAAGAACTGCTAATGCACCAAAAAGAATAGCAACAACAGGTACCAAAGCACCATTTCTCCCTGCCATTTTTTTAAACAAGTTTTTGGACCCTCCTTTTCTCTCTTTAAAGAATTTTAAGAAATTGAATAAGAAATGAGTTGGAATTTTATACTACAATATTTATACTATTTAAGCCACGTGGCATAATCTATGCCTTTGATACATTATCAATTGTAATAGAGTATCTAATAAGTCCAAGTCAAAAATTCGAGATTGGCCAGCGATCCAGGGTTTCTATATTTTTTTAGTGGTTGAAGAATTTTTCTTTCATTATGTGATAAAAGTTCGATTTTTACCATTTACGCGAGGAATTAATTTCTTTTAAGTCATCTGTAGAGATTGTCTAACATATCCCGAATATTAAAAAATATCCAAGTCAATGGATATGTCAAGTTGCATGAAAATATTTGTATGCATTTATAACTTTAATTAATATAGTATCTACCATCTAGTATTGGAGGCTTGGGGCCAATCAATGTCTATCCTCTTCATTTTAGCGTGTGGTACCACCCTTTTCATATGCGCGTACGCTTTTCACCAATTTTGGCCATATTATAATGGAAAAATTACTTAAAAAAACTTTCCACTGTTCGCGATTTAAATATAAAATTCTCAACTATTGATTATTATTCAAAACTCTCAACTATAGGCCCATCTTAAATACAAAGCACCGATACATTTTATTACTTGTTTTAACCGATTGCCTTTTGTTGAAATGGGAGAGTACGTGAAGGGTCGTGTAAGGTCAAAGGAAGTGAAGTAATTAATAAATACAATTGGGTCCCACTACGTCTCAATTAAAACAAATTTATCCAGTTATAAATCATCTTGGACTTTAAATATAAAATGGGCCTAAAGTTGAGAGTTTTAAATAATAATCAATTGTTGGGAGTTTTATATTTAAATCGCGAATAATTGAGAGTTTTCAATGTAATTTTCCCAATTATAATTCAACAAAATAAAATTAAGTAGGAAAAATAACTCAATAATTTGGTTATTCATGATTAATTGATCCTGAGAGATATATAGAAATAAAAAATATATCTGTAAGATCTTTTTATTATACGATAAGAAATGTTGCTTTGAAAATTATGCAAAAGTAAATGAGAAGAATAACAAACACTAGGTGAAGTAATTTTAATAATAATAATATGAGAACACTTTTTTTTTGAAATTTAGATTTATATATAGATTTTCGCATATTACACAAGCTTCCACGCTGATAAAATTAAAGTCTCAATCCAAATACCTACCCTTCCCCAAGACTGTAACACCCGAATTTCCACTTGTTCTTTATGGTTTCGGTTTCGTACAAGGGGTCGGAAATTCAGGTTCCTGAATTTCCGACCCCTTGTACAAAACCGAAACCGAAACCGTAAAAGACAGGTGAAAATTCGGGTGTTACATAGATATTTTTCTTGGGATTTTTCTCCATTTTAATCTCACACTACAAAAATTTTGCAACTTTCCGACCAAAAATACCGACTACCAATATTTAGTCGGAAAATACCGACTACACTACCGACTATTCACATGTAGTCGGAAATTCCGACTAAATTACGACTGGATGCAAATGGTAGCAATTTTCCGACTGAATTGCGACTCAAACACTAGTCGCAATTTTCCGACCACTTATTTTGTCGGTATGTAGTCGCAAATTGTCCTAAAAAAATATTAAAAAAAAGTGAAACAATCTGATATAGTTACGACTGTTTTCCGACTATATGTTAGTCGTTAAATAGTCGGAAACCTCATGATTTTGTCTATAAATACCTACCCTCAACGTCATTTTTCTCACTTTTCCCTTTACTCTTAACTTTCTCTCTAAAACTCGATCTATTTCTCACTTTGTCCCTCTCCTCTTCCATCTCCTGCTTGAATGTTTATCGATTAAGTAGGGGATGGAGGTGGAGAGGGACAAGTTGAAAAATATAAAATTAACGGTTCCATTTATTGTAAAAAGTGGTCTAATGGTCTTTGGCATGTTTCTCACTTGCCCCGTTCATCCTCACTCTCCACACTCGAGTTTCTTCACTCAAGTGTGAGGGTGGGTTGAACGGGACAAATTGCGAAACATAAATTTGATATTATACGTTCGAACTTTGTCGCGAGAAGGGTGGTATGAAATGATTAACATAAATTTAATTGTTGTATTTATCGTTAAAAAAAATTTAATGAGGTTTTTTTTGTTGCCATTTTGTTGTAATAATTATGAGTACTTAACTTAACTGAAATATTTGTTTTTCTTACTTATTGTCTTGTACGTTTACTCTAAAAATGTGTTAGAAACGATTAAAATATGTTCCTCAAAATTGTAGAAAATGAGCAACGTATTATTTTACTTATAATTGCTAGTGAAAAAGAATAATTTCGATTTGCAGGGCGTTGGTTTTCCTCGATAGTGGTAATTACGACCTATTGTACTTCCTCCAGTTCACCATTAAGTAGTTCCTATTTGTTTTACGATATGATTAGTGTCAAAAAACATATAGGAACTTAATGGTGAACTGGAGGGATTCTTTTGTAGGCTGTAAATTGCACTATGGAGGAGCCAATGCCATGCAATGAAAAAATTATTCTTATTCAACTCATAAAAAGTAAAATTTATGATGCTCAATTTTTACAATTTTGAGAAACATATATTTAACGTTTTCAATTTTTTATAGTACATACGAGGATATATTTAAGGAAAAACACAATTTCAACTTAGTACTTATAATTGTAACCTCAAAATGGCAGGAAAAAAAACCTCATTAAATTTTTTTTTGGGAAATTCCACGTGGTAACCCTGAGGTTTTGGGTTTTCCACGTGGTAACAAAAACTTTTAAAATATCCACATGGTAACCTTGAGGTTTACCAAATTGTTCCACCATGACCTTTTTGCACATAAAACGTTAGCAAAACATTAGGAAACATTAATTTCGAAGCTTTAAGGTTGTTGTACGCCTATATATATGACTCATCATTTTAAATGTCATCAGTTTCAACCATTTTTCCCAAAATATAAACCCAAACTCTACCATCTTAGGATTTGGGAAAAAAAAATATGATTTGGATGAAAAATGGTAGATTTGAGGTTTATATTTTGGGGAAAAAGATTCAAACTGATGACATTTGAAATGGTGAGTCGCATAAATATGCATACAACAACGATAAAGCTTCAAAATTAACGTTTGCTAACGTTTTTATCAGCAAAAAGGTCATGATGAAACATTTACGTAAACCTCAGGGTTACCGCGTGGATTTTTTAAAAGTTTTGGTTACCACGTGGAAAACCCAAAACCTCAGGGTTACCACGTGGAATTTCCCTTTTTTTTTTTAATAAATTCACCGACTGGATTCCGACTAGTGAATAGTCGTAATAAAAAATGTGTTAAAAACGGTTAAAAAATGTTTATAACTTTGCCCCGCTCTTCCTCAGGCTCTTACATGGTTAGTTTCAATCGAGTACGAGTCGGAGAAGGGTGGGATGACGTGATAAACATAAATTTAATGGTTCAATTTTATAAAAAAAAAATTATAATGTGCTTTTTTTTTGTGCCATTTTGTTGTAATAATTATAAGTACTTAATCGAAATAGTACTTATAATTTGAACTCCAAAATGGCCGAAAAAAAAGCTCATTTAATTTTTTTTTTTAATTATATACCGACTATTCTGCGACTGTTCATCTAGTCGCAGATTGGTCGGTATTTTGAATTTTTAAATCCAGCAACTGGGCACAACCTTTGATGAACCGACAGTATACCGACTGTTTTGTAGTCGCAGGTGAGTCGGACATTAGTCGGAAAAATAAGGCCATTGTTCTGCAATTTTTCTATAAATAGCCGTCAACGTAAATCTATCTTACATTTTACATTTTACCTCCTGTAGTCGCAGTTTAGTCGGAAATCTGGTGATATATAAACCAGCACTTCACCAAAAATTCGAACATTTTCATTTTCTAAACCTATTCTTCGTCGTTTTCTTCTTTCTTTCTCTCATTCCTACTATATTCCTACTGCATTCTTACTAAGTCCTCATCTCCGACCGGTGTTTGTGTCATTCTCCGACTAGTACATCTCAACTGCACTCCGACTATTAAAGGTTAGTATTCTTTTTAAATTTTTTTTTTTGAAATTTAGATTAAATACATGTTTTTTAGGGTTTGATGGTTTGATTATGAGAATGATTATGTACATGATTTTTTTTGTTATTTGTTATATGTTTTTTTGGATGCGAGATTTTTGACGTTTTGGGTGTTGGGTGCTGGATCTTTGACGTGTTGGGTTCTGGGTTTTCGACATTAGGGTGCGGTGGTGGAGCTCTGGGCGCTGGGTCTGGTGTACGATGAGCCTTTGCTTTTCTTGGGTTGGTCTGTTTGGTTTCGTAATACAGTTTTCGTGGATGAACTGCTGGAGTTTTGGGTTTTACATTCTGATGGTGGGTCTTGGTTTCTGTTGATGGAATTTTTTATTCTTGGTGTTTTTAGTTTCTTTGGGGCTTTGGTTTCTCGGTTTTCTGGTGAAGAATGAAGGGTGCGAGTTTGGCTGAGAGTTATTCCGTCGTGGGCGTTTGGGTGTCGATTTTCTTTCGTCTTCTAGTGTGGGTTTTTAGGTTTCTGGTTTTGTGTGGGTCTGGGTTTTACAGTGGGTTGTTTCGGCTTCGGTACGGTGGTGAGTAGGGTTGGCGTTGATTTCTTGGTGTTTTTTGTGGTGGTGTGCGGGTCTTTACGGGCTGCTGAAACGAGGCTACGAGTCCAGGCGAAAATGGAGTGCTGGTGTTAGGGAGTCAGTTTTGACGAGCCAGTGGTGTAGGGTGTTAGTTTCTACAAGCCAGTGATGTTGGGGCTTCCTTATTGCATGATCGTGGCTGCTTGCGAGTTTCAAGGCTCTTCTAGTCTTTGGGTGTCTGGTTTTTGAAGGCTGCTGGTTGGTGGGTTGCAACTTTCAGCGGCGTTTCCGGGGTGTTGGTTTTGTAACCTAATTGGAGTTTTTTGGTGTTGATTTTTAGAGCTGTTGGGGTTGGGGTTCTGTTTTGGTTTGGTGTTGATTTTTTTGCAGGCTACTAGTTGGTGTTTTGGTGTTTGGTCGGGTATTATTTGAATTCTGATGGTGTTTGGTGGAGTTTCCTCTCCCTTGGTGAATTACCCTGGTGTGCTGGTCAATTTGTGTTCTCCTTTGTGTTGGGGTGTAACGGGTGTTATAGTGGTGGCGAATATGGTGGTGCTCTTGCTACTTTGGTGGGTCCCTTGGAGGGTCGTCTTGAAAGGTCGACTTTTGGTGTTTTTTTGGTGTTTTTTTCTTTTGATATCTCTGTAGTATTTTGGTGTGTTAGATTGTGATTGCGAGGGTGTAAGGTGTTAGCTTTTTCACTACTTGGTGTTTTCCTTGGTGTTTGCATAGTCCACTCCTATGCCATGTTGTAGTGGCCTGTCTCTTGGTCCCCGGTTCTAATGGCTTTTTCCCTTGTGGGGTTTTTTATGCCGGTAGCGCTGGGGCTCCCAAGTCACAGTGTATCGGTTCTTTCCAACATTATATATCCAATTCCTAATTTTCAAAAAAAACAAAAAAAAAATTGCATGAAATTAGGGTTTGTAATTATTAAAATTTCGAATATTCTAACTATCTTGCATGAAATTAGGGTTTATTGCATGAAATTAGGGTTTATTGCATGTAATTTCTTGTATTTTTTTACGTGTTATTTACGTCAATTTCATGTTTTTTAGGGTTTGATTTTCTAATATGTTTATTTCTTTTTTAAAGTTTATTGCATGTAATATGTTTATGTAATAATCTTGCATGAAATTGTTTACTTACATGTTTTTTTTGTTTAGTAATCTTGCATGAAATTAGGGTTTGTTTCAGATTTTTTAGGGTATATATTTCCGATTTTTTCTTGATTTTTCTTTTATTTTCGAAATAATCTATGTATACGTTTTTTTTTTGGATTTTTTTAGGTTTATATTTCTGATTTTTTTATTATTATTATATTATTTCTGATTTTTATTTCTGATTTTTTGGTTTATAAGATTTTCGAAATAATCTTGTATGAAATTTTTTCGAAATAATTTTTTTATTATTATTATTTCGAAATATATTTTTTATTATTATTATTTAGAAATAATCTTGCATGAAATTATTAATTCTGATTTTTTGTATATAAGATTTTCGAAATTATTTATAATTTTTGATTTTCGAAATTATTTATAATTTCTGATTTTCGAAATTATTAGTTGTTTTATAATATTTTAGTGTTTTTGGTTTTTTATTATTTTCTATGAAATTTTTTGTGAAATTTAGATGCCTAGAATGAGAAACAACTTAGGACAGCGTATTGACCCGCGTACCGGACAACCATACGACCCTGAATCGCGTTCGGTACCACAAGATACGCGTTCTGACCCTCCCACATCAGCTACTCGATCTCAGCCTGAAGCTGAGCCTCGTCATACATCGCTCTCTCACCCTTCTCAGGGTTTAGAGGAGCATTTTTTGCGGTCTGATTTTAGGAGGACAGAGGGGGCTGTCACTCCCTCTCCGGTGTCGTCACATGCTTCGCAACGTGACGCTAGGTCACCGGAAGTTGACACTGCGCAGGGGCCGCCGCAACATACTCTTCAACCCCTAGGACGTTTGAGGCCAAATATCCACGTCCATCCGTAGGACGTTTGAGGCCTACCAAGATCCTAATGGATGGGCTTGGAAGCACCTATCTAGGCAAACGATCGAGTTTTATTGGAACCAGTATCAAGTAAGGCTATGTACTTAATTTCTTCATTATTTGATTAACTTTTTATTGACTTGCTTTGTTATACTAATACTGATTGTTTTAATCGTTTCAGAAACAATGGTCTTGGGATCCCTCTATCACTTCTCGGGTGCACGAGGATTGGGAGAAGAGGGCAAAGAACAGATACAAGGACATTATGCATCATCAAAGAAAGTTCTATGAAGAAAATAACGAGTACAAGCCCACCTGGGCGTCGGCGGAGGCTTGGGAGCGATGGGTACTAGCCTGAAAAAGTAAAGAGTACGAGGCTAGTCGGTCCAGAGGGAGGAGGAACCATCGTCGGGGCAATGAAGCGGGTGTCGCTGAAGTCACCCACACCGGCGGATCGGTGTCTGCGCGCAGGACATTGCGCATCTTGGTATAACCTTAATCTTCTAGTAATTTGGTTTATTATTTTTATACGCATAAATATTTAAACTTAATTTCGTATAACCTTTAACTTTGTTATTGTAGGAACAAGAGCAGCAACGTACGCCGCTCTCTTATGAGTTGTTTCTACGCACTCATAAGGTGCGTACAAAGGACGGGTTGCAGTGGGTCAACGAGAAGTCCAGGGCCATAAACGTAAGTGCATTTTCTGATCTATATTACTTATTTTTAGATTAGCCTTTTTTGGTAATTATCGAAATTATTGCGTAGTTAGTTTTTTGGTTGGTTAGCTTGTGATATAAATTAAATGTTTTAGAATATTTCTTAGGTTTATTTGATATTGGATTTTGAGGAAATGCTGGTTTGATAGCTGTTTTCGTTAGTTTTTTGGTAGATTATCTTTTGGTAAATTAAATGTTTGGTAAAATAAATGTCTTAGAATATTGGATTTTAGAATGTTTTACAATATTTCAGGCTTTTTTTTAAGTTTTAGTTTAGTTAATTTATAGTCGTTACTCTGCCGAAATTTTTACAAATTATATTGTTTTGTTGTTTAGGACGAATACCTTCATCTCTCTGCCAATCTTCCCGTTGATGCACCTGATGAGGAGGTTAACGACGCCTATTTTCAGGCCGTCCAAAATATCGAATCACAGGAGTCGACGAAGAAGAACTCCAAGAGTGTGTTTGGTGTTGGTGATGCGGCACCGGTTTATTACCCCGATGTTGTGGCGCCGCAGTCTCAATACCAGGCCGCTCTTTCCCCAACCCAAGTGATGAACGAGAGGTTGGATAGTCTACAGCAGGCTATGACCCGAGTTGAGGAACGCCTCAACTTGCACATTTCAAGGGAGGAGCATGATGCACTCATGGAGGAGCATCGACGGTTGAGAGAAGAGGTCAACAATATGTTCCACTTTATGCGCACTGTCTTTGTAGAAAGACAACCTCCTCCGCCTCCGCCAAATTAAGTCCTTGTATTTTATGTTTTTTTATTTGTATTTTAATAGTTTAAAACATTAACTTGTACAATATTATTTTTATGTCTATTATATAATATTTTCTTGCGTTTTTCATTTTATTATTTTGATAATTTAGGTTTAATGTTAAAATAAAAAAACTGGTCAAATTGTGGTCAACATCGTTGACCACATTTGACCAGTTTTTTTATTTTAATCTTATTTTATTTCCGACTATCTTCCGACTAATTTGTAGTAGGAATATAGTCGGTATAATAGAGATCCACCGACTATACACCTACTAAATGGTAGTCGGGATCCACAAACGCCAGATTTTGGTCAAGTTTTTGGTCAAACTAAGGTTTGACTTTTCCGACTACTTACCTACTAAGTGCTAGTCGGTAGGTAGTCGGAAAATGTGATTATTTTTTTTTTTGGAAAAAGCTGCAGTTTTATTTTAAAAGGTAGCGACTACTCTCCGACCAAATGTACAGTTGGTAGATTGCGACGGTGTTTTAGTAGGTAAATGGTCGATGTTTGGCTACTACTTTGCGACTAAATGGGATAGTCGGAATAGCGACTAATCTGCAACCAAAGCCCATATAGTCGGAATTCCGACTATATTTGCGACTATTTTCTTTTACCGACTAATCTGAACCGACTATCTCCATTTAGTCGGAGGTTAGTCGGTATAGCTCTATACCGACCAATCACTGACTATTTGGGGCAGTTGGAAACATGCGTTTTTTTGTAGTGTCATTTCTTATTCTCATTATCCATAAACAAACAAAGACTTAAATTTATTTTTAAAACGAAATCTCATTCTCATCCTCAAATCACGCCAAACACCCACTAAAAGACTCTTAGTTTGCAGTTGACTTGCAGTCAACATACTGGAGATTAGTCAACAGTAACACACAAGTGTTTTGTTTGACTGTATTTGTGGAGACTTAGTTTTTATTGGATCTTTATTATTTGAGTCATGATTTTTAAATAATTTTTAACAAAAAACTTATGAATTAAATTCTCAACTAAAAAATTATTTGAATTTTTCCAAAATATTGTCATGTTATTGATTAATCCAAAATTTAAACATTATTAGTATAAATTCGTAAATTATGTACAACTATTTATAATCGTTGAGGTTTTAGCAATTTTAATTATTTAGAGACTCGCTAAAAATATAGATGTTTTTTAATTGCGGAAGCGGTTAAGTTTTTCATCTGTCTAACTTTTGAAAAGTACACTAGTACTAGTCATGATATGAAAATACGTTGATGATTATCATAAAAATTAATAATTGTATTTTAAATATAGTTACAAATAATCAAATTTAGGGTTTTTTTTTGAAAATACAAATTTTGGGTATTCCTTTCTAGCTAGACTATTCTTTTAATGTTACATTTTTTTTCGTGTCACTCTATTTTAATGACTTTGTCCCATTTTCTTATTTATCTATTTCACTTACTTTGCCCTTTTTTATTTGTTATGTTCTTTTTACAATATTACTCTTACTTTACCTTACCTTTAAGCGGTCCCCTCATAATTTGCCTTTACTAATAATTTAACAAATTATGTACTTATCACTTTGTAGTGGTCCCTCCACTTTCTTAAACTGAGTACCTTAATAAAATAGGATAAAGTCATTAAAGTAGAAGGAGTATTTGTTTTCTCGCCTTTTTTTAATTAATATTAGAATTAATCAACAAGTAAATATGTAACAATATTAAGCAAAAAATAACTAACACTTTAAAGTCTAAATTGATAAATTCGCAATATTTATAGATAAAATCGAGACTTTTACATACCCTCTTCTAAATATACGCAACACAATAAATCGTCAAAAAAATATCACCGTAACAAAAGAAATACAGGCACACACATACTCTGATACACATACGCATACATACGCATATGTAATAGTAACCATGTGACAATAGTAAGCAAGTAATAACACTCTAAAGTCTAAATTGATGAATTCACAATATCTATAGATGAAAACCCATACTACACATCCTATTCTAAATATACACAACATAACAAATCGTCAAAAAAAACCGCCGTACAAATAAGTGTTGAAATAGCATCGGAAAAAAGCGATCGGATTGAGTTTATCGCCAATTGCGACGAGCTGGCTACGAGAAAAGCCTCGCCTGGTGTACTAAAGTGGATTGAACGTACGCATATGCAATACCACCTTTGATGGTATGTTGGGCTTCATGTAATTCTTAAGCTTGGGATTGTCCCATGGCGATACCATGACTTGGTTTAGCAAACCCAACTGGATTTTCATAGGTTTTTCTAGATCTAGCCTCAGCCCATGCCCAGAAAGCATAGGAAATGAGACCTAAAACAGTGCAAATAATGCACCAAAATGCAGCTCCAAGGAACAAAGCATCGCTCTCTACTTTACACTCGTCGCCGTCGTTTCCTGGATAGGTGTTCGATAAAAAGCTACGGTTGTTCATGATTGAAGATAGTATCATTCCCGCAAATGCTATTGCAAAGCCAAGCCTACATTTACATTACATAAAAATGTTATGTTTTCGGTTTAATATTTCATAGAGCATCTGCATATGGAGTAGAAGGTTTGGGGTTCGACATCTACTGAGCGCATGTATCAGTTGGGGGATTTCTTGACTGCACGCATTTCTCTGTACTCCCTCCTTGAAAAACGGGTATGATTTGCCCGCATCTTTCAAAAAAAAAGAAAAATTCCTCACCCCGACCATGCCTTGTGCCTTTATTCAAATGAGGTTCTTCGCTACTAATGTGATACCCTGGATTAAGCTTTAGAAAAGATTGATAGACTACTTATTTCAACAAGGTGCATCTTCTTTTCATATGAGCTTATTCGTTAAGAACTCAACAGTTAAGTGTACTTGGTGGGACTTTGGGAACTTTTTTTTTTTAAGTTTTTTTTTCTGAAAATAATTGGTTAAATAAGTGCTTCCCCAAACTATTTTGAAAAATAAGCTTTTGCTGAAGTCGCTGTTAGTAATAGTGAGTTAATCTCTTAATGGGCTGGGGTCGGGGTTTTGGACAAAGGAGAGCGATTTTTGTTTTTGGTGAAATCGCTGTTACAAACAGCGTTTTCATAATATTTCAAAATATCTTAGGAAGTTTTCTTGGGCGCGCACGAGTGAGGCTAAAGTGTGTTGTAAAGACTTGTGTTGGCTGTGGGGCCAGTCTATCGTCTTCACAGGTAATCACCAGCAGTCTGACAGGTCGAAGTATTACAACTAAAACAATAGATTGACTGATAGTAGTAGTAGACTAGCCAGTAGTTACTCTTTAAGATGTTTAATGGATTAGCAAAATTTAAAAAGAGGGTAAGCAAGACCGAAAAATGATTTTGAGAGCAGGAGTACATCTAGAAGGGGTATTAAGCATCTTAGATTTAAACGTAGATGATATATAATCAAAATGAATTGATACGAAAAATTCATGTCGACGACTACTATTGTAATTGATTTACCGGTTCATATACTTATAGTTGGCTCAAACCTTTTACGACTCATTTGGTAGGTGATAATAAACGGGGATAATGGGAATAAAAATCTAGTAGTATAATTTTAGTTGAAAAATCTCTTGGCTATCTTGATGGACATATTTGCCCAACTTTAATTATCTCATTTTCTTCATAAAATCTATTCTAACGCATTACTATTGGAAGAGGTGGTATCAAGTGGTAATGGAAACTTGTAAAAAAAAAAATCTTTTTTGTGATCAAAATTTTATTACCATGGGAATGATATGTAACTTTTTACAAAATTTTACACTATAAATCATTCTCATTACCACTATTTAGTATCTGTTGAGATATATGATGATTGTATTAGTATATGTGGTTGTTACAACCAATTATAGTTAGTTGTAATAAATGATTAGTTAGTTAGATAGATGATTGTATATAAATGCTCATGTAATAATTCAAAATAATCAATAATACAATAATACAACTAACTATAATTGGTTGTAACAACCACATATACTAATACAATCATCATATATCTCAACAGTATCACTAACCAAACGGGTCGTTAGGATTAAGATGTCAACATGACCAATATTCTATATATAAACTCGGAGACAATTATATAGATGTACAAATTAAAACAAGAAATATATATGAAACAAATTAAAGGAGAAAAAAAACAAAAAAAACAAAAAAAAAAAAAAAGAAAGAAAAAAAAAAGAGAGAGATACTATATGTACCATGATGCAATGAAGAAAAGTAAGGAGGTAATATAAGTGCAACGAGGTTTACAACGTGATCCACAACAGCAAAAGCAGTGAGTTCCAGCACTAATCACAATCTGCTCAGCTACAAGACATAAAGCAGCTGCAATTCCAAGACCAAATGATGGGCTACTTGGATATACACAATACCCATTTACTTTAGCACCAATATCCTGCATTGTACAATCACAAATACTTGTGAGACCGTCTTATTGTGAGACGTTTTTCATATATGAGTTAAATAGCCTAAATAATACAATTATTAGTATGAATTCTTTGTTTTGAGGTCGTAAAAGAGAAGTGGCATGAAGTTGGTGCTTCAAGGAAGCAAAGAGAAGTGTTAACAGACTCGATTTGACCCAACTTTAAAAATGATTACAATTATGTAAAGAATAATATGGACGCAAAATTTGATTTCAAACCGACCGAAAATACTTACTCCAAAATCAACCCGATGACCATAATAAATACCTATTATTATAGGTGTTGCTTCATTAATGTATTGTTGAATATTTATTGAAATATATTTATTTTTATTTTGAATGTGTGGTAGGTGTCCAAGACACAAATTATATTATATGTATGCTTTGTTCATTAAAGCTTATTAATTGTGTTTGATTATACTTTGTTTTTTCACCTTCATCTGCACTTCTTTCCATTAGAGGGTCCAGGGTTCTTTCCATTCATATGTATGTGCACAAATTTATATTAGCAAACTAAACAAAATCTCATTTATTTTTAACTTACAAATTAAAAATAAAGGGTTGTTTGGTTCTTAGTTTTTTTTCTTAGTTTGTTGATTAACTTTTGCTTTTTGACTTGTTGGTCGGTTAAACAGCCAAAAAATATGTTTGGTAAATAGTTTTTAAAGCAGCTGAAAAGCTAGCTTTTAAGCCAAAATGAAAAGACAGCTCCAGCTAGCTTTTTTGGTTGACCTTTGGCTTCTTAGCCCACTTTTTCTCTAATAAAAAAACTAACATTCAATGCTTAAATTTACCAAAATCTCCACAAATAGTTAGCTTTTTCAGCTAACGTAAAAACTAACAATGAATCAATAGCCAATCAATTCCAATATCAATATATATATATATATATATATATATATATATATATATATATATATATATATATATATATATATATATATATATAATACTCTTTCATAGGATTCAATTTGCATCAATTGCTATTTTGATCTATTCCATTCATTTTGTATTATATAAATTTTAAAATAATAGCTCGTTACTTTCTTTTATTTTTCCATACATTTTAATTCTCTTTTAATTTTATCCACATAATTCATTATCAATCTTTATTTATTACCAATATTCACTTTTTTCCTAAAAAAGACACGAACTTTTTGCTTTTATTATAACCGGGCAAAGGAAGTATTTAAAACAATGATACAAAAGTATTTTTTTTGGAAATAACGATTATACAAAGTATTAATTTTTGAATTGCGTCTAAACAACTCAACATACCCACTAACAAGCTTAAGGAAGTTAAGATTCATACTTCCTCTGGATTTTATTACTTGCTACAGATAGTGACATCTTGTGAAGAGAAATATCACTATCTGTAGCAATTACTAAAAACCAGAGGAAGTATAATAGTAAAGGACTAAAGGTTAACCCTCAACCTTACAAAGTGACGTACTAACGTTTTTTTTTCTTATATGAGACAACTCATATACGGATAAAATAATAATCACTTCAAATACAAATATTAGCATTTTTCTTCAAATAATCATTTTGATATAGTAGGAACACATGATAAATTGTCATAAACAAACTTAATACTAAAATTTTCAAGTATAGCTAGAATAAACAATTAATTAAAATCATAATAATCAAATATGTCCAATAATCCTAACTTTGATAGTATGTCTATGATGAACAGTGTATCCCGCTCATAGCTCATAGACAGACTATGGTCAGGGTCTGGGGAGGGAAGATAGACGGCAACTCATACCCATTAAGAGAGTGCGGTCAGAGAGTCCCCAGGTTCTAAAGGATCTTTGAAGAGAGAGGGTCCAATAACTATCTAAAAGTCTGCAACTTACACCCACATTTAACCATGCATATTAATCAACTAACACAAGATACACAAAAAATAGAATATATACAATTTACTAAATAAACGATAATGGAAAGGGAGATAGACAGACTAATGAGCATTTTTAATTATTATGTCTATATATAGAAAATTAAAAATCACAATAAAAAATATTAATATATAATAATATTGAATAAATACCTTGATCCTTTTGACATAAGCAATAAAACTAAAAGCAGTAGCAAGTCCACCAAGAAGAAAAGCAGTCAAAGGCACAACAACTACATTTCTCCTCACCATGTTTATTACTTAGCTCTTAACTTTTTTTCTTGATTGATGAAAAATTTTGAAAACTAAAAATTGAATGAGTTGGATTCATATTTATAGTGCTTCTATATTGGGATTCCTTAAACTAGAAGACAAAATATAGATGTGTCTAGATAATGATATCAAGTCAAAGCATATCTCAACTTGGCTTTAAAAAAAATATAGGTATCAATCTTTTCTACAAGTTGTTTATTTAAAGTAATTTAATTTAATTTAATTATATAATTATCCTTATTGTTAAACATTGTTAAACCCACTTTTTTAATAGTTATCCAACAACATGTCAACATGTCTTGTATGAGACTGTCTTACGGTAAGACGGTCTCAAAACAAGAAGTCTATAAGCTAAAAGTTTTTATTATTGAGCTATTGAATCCAAGTATGAAACATGTCTCACGGTAGGACCGTCTCATACAAGAATTTGTGGTTAATTATCGGTATGATAATGATGATGATAATTCTTTTTAACAATTTTTATTTTAAACATTATTTCATATTTTGTTCTATTAATTTTTTTATTCCTTTTGTTTTCTTTTATTTGTCCACTTTAGGATTTAACAGAGAGAATTTAAATTAGATTTTTAAAGTTTATATTAAAGATAAAATATATTTATGTGTGATTTTGTTATATTTGTCTTGATACAAAATTTTTTAATATATAATTTTTATAATTTTTAGTAATGCGTACTTAAGAGATAAAATTATATTTTAAAATATATAAAAAAAATGGACAAACAATAAGATTTGAAAGAAGTACATATTCTTGTGTCCTGGAAGTGGAGGGAGTATGAATTATGCAACTACTACTATGAATTAAGTATTATGCTTTGTTCCAAGAAAAAGCATTGACAAGTGGGTTAATCATGAGATTATTTTTACATTTTCTTTGATGTAAAAAGAATTTGATTTATATTTTAAGTATATGGGGATTACATTCAAGAGCCACATTTTCATAATGCTATGTAATGACGATTTCATTTAAAAAGTTGGAATTGACTCAAATTTATTGTTTGGCAAATTAAAAATTTTCAAATTTGAATTTGAATCAAATTCCAACATTATTTTCAAAGTAGTTAGTGTTTAAAATTTGAGAATGATTATTTTGTCATTCTCAACTTCTTCATTTATAATTTCATAATTGAAATCCATAATTTGAAATGAGATATTTGTTCCCAAACACTAAATAATAAAAATCAATAAAGGTACATTTAAAATACTTATCAATTAAATTTTTATCTTTTTAGGATTTTTTAAGCCAATATACTTACAAAAATTAAATTAAATTTGATTTGTTTGATTTAAAATTTTGAATGCAATACTAATTAGTACTTAATATAGTTTTAAAATTGTTAGACTTGAAAGATAGGAATAGGATTATAATTACGTTACAAGTAACTGTTTTAAAGGATTTTTAAGCCATTAACTTGCAAAAAAAAAACTATTTAAAACTGAATTTGTTTGATGTGAAAATTGACATACTACACTAATTAATTAGGAGTACTACATATTATAGTCTTAAAATGTTTAGGTTTGAAAAACTTTGAATAAAAAGTAAAATTAAGTCATAAGTTGATGTGGTTTAAACCAAAGCACTAACTTGCAAAAACTAAGTCAAATTCAATTTGCTTGACATATAATTTGGCAAGCAACACTAGTTAGTAACTATTAGAGTTTAGAAATGGTTAAATGAAAAAAATTAAAATGGGTGTAAAATTACATCATAAGTTGACGTTTTAAGGGCTTTTTAAGCCACTAACCTGAGAAACCTAGTTCATAATTTTAAAACTGTTAGGCTTGAAAAAATTGAAATAAGAGTGATATTACTTCACAAGTTGACGTTTAAGGATGTTTAAGCCACTAACCTGCAAAAATTAAGTTAAAATTAATTTGTATGATGAGAAATTGGACATACAATGATAATTAGTATCTATTATAGTTTTAAAATGGTTTAAATAAAAGGATTATAGAAAGGGGTGGAGTATTAAGAATCTCTAAGATATGAATATCAAATAGTTCATCTAGTTGTCTTGCTTGTAGGTAGCTTGGTAAAATGTGAGGCATGTGGTTTAACCTCTTTTTGTGGGTAACTAGAAGAATCTTGACTTTTACTTTTGGATGGTCTTGTTTACTACAGTTTTATAATACTCGCTGCTAAGCGTAACATGTTGTGTGGAAAAATGTTACATTCAGTATCAAGTATTATGGAACAGAGGACAAGTATATTATTAGAAGTGGGCCCTCATGCTTTTTGCTAGTATCAACATCATTAACCACCTACAAATAATATACTCATTTGAATCTAATGCCCTTAGAGCTTCTTGTGTATTAACATTACTACTAAAAGTTTTCCTTCTTTTCTCTAATGTAAGTCCATCCATTCTATACGAGATTTGAAATGATGTTCTAAGCTCTAAAACCTTTATAATATAAATAATATACTTATGTGTTTTTAACAATAAATAAAATCTTCCTCTATTATGAACAACGCGTTATTTATGGTACCATTTACATGGTTTTTGCCATGATCTTTTAAAAATCCGATCATCAGATTTCGATTATTTGACTACAATATTTACAATTTCTAATTTAAAACAATTATAAATCATAATTTAAATCTCCCCCAAAAAAAAATCATAATTTAAAGCGATTATAAATCATAATATATTAAATTTTTCTGATATAATTTATTAGAAAATCATAAATAATAACGGTTATTTACAAATAACTCCAAAAAGACGAAATACATCCTATTAAAAATAAACAAAACAAGAAAACATCTATTCTTGCGCGAGACTGTCTCAGTATGAGATGGATAGCCCAATTAGTCCAAAAATAGTTTTCCTCAATATGCGCTCAATAGTTGATCTATTTAAGGCCATAATTGATACCTTTAAGTTCAAAACTGATTTTTCAAATGATCATTCTGAATTGATCATTTTTAGATGAAAATTGAAATTTTTTTAACAAAGTAGTCATAAACTCTTGATCATTTTCAAAAAACATTTATTTAATGGATTATTTTAAGGTTTGAACTGATCATTTTAAGATCAAAATTGAATTTTTTTATACAAAGCAACCATGAACTCTTGATCATTTCCAAGAGCGTTCATCCAATCATTTGGCAAAACATAACTCAAGATCGACACTTCTTCCACCTTCACATCAAGGGTAAGTAAATACTACACCTACAACTTTATTTTCAAGTCCACTATGATAAGACACTGTTGAGGAAAGAGCAACATCTTTATTAATAATTAAATAATACAAGTACTTTTATGTTCTTTTATGTTCCATTTGAACAATCATGTTGCATTTGAATAAAAGTACTTATATTGTGAAATGTTTTTAACACTATTATTGATAATGTTATTGGTCATTCATTTGTTGTTTGAAATCATCCGTAGAATGATAAAATAATACTCCCTCCATTTCATTTGACTAGTCCCATTTGACTAGTCACGGATTTTAAGGTGAGTATTTTAATTGATTAAATTAATTGTAAAGGTAATAGTGGAGTATTGGGAATTGGAAAAGTGGGGGTATTTAGGTAAGAAAAGGTTAGCCAAAAAAGGAAATGGGACAAGTAGTATGAAATTGCCAAAAAAAGAAATGGGACAAGTAAACTGAAATGGAGGGAGTACCATTTTATTAACTCTGTTCTGAAATTGCGAAAACAGTCAAATACGACCTTATTTAGGTAGAAATTGATTAGTTTAACGTCAAAACATCTTCTATTTGATCTCGAAGTCTTCATATAGCACTTCTTCCAATCCTGGATGGGTGCGCTGGCAATTACCTTATTTCAAAATGAAATTTTTTTGCCTCATATGATAAATCACCTCTAGAAGCTAAAAAAGGGTATCCTGAGCAATTGTAATAATCGGGTTCATTGATATTCCCTTATTTATGTATCGGATTTCATTCGCCCCATGGTTGGGAACTAATGATTGGGAACCCAAACTCCCTACTAATGGCTTGCTTACCTGGAATGAAAGACAGAGAAAGGAAGGAATAGGTATGAGAACTGCATTAGAAGAGCCATACACTTCCTCAAGTGGTCCCCGAAAAGGTCTTTCAGGGCGGAGGCACTAACTTTCAAGCAGTTATATGGATACGGTGCTTTACCCGTAGACGCTTCTCCAGCTCTCGCAAGAATTGTATGGGAGTCGTCTTCGGAGGGACTTCCCGAATGACCGTACCGAGGAATTCTACCGTACTCCGTGCAGCGGCTCGAGAGAATCCCCATTTAGAGGCTGAGCATCAGCTCACAAATCTGCTTTTTGGCGTGGATGGACCCCGAAACAAGGCTATAGAAGTCCCCGCCACCCTGCAGATCTCAATCTAACGGAAGCTCCTGGAACCACACTGCTGCCGCATGAATAGATGGCAAGGGGGGATAAGCTTGACCGACTAAACCGGATAGGAGTGAAGGGGACTCCACGGGTAGGGATATTGAAATCAACCTCAACAGAATTCGATCCGAACCCCGGATTGATGCTTTAAAGGGGGATATGAACTTGGACTTGGGGTACGAGAATAACTCGACCGAAGAAAGAGGCGGGGGGGTATTCACCTAACTGCCTAGCTTCCTATATTCCCGCTCGTTGGATCGAAGAAATATATAAAAAATAGTACCAATGAAGCTTTCACTCTAGTAGCTTAGACCATAGTGGAGCCTCCTCTTTTGCCAGGCATGGCATCTGAGTCAAAACCATCCAGAGATCTTCGAAGGGGGGACGGGGAAAGCTACAGGCCCAACCCCTTCGACCCTTTTTTCTAAATGGGGGCGCCCGGGGCACTTTCTTATTGTCTGATTTTTGGTTGTTTGATCGCACTTGAAATTATGTATTTACTTATCGTCTTTTTGCCCTTGCTTGGTAGTTCCGTAGCAGGTTTTTTTGTTCCAAAAAAATGGATCTCTTCCCTGATCAACATGCTTTAAGGCCCTTCTTGGCCGTCCTCTCCGAACCGCAGGAGATAGTTTCCCATCATACGGCTCACCAACCTCACTTGCCTCTATGGGAGGCTCACTCCGGGCAGGTTCGGATCACTTACAATACACGGCTCTACGAAGGTTGTTTACTTGCTTACTGGCTTTTTCTCTTTGTCATGCCGACGCCTTAGACAATAGAGTCTGACCGTGGTAAGCAGACTTCTTCTGTACCATCTCAGCCTTGCCGCTTAAAGCTTCAACCATGGCATGGCAGTAAGTTGGCCCAGCCTTCGCCTTCTTCAGTGGCCAAGTTGAAGCGTTCAACGGTTCTTTGGCCTACCACCGCTTTTATTGAAAAAGAAAGTTGAGCTTTTATGATAGGTCTAAAACTAACGACCAGCCCAAAACATTAGTTCGATCCATTAGGTTCTTCGATTTGTTCAGAAAAGAAACGAGAGACAAGAAAACATCTTTTGATTCGGGTGATGACCCTTATGGAGATTGAGACCATTGAGGAAGAGATGGAACTACCTTCGAGTCCCTTTCGAGCTAATGAGAGCTAACTGGCAAGAAGCAAGAACATTATCAGCTAACCGCGAACAGAGTTCCGAGTCGCCGGCAATTTCTGTATTCCTGAATTGGGAGAGCAAGAATAAGTCTTTCTTCATTTCTCGAGAGAGCAGAGCATTCAAAGAATGAACCAAATGATTGTTCGAGAATGGCTGTTTTAGCCTTAGCGGAGTCACTTCCAGATTCACTGGTGAAAAAAGCCAAGTTCTTCTTTTTCACCTCCAATCCAATCAATCCACTTGTCTACTTGCTTATAGGTATTCGTTGCCATCCTCTTCTCTTCTAAACTCTCAACTGAAGATATTGCTTTGAACAGGATAGATTTATTCATTATTTTCTTGCTTGCCACATACCTGGCGGGGCTCATAATCCCACCAGTTCTTGGCCTTCACATACCTCTCATGCACCCACTTGACCCATAAAGAATCCTGCTTCATAGCAATGTGCCAAACAAGCTTCCCGTTTACCAGCATTGATCTTAATCAGTCTCCTTTGCCGAAATTCGTCAATGAATTCCGCGTTTTCATATTCAGAATACTCTACTGAAAAATAGGCAAGAATCAACCTCTTCCGAGCGAGGTTTTGATAGATCGCAGAATCCGAAAAGCAGCTTCTAAGTGAGATGATCTCGGAATGGTGTGACAGTTTGTCTTCCTCGAAGCCCGCCCTCTTTCAAATACCTTTCTTTTTAACTTTTTCCTACCCCGCTCACCTCAGGCTTAAAAAAACGCCTGACTTTACTAAACAAGCGAGAAAAGCCCTTTCTATCAACAACTTATTGAAAACGAAAGGGCACGGCGGCATACCGAAAAAAAGAAAAGCGTTAGTTATCGGATTTGAAGCGATGACTTAAGCATAAATACCTCGCCCACCCTATTTGTTCCATGATCTATGGGTCTACAGGAGCTACCCATTTCGATCAATTAGCCAAGATTTTGACCGGATACGAAATCACAGGTGTTGGATCTAGTGGTATTTTTATGGGAATTCTTTTTATCGCCCTGCCGAGAGTAAGGTAAGCGAGCCTTTCTTTTCTCGGGTGAGAGAGAGAACGGAAGGAAGCAATCCAGCTTCTTTTTTTTATTGAAGCCAATTGGTTTAATGAGTTTTTTATCGTCCAACACGCCTCTAAGCCACGCTGGGTAGTTGTTCGGTTTCAGCTTTTTGAGGCGGGAGTACTTGGTTGTTGGGGTTTCCTTTTCTTTAACCAATTCGGTTGTGTCAGCTCCGAGATTGGTCTAACATTTTCTTATGAGCTGGCTGGACAAAGATGGATTGAAAGTCAGATAGATTCATTTACGGGGATGACTTGTGGCTAGGGGTGAAAGGCCAACCAAGATCGGATATAGCTGGTTTTCCGCGAAATCTATTTCAGTAGAGTGTTCTGGAAACACGTCTTCCTATTTCATCTTTTCTCGAATCTCCTTTAACGGAAGAAATCGAAGCCCGAGAAGGTAATTTACTTGCTTAATGCTTGCCTGGAAATTAGAGGCCAGGGAGCCATTCCTTTGACGCGTACTGATGAAAATATGACTCCACGAGAAATTGAACAAAAAGCTGCTGACACAGCAAGGCGATTTCAGTTAATATTGAAATGAAGTACGAGAGAATTTCTTTGTTATTTTTTGTACATATGGAAATTCAATCAGCGAAGAGAAAGCTTCTTTCATGAACAGATCGAACAAGAATTTTCGTATACAGTGCCCGAAATCCCTGTTGCATTCAAATCACAGCTGAGTCAACCAAAGCAAGAACAGCGCCTTCGCCTGCTCAAATCTCAACCTTCGTGAACTTCATCCATCAAAAGGATGCCTTTATAGCAATGACAGTTAATCATTTATAGGTCAAAATTGAAATTTTTTATTCAAATTAATATGTTTAAGGTTTACTTTAAGTTGATACTAATACCTATAGATTAAGTCAAAAATTGATAAATGCCCAAAAAATGAAAAAAAAAAACGAAAAAAGCATATGAAACTGTTACAAGTGGAAATTAGACTAACCCAAATTAACAATTTAATAATAACACCGTCTCGGCCAAGTTTTTATAATAAAAAATGAAATAAAATCTAAAAAACCCCAATAAAATTCACAAATTCTTACTGTAGACGGTCTTTGCCATGGACCACTCGTCTTGGATCAATCTAATTATAAAATCAGTTTCTAATTTTCAATATTTTAAATAAAAAAATAAAAACTGCATATAAACATTGGGCTGGGCTATTTCAGAGAACTGTCTTTTCCATAGACGATTTCTCAGAAGACCTTCCCAGTAAAATTAGGACACATGATAATAATTTACAAACTTTTTTATATAACCGTTTTTCACCTATATTGGCTATATATCCGCTACATAAGCTATGGAGTACTATACTGTAAATGATGGAACACCGAATAAATCTTCCCATCCTTCGTCACTCCTCCATTGTCGACTACCATAGTCCATAGCTCAAACCTTCCATTAAATTCAAACCATATAAAGCAAAAATCAATAAATGGATTCACCCACTTCATCAAAAAGTTGGAGCATCTATGGAAGAAAAGAAATCACAACTAAATACCTAATCCATGAAAAAATTGGCTCCGGTGCATATTCAGATGTTTATCGTGCACAGCGCAGATCAGACGGTTATCCTTTTGCCTTGAAAGAGATCCATGATTATCAAAGCGCATTTCGTGAAATCGAAGCTCTTCAAACCCTAAAAAATTGCCCAAATGTAGTCATTTTACACGAGTATTTTTGGAAGGAAGATGAAGATGGAACTTTTTTTTTTTTAACTTATTTTCCAAAAGTATTTGGAAATATAAGAGTCACTCCAAACTAATTTGAAAAATAAGCTTTAAACAAAATCGTTTCTGGAAGCAGCGATTTCCTACCCTATTGGGCTGGAGAATGGGTTTTGACCATTTAAGAAAGTCGTTGTTTGGAACAGCGTTTTTTGCTTTGAGGGAAATCGCTCCTAGGAGTAGCGACTTCCTTGGGCAGTTGAGGGAAGTCGCTCCTAGAAGCAGCGATTTTCCTTCTCCTCTTAAAATGCCAGTTGAGTGAAATTGCTACTTGGTGCAACGATTTTGCCTGTTTGTTTTTTTTTTTTGAACGTTTTTCCTATATGGAATATGTTTAAAATAATATAAATAAAATGCATAAAGATTAAACATCAAAATAAATTAAAATATAATGCATAAAGATTAAACATGAAATGTAATACATAAATAATATATAATACATATAAATAAATTAAACATCAAAATAATAAGATACATCATCCATTTACAACATCAAACTACTTGATTAAAATGCATAAAGATTGTTCAACTTAAAAGTACACCAATTAACCACGTTGACGTTGTGTACAACTACGTCGATTATGTCCTATTCCATTGCATAAGCCACATCTGAGTCCTCTATCAGTACGATCATCCATCTCATTACGCAACCTCTTTGACCTTGGACGTCCTTTTGTTCTTACTCTACTAGCATCAGCAATTAGACGAGGGCCATTGTATTCCCTCCATTGCGTGGAGTCAAGCACAGGTTCAAATTGAGGCTCATAAGTCCTCATGTAGCTAGTTGTGCGAAAACGCCGATCGACAAAAGTGTCTTCAGATAAGCTATACGCAGAACATACAGCTAACACGTGTGAACTTTTTTACAATTGGGCCAATTGAAAAATCGATACCTTTAAGATTAAAATTGAAAAATGCCTAGAAAAAGAAGAGAAAAAAAAAACATGTAAGGAGCGCCAATTGGGCCGGCCCACTCTTGTCTCAATTTGAGACAGTCTCGCCCAAGACGAGTTGAATGGAAAAAGGGATGATGAGTAGGAGGATTATCTTAACCACTTAAAATAGGATAAAGTCTAGTATGGACTTGGTTTAGACTTATATTAGTGTAGATCAAATCTTACACTCTACTTCACTTCACTCCACTCCACTTCAAACTCCTCCCCACTCTTTCACTCTACACTTCCACCTTATTTCACTATACCCTTATTTTTTCACACTTCATTCATTCCATTCTTAACTTTAAAAAATTTTAAAAATTAAAACAATAAAAAAAATTTAAAATTTAAAAATTTAAAATATAAGTATAAAAAATAAAAATTTAAAAACAAAAAAATTTAAAAAACTAAAAACAATTAAAATCTTAAAAAATGTAAAAAACTTAAAATTTTAAAAAATAAAAATAAAAACAATAAAAATAAAAAATAAAATAAATAAAATTATTTTTTTCAAAAAGTTTTTTCCATTTACTTTGGAGTGTGTGTGATGAAAAGTGAAGAAAGTAGGAATAATACTCTTAAAACTTGGTCCATACTATTTCAGCGTAGACCAAGTCTACACCAGAAGTTCTCCTCAAAATAGTAAAAATTAAAAATCTGAATACATATTCAGTTTTCAAGAGTCCATATTTCAATAGCGTTTTCATATATATTTTAAAATCATAAACTCAAGATACACGTTTACCTCTTTACTTTTATACATATAATAATACTATTAACATCAACATTGGTCCTTTGACAATTGCATATGACTCATATGAGGTTGTCCCATTGCAACACCAACGTCATAACCAGCAGTCCCTTGTAGATGAACATTTCTATGTTGAGCCTCAGAAGTACTCGCCGAGATAGCGTAAGAACGTAGGCTTAAAGTTAGTGTAATTATGCACCAAAGAGCTGGATAAAGGAAAATTTTTCCCTGTGGGATATAGCAATTTCGTACCAACTTTAATCCAGCGACTCCGTCGGGTTTTATACGTCTACTTAATAATGATAAATAGTAGCTGCTGTTTAGAATACTTGTGGTTACGAATGCCAAAAATGCTAAAAAAGTTGTAACCCTGCATTTATTCACGTGCGTACATATATACACACATAAACTTAGGTTTATTAGTGCTAATCATAATATATGTGGTCTATTATATGAATTATAACAATTTAACATGTTTATTATGAAACCAACTAAACTGAAAGTTTAAGTTTGTAGTTAAGGCTCTTCAGTGGCGGATCCAAAGTCCGGAGTCTCAGGGGGCACCAACTAGTGGACGAGATTTCGACATTGTTTTATTTGCAAAATTAACAACTATTTTACTCTTATTTGCTAAAATTTTAAATACGACATTACCACAAAATGATATTGAACAAATTAAATTAACTAACCTAATTTTAAAAATGTGATAAAATAAATAAATAAGACAAAATTACTAAAATGAGGGTAATTATCATCAAAAGACTTCAGTATTAATTTTACACTTTTACTCTTACCAATAGAAAAATTTACTTTAAATATTTAAAAAAAACGCATAGGGGCACATGACCCCGGGGGACCTAATGTAGGTCCGCCACTGAGGCTCTTATATGTTTTATTTATTCTATCACGCCCCTTCACATAAGTCTTTTTGGATGAAAATGTGTATGCATCACATGATCACCTCATACGTAGTGTTAAATATTTCACTTCAAATGAGGGGTAAGTGAGAATGAGATTCAAATTCGTGGCCTATTTGTCATTTATTTGACTTCTGCTATACCATATTAGGAGACTAACTCAACAAAAAAAACTATTTAGTGGATAAAGATCTATGATGTGTTATACGATCTACCAATAATAACATATGAGTAATTTTAGTGTTGTTTTCGACATTTTATGGGGTTTAGGAAATATGAAAGAAATAGAGCTTTTCTACGGAGGGTCGATTTCAGTCTTAATGGGAGCTTGGCAAAAGTAAAATTACAATTTTATAAGTGGTATTCTACGTCATACATGTTAAATTAGGCTAGATTTATTGTGGATGTCAGCACACATTTCATAAGCCGTGGAGATATATATAGCATCCCAAAACCATATATGTAGGGGTGTCAAACAGATCAGGTTGGGTTGTGTTCGGGTTCGGGTCATATATAAACAGGTCAGAAAACCCTTGACCCAAACCCAACCCATTTAGTTAATTGGGTCGAAAATCACAACCTTGACCCAACCTGCAATAGATCAGGTCGACCTGATTTCGACCCACTTTACCCATTTGTCATTTTTTGTTTTCGTTTTAAGGTTTTTAACGTGGTTATATCTAATTTACGTTTTTTTGTTGGTTATTTTGTATTACTATGAAAAATAAGAAAATATTAAATGAATTAAGTCTAGCTTATATTTATTGATTTATCTTGAAATTAACCCATTTAATAAACAGATCAGGTCGGATCGACCCATTTAATTAATTGGGTCAAAAGTCTCAACCCAAACCCACTTATTTCGAGTTAGGTTCAGGTCGGGTTAGCATGTCGGGTCAACTTTTATCAGCCCTACATATATCATCTTTTATTTATCGATGTGGAATAATAACCCATCCCAATAGTTAATACAACATATTAAATCGAGTATTGGACGCTTTTTCGCTCTAGACCCTTCAAAAATTGTCTAGCCTTGAGTAATTTAGATAAGTGTTGGACCTAGACTTGCCTATTTTGTTTTATACAAAATTAAATGAATGAGTTTTTAATTTTTTCATCACGTAGATTTCAGGTTAAGTACTTCGGGTCAAATTAAAATTGAGTTTTGCGTCCATATTGATTTTAACATCATATTAAATTCATTTTGAAGTCAGGTTGAGTCAGTTTCGATTTCAACGACGATTAAATATCGGATCATTGGGTACGTACCAAGATAAGACGAATAGAATAAATGAAGTTTTAGTACAGCGACAACGAACACCGCAACAACAAAAGCAGTTAGCAGCAACACTGATTATAATCTGAGCAGTCAAAAGAAATATTGCACCGAACACACTGAATACAGCTGATGGACTTCTTAGATACACACAAAAACCTTCGTGTAGGTTCGCACTAACATCTTTAGCCTGTCCATTTACAATGCAAATTGTATAATGCAGCAATCTCAATGTTACCGACAAAGATTATATATGCATACATATAAAATGCAGGTTTTCGGTTTCCTTGTAGAGGTTCCTCACCGGAAGACCCTCTTGAGTCGGGGGACTCTTTCGACCGCCCTCCCCAGACCCTGAACATAGATTTGTCTATGTTCGGGATACATTGAGTATGATGATGATGATGATGATGATTCTACTTAATCAATGTTATATGTATAGTTATAAATCACTAACATCTGATGATTTAGTGACATTGGTTATAGTTTTTTTAGCAACTTATTAAAAAGTCACACTAAAGCTTTTAGCGATATAGGATCTAGTGATATTTCTCACAAATGTCACTATAGACTATAGTGGCAATTACATATGTCACTAAAGACCAAATTAAAGGTTGCTAAATCACTTTATGGTGAAACTTAAAATAAAAACCAATAATTATTAAACTAAAAATATGAATCAGTGACATAAAATGTCACTAAAAGTTAATTTTGTTGTATTGATTCTCATTTTAAGTAGAATTTATCATTGTGTATGAAAAAGACGTGTATTGCGATATGTTTGTAACTCAAAGCTTCAACAATCAACTTAAATTTTTAGTTGAGGTAGTTAATGTGAAATAAATTTTGACATAAATTAGATGTTATAAGTAGAAATTAATATATGGAAATAAATAAATTTTACAACATTTAATATTCCTATATATGTTTTACTCTTACATGAAAGAAGTTAGAAATGCCTTCTAAATACTCAAACTTAATTTAGTACAAAATAATTTTTTGTGTTTAGTTCACTTAAATATATCTTGTTAATTTGTTATAGATCAATATATATATATAATAAGTTTATATATATGAATTGATAAATGTATCAAATTTAAAAAGATGGTTTAAATAGGCGTTTACGTGATTATTCTCATAAGTTCATTTAAGTTCCACTCAACATAGAATGCTTTTTTATGAAAATCTCTTAGAAGAAAATTTAGATTTAAACCTATCTAAAGTATAGTTTGTTTCATTTAATTAATACTCTATTATTATTTGAATCGTATAACATTTAAAATTAAAGAATTATTATATTGAGTTGATTCAGCACACCCTTTATTAGTATTGTCCATTTGCTCGATAGAATAGTAGATCTTTCATGTGGGAGATATTTATCTTTCATCAACTATTACTCAATTTGATGTAATGTAATAATCATACAATTTACGATAATACATCACTATTATCATCATCGTATCCAGTGTATCCCGTTCATAGAAACTATGATCAGGCTTTGACCGCCGTCGAAGAGGAATAAAAGACGACAATATAATAGAAGACGAAGCTAAAGAGTTCCTCGGCTCATAAATATTATACATTATTTAGTTGTCTTTAATTAATGCATCAAAATATAATGCGAAAATAATATAGATTATTAATTTTAAAAGTTACCTTAATCCTTTTGGCATACGCAATAAAACTGAAAAGAACTGCTAATTTACCAAAAAAAATAGCAACAGGTACCAAAGCACAATTTCTCCGTGCCATATTTTTAAACAAGTTTTTGGACCCTCCTTTTCTCTCTTTAAAGAATTTTAAGAAATTGAATAAGAAATGAGTTGGAATTTGATACAATATTTATAGTACTATTTAAGCCACGTGGAGTAATCTATGCCATTGATACATTATTATCTATTGTAATAGAGTATCTAATACTCCCTCCGTCCCTTATAATTTACAACATTTTCTATTTTAGTTCGACCCACTTAAATTGCAGCATTTCTATTTTTGATCACATCCATATATTTTAACTTTATTTTAATTTCATCCATACAATTCAATCTCTCTCTTCATTTATTACCACTTTTTTAATTCTCACTCATTTTCTCTATGCTACTAATTCATTCAGACGAAGGGAGTAAGTCCAAATCGAAAACTCGAGATTGGCATAGTGATCCAGACTTTCTATATTTTCTAGTGGTTGAAGAGTTTTTCATTCATTCATGTAATAAAAATTTAATTTTTATTATTTACACCAGAAATTAATTTCAACTGATATGTAGAGATTCAATCTATAACATTATTTACTAGATTGTCTAATACATCTCGAATATTAAAAAAAATATCCAAGTCAATGCATGTGTCAACTTGCATGAAAATATTTGTATGCATCTATAACATTAATTAATTTAGTATCTACCGTCTAATATTGGAGGCTTGCAGCCAATCAATGTCTATCCTCTTCATTTTAGCGTGTGGTACCCTTTTCATAGGCGCGTACGGCGTACGCTTTTCACCAATTTATTCAACAAAATAAAATCAAGCAAGAAAAATAACTCAATAATTTGGTTATTCAGATTAATTGATATTTTTATGAACGGAATACATTGAGTATGAAAATAATATATATATATATACATGAAACCTAATATTCCGCTCGAGAGCAGGGTCTGGGTGAGGGAAGTTGACGGACAATCCATACCCGTACTCCCTTCACATAAAGGACTAGAGGAAAGCAATTGATGTTACCCTAAATAGAAGAAGCCCTGAATAAGAGGACATGAGTGGCGACGTTGTATCAAGATAACACCTGCTTGTTGAGACAGATTAGGTCTACATATAACAATAACATACCACCAAAAAAACACAAGGTAAAGAGATAGAATACAACCACGGTAAGAGTGAAGGAAACAAAAGAAGAAGCTAAGAAGCAATCAGGCCCTAGGTCATGAAGGCAGCTAGCGAGATTGATAGCAGTCTAATACTCATATCCTTAGTCAAGTCCGCAGAGAGGTTCAACTCATTTAGATCGTTCCTTATTTGATCGACTCACGTTTTCTTAGGTCTTTCTTGATTTCTCTTACCCTCCACTATATGATGCTTTTCTATCCTTCTAACGAGAGAATTGAGAGTCTTTCTATGCACATGCCCAAACCATCTTAACCTATTTTCACGCAGTTTCTCCGATAATATTTCTCATAGTAGGATATTTCAATTTAATTAACAAGAAAGGAATTTGACTGGAGTTTGTGAGAGATAAATAGAAACTAAAATATATACTCCCTCCGAATCAGTTTACTTGTCCCATTTGACTTTTCACGGATTTTAAGGGTTGAGTGAGGTCCATTAAAAAGGTGGTAGTTGGGTATTTTTAAGTGATTAAATTAATTGTAAAGGTCGTAGTTGAGTATTGGGAATTGAAAAGTGGGGGTATTTAGGTAAAAAGAATAGACAAAAAAGAAAATGGGACAATTGGTATGGTTTTGCCAAATAAGAAAATGGGACAACTAAACTGATTCGGAGGATGTGTGTGTGTGTGTGTGTCTTGTGTGTGTGATCTTTTTATTATACAATGAGAAAAGTTACTTTGAAAATTATGCAAAAGTAAATGAGAAGAATAACAAACACTAGGTGGAGTAATTTAATAATGATAATATGAGAATGTTTTTTTTTTTCTGAAATTTAGATTTATCCACACTGATAATTTATAATAATAGTTTTTATCTTTTGAGAAAACCATATAGTGGACAAACAACTATAAGTCCAAAAACATCTACAGTCCATTTGGTAGGTGGTAATAAATGATAGTAATGAGAATGAAAAATTAGTGTAATTTTGGTTGAAAATTTTTTTGGCTACCTTGATGGTCATACTTGTCCAACTCCAATCATCTCATTTTATTTATAAAGTTCATTCCAATACATTACCATTGAGAGATGTGGTATTAGAATTTGAATTTAAAACTTACTTCCTCCGTTTCACTTTGATCTTCTAGTTATTAAAACGAGCAATTTCAAATTTTCTTTTCATATCAAAACTTGAGTGAGAGAGTATTACTTAGACCAAATCAATAATTGGTCCATTATGTTAACATTATTGTACTACTTAATTATAGAAAAATTTGCTTAAAATAATCTCAACTATCATCTCGTTGGTCAAAAATAATTTCAACTATCAATTATTTTTTAATAATCCCAACTAGACTCGTAATTTGTTGAAAACATGCCCAACCCCTTGTTTTTTTTAGTGGCTGGAACATGTAACTTTTCCATTGTTTTTTTTACTTAACTGTTCAAAACTAACTTTTCCCCTTCATCTATTAATCAAACAGCCGGTCTTGGTCGAGACCGTCTCATTCTGAGACGAGGCCCAGCCCACCTTCTCTCTTTGGTTCCATCTTCTGGGCATTGTTTCAATTCTAATCATAAAGGTATCAGTTTTGACCTTAAATATATCAATTTCAATTTAATCATTACCTGTATGAACTACATTAATCATGAAACTGAATACTATAAAATGAGAATTAAATAAATTAACAATGAAACTGAAAACTATAAAAACTTAATACCTGTATGAACTACATTAATCATGAAACTGAATAGTATAAAATGAAAATTGAATAAATTAACAATGAAACGAAATACTATAAAAACTGAATATCTGTATGAACTACATTATATGAGATACGCTTTATGGTAACCACTGCCCACCTACAGGCTTGGAACCCCCCAGAATTTTCACACTTACATAGAGACAAAGCATGCGACGTAAGTTTTACAATCGGGTCTTAAAGTGACAAAGCAATGAAGAAGCAAGGAAAGGTAGTACAAACACTATACAGTGCAACAATTGATAAAGTTAATAAGATAATTGAAAATGATAGTAATGAAATTGAAGATGGAGTAGAAAATTCACAAGCATCAACAGCATTGAATAACATGAATTATGCTTAAAATCTTGCGCAATGAAGAATTGAACAGTTTAATAATGAAACTGAATAATTTAATGGAAAAATTAATTACCCTTTGCATGAACTACATTAATGTAATTCAATATGCATATTCTAAACTTGAATGATAAACTGAGCAAAGCAAGAGGAAAATTGATACCTTTAAGATCAAAATTGATACCTTTAAGGTCAAAATTGATACCTTTAAGGTCAAAATTGTTACCTTTAAGGTCCAAATTGAAATTTTTCCAGAAAAATAAAAAAAACAAAATTTAAAGGGCAAAGCGCGCGCGTGCAATACACGCGCCTATCATAGGGCCGGCCCATCTCCCGTCTCATAATGAGACCGTCTCGGCCAAGTTTTTGTGTTAATCAAAAAGGAAAAAAAAAAGTAGAAATGTTAACTGTTGCAGCCGGTTAAAAGGGAGGTGGGTATGTTTTCAACAAATTATGAGAATAGTTGGGATTATTAAAAAATAATTGATAGTTGAAATTATTTTTGGCCAACGGATGATAGTTGGGTTTATTATTAGCAAATTTTCTTAATTATATATAGTCTCTACTCTCTACTCTATCTTACTAATTTTATTTTAACATATTTTTAAAATTTATTGTCCCAGCATATTTTTCAATTTTTATGTTTATAGTCTCTTTCATCTCAAAAAAAACAAATGTTTATAGTCTCTTAGACAAGCAACAACTTGTTTTATTAGAAGGGTATAATATTAATCCCCATCATTATCATGATATTCAATACTTACTCCGTTTTGAAATACTTATTATATTTTTGAATAATGTGTAACAAAAAATATAGTCAAATGAAATATTATTTGAATCGTCTCATCACACACTTTTATAATATTACTTTTTATAAATTTTAGACGTGTATAATTCAATACATAAATTATCAAAATAAAATAACGTTTAAAAAGATAGAGTACTCCCGATCACATAAATTACTCTAGAGTCTAGAATACTCTTAGTTTGCAGTAGACTTGCAGTCAACACACGTCAGATTAGTCAACACACAAATGTCGATGCTTTTAATTGTGTACACCGTTAAGTTTCCCGATTTTTAAATATCGCCACCCTTTTTATTTTATCGTCACCATTTTTTAATAAAATTACTAAAATGCCCTTAAATTTAATTTTAATTATAAAATCAACCACTATTATTCCTAAACTAAATTTCCTAATAATAATTAAATTAAAATAAAAATATAAATTTTAGTAAAGAAAATAATTTTTAAAATCGAAAAATAAACTTGATCACATGTTTTGTATCGAAATTTGATACATAATCACTCCTTTGGCCAAAACTTTTGATACGAAAATCACATTGCGACAATATTTGTTGCATTAGAACTTAGACTTCAAGATTTTTCAAATGATATATTATATGCCAAATTCCGATAGCCGAGCGAGATATGACGATCGTTTGAAGTCTATTTGTGCCGAAATTTGATACATGTTCATTCTTTTAGTCATAACTTTTTATAGAAAAATTATATTAGTGCAAGGTTTGTGGCATTGGAAAATAGACTTTTGAAAAGTACAGTGGCATTTTCTTCCTTGTGAAATACTCCCTCCGTCCCTATGATTTTGCACCCATTAGATATTGGGTGATATTTAGTGGAAAGTGAATTTTAGTTGGAGAATAAGATAAAAAACAAGTGGATGATAGGAATGGGTGGTTAAGATGGAGAGAGAAAATAAGTTTGTAGATGAGATTTAAAGAAAGAAAATGGGGTCATTGCCAAAAAAAGAAAGGTGCAAAATGAATGAGTGGGACAAACTAAAAAGAAAAGAGGTGCAAATTGAGAGGGAGAGAGGGAGTACTCGTTACATGTTTGTTATCGACGTTATTCATTGTTCAAGCTTATTTTATATATTGTGACTAATATGTAAGAAAAAATATAGTCAGGTGGGATCTTGTTTGAATCGTATAATCGCATATTTTTCAATATTTCATAAATTTTTTATAATTTTTAGACATGTATAATTCAATATATATATAAATGATCAAACTAATGCATTGGACTGCGTAAAAAATCAAATATAGCAAGTATAATGAGACAGAAAAAGATACTAGTCATGAAAATAGGTCAATAATTATTATAAAAATTAATAATTGTATTTTTTAAATAGTTACAAATTAAATTTAGGGTATTCCTTTCTAGCTAGACATTTTTTTAAAATTTTTATTTTGAGCTTGTTTTTGCTATATTGTAACTCCTCTATGTTATATACTCTAACATTAATGACTTTTACTCATTTCCTAATTTGTTTATTTCACTCATTTTGTCACATTTTTTATTTGTTAGGTTCTTTTTACAATATTATAGCTTTATTTTACCTTACTTTTAAGTGGTTCCCTTCTTTTTTTTGTCCTTTACTAATAAATAATAATTTAACAAGTTATGTATTCCTCTGTTTTATCATATTTGCATCAAACAAACTTTTATGCAATTTAATGCGCTTTTTGGATCATTAATATCTACATAAATGAAATTTATGAAAATTTAATATTATGAAAATATGCGATAGAACGAATAAAAAGAGATCTCACATGTATATATTTTTTTTCTCATATAATAACCAAAATATGCAAATTACCATAGAATCATGAATAGTGCAAAAGTTGATTTGGTGCAAGTAATATAGAACGGAGAAGTACCGCTTTATAGTGGTTCCCTCCACTTTCTTAAACTTTGTACTTTGTATCCAAATGAAGTAAGACAAATTCATTAGAATAGAGGGAATATTATTTGTTTTCTCGCCTCTATGAAATTAATATTAGAATTAATCAACAAGTAAATATGTAACAATAATAAGCAAAAAACAACACTATAAAGTCTAAATTGATAAATTTCACAAATATTTATAGATAAAAATCGAGACTTCAACATACCCTCTTCTAAATATACACAAAACAACAATCGTCTAAGAAAAATCATCACAACAAAAGAAATACACACACGCACACGCATACAGGGTCGGCCCTAGAGATTTTGGGCTTTGGGCGAAATTGCATATTGAGGCCCTTTTTCTTTTGCAATTTATAATCTATATGGACTTTCTACAACCATTAATTTTGATTTTTTTGACATTGAACCTTAGGCGACGGCCCCTATTGCCCACCCTTAAGACTAGGGGTGTTCATTACCGGGTACCCGACTAAACAGGTACCCGGAAAGTCGGGTACCTTTTTTTGCGGCCCGTGTCCCGGCCCATTTATTGCGGGTACCTGGATAAAATTATATTTTAAAATATATAAAAAAAATGCACAAACAAAAAGATTTGAAAGAAGTACATCATATTCTTGTGTCAAAGGAAGTGGAGGGAGTATGAATTATGCAACTACTACTATGAATTATGTATTAAGCTTTGTTCCAAGAAAAAGCATTAACAAGTGGGTTAATCATGATATTATTTTTACATTTCTTTGATGTAAATAGATTTTGATTTATATTTGAAGTATGGGATTACATTCAAGAGCCACATTTCCATCATGGAAATTAATAAAGGTACATTTAAAATACTTATCAACTTTTTATCTTTTTAGGACTTTTTAAGCCAATATATACTTACAAATAAAATTAACTTTAATTTGATTTGTTTGATTTAAAATTTTGAATGCAATACTAATTAGTACTTAATATATTTTAAAATTATAGACTTGAAAAATAGGAATAGGATTGTAATTATGTTACAAGTAACTGTTTTAAAGGATTTTAAAGCCACTAACTTACAAAAACTATATTTCAAAGTAGATTTATTTGATGTGAAACTTGACATACAATACGGAGTAATTAATAACTAAGACACTAACTTGCAAAAACTAAGTCAAATTCAATTTGCTTGACATATAATTTGGTAAGCAACACTAGTTAGTAACTATTATAGTTTTGAAATGATTAAACTGAAAAATAAAATAAAATGGGTGTGAAATTACGTCATAAGTTGACGTTTTAAGGGCTTTTAAGCCACTAACCTGAGAAAACTAGCTCAAACTTGATTTATTTGGTATGAAACTGTAGGAAATAATAATATCAGTATAATATTAGTAAAATATTTTATTTTATATATTTTATATTATTCTGATTTAGTTTCCAATATTTTAATATTCTGTAATATTTCGTTTCCTTAATTTAGTTCTAATCTCTTGTATAAATAGCGGTAGTACCTCTCATTATTATTTAATACAAATCAAGTATTCACCAGATTAAACTCAAACCGAATTCCGCATTATGATTTTCTATAGAAACTTGGCATGCAACACTAATTAATACTCATCTATTATAATTTTAAAACTGTTAGGCTTGAAAAAATTGGAATAAGAGTGACATTACTTTACAAGTTGACGTTTAAGGATGTTTAAGCCACTGACCTGCAAAAATTAGGTTAAAATTAATTTGTATGATAAGAAATTAGACATATAATGATAACTAGTATCTATTATAGTTTTAAAATGGTTTAAATGAAAGGAGTATTATAGCAAGGGGTGGAGTATTAAGAATCTCTAAGATATGAATATCAAATAGTTCATCTAGTAGTTGTCTTGCTTGTAGGTAGCTTGGTAAAATGTGAGGCATGTGGTTTAACCTCTTTTTGTGGGTAACTAAAAGAATCTGGACTTTTACTTTTGGATGGTCTTGTTTACTACAGTTTTATAATACTCGCTACTAAGTGTAATATGTTGTGTGGAAAAATGTTACATTCAGTATAAGTATTATGGAACAGAGGACATGTATATTATTAGAAGTGGGCCTTCATGCTTTTTGCTAGTATCAACATCATTAACCACCTACAAATAATATACTCATTTGAATCTAATGCCCTCAGAGCTTCTTGTGTATTTAGTAACATTACTACTAAAAGTTTTCCTTCTTTTCTCTAATGTAAGTCCATCCATTCTATACGAGATTTGAAATGATGTTCTAAGCTCTAAAACCCTTATAATATAAATAATATACTTAATCTTCCTTTATTATGAACAACGCGTTATTTATGGTACCATTTACATGTTTTTTGCCATGATCTTTTAAAAATCCGATCATCAGATTTTGATTATTTGACTATAATATTTACAATTTCTAATTTAAAACAATTATAAATGATAATTTAAATCTCCCAAAAAAAAATAAATCATAATTTAAAGCGATTATAAATCATAATATATTAAAATTTTCTAATATAATTTATTAGAAAATCCTAAATAATAACGGTTATTTACAAATAACTCCAAAAAGACGAAATACATCCTATTAAAAATAAACAAAACAAGAAAACATCTATTCTTGCGCGAGACTGTCTCAGTATGAGATGGATAGCCCAATTAGTCCAAAAATAGTTTTCCTCAATATGCGCTCAATAGTTGATCTATTTAAGGCCATAATTGATACCTTTAAGTTCAAAACTGATTTTTCAATCGATCATTCTGAATTGATCATTTTTAGATGAAAATTGAAATTTTTTTAACAAAGTAGTCATAAACTCTTGATCATTTTCAAAAAACATTTATTTAATGGATTATTTTAAGGTTTGAACTTATCATTTTAATATCAAAATTGAAATTTTTTTATACAAAGCAACCATGAGCTCTTGATCATTTCCAAGAGCGTTCATCCAATCATTTGGCAAAACATAACTCAAGATCGACACTTCTTCCACCTTCACATCAAGGGTAAGTAAATACTAAACCTACAACTTTATTTTCAAGTCCACTATGATAAGACACTATGAAGATGAATCATTATGCCATGCTCTTTTGGATTGTTCGAACTCTAGGAGTATGTGGCTTGTCTCTCCTTTTCACTCGCTTATTACTGATGCACCAAGAGACTCTTTTGCTTGCTTATTTTTGTGGCTGCACTCACACGCTTCAAGGGATGACTTGCCTATTATTTGTGCTGCTTTATGGGCGTGCTGGATTGGTAGGAACCAACAGGTTTTTGAGAACCAACCATGTGATATAACAAAGCTGTCCGTTTCTTTGTGTAGATTGATTGTGGAACACAGGGATTATGTGAAGAAAATTGGTGTAGCTCCAAATCCCTGCGTGAAGATTCACAATGCATGGCAGGCCCCTGCTTCTCAATATGTAAAAATAAACTTTGATGCCCATGTGCCTAATGGGGATACGTGTGGTCTAGGCGTGGTTATTCGTGATAATTGAGGTTCTATTCTCCTTACGAGTACAAGGAAAGTACAAGCTAGATGGAGCGTGGAGATTTCTGATGATGGCTAGAAGAATGGGATACAAACGGATCCATTTGGAGGGAGATGCTTTGAATGTTATTATTGCAATTCAGAACCGAGTGCAAGGACTCTCCCCTATTCACTTGATTTATGATTGTTGTTTTGATGTACTATCTTTTTTTTGATCTTGCTATGTATAGTCATGTCCGTAGAGCCGGTAATACTGTGGCTCATATGGTAGCGAGATGGGACACGATCATGAACTCTGAGAAAGTGTGTATGGCTCCGTTTCCAGAGTCGCTAAGGACTCTCGAATTGCTCGATTTGAGCTAAATATTTATACAGATGATCTTCAAAAAAAAAAAAGAAAGAATCTTGACTTGTTACTTTTGAATGGTCTTGTTTACTATTTCTTTCGTTTCATAATACTCGTTACTGAGTTTGACATATTGTGTGAAAAAATATCACACTCAGTAGTAAGTATTATGAAACAGAGGAAGTATATAACTCTAAAAACATCATCCATAAACAATTTCACACATCACCCAATACAAACACAACATAAGAACATCATCTAACACAAACCTAGAGTACCAAGTAACTGTTGGTGTTAAGTTGAACGTTTATTAAAAAAAAATTATTAGGTACTTTTTGACACTTTTTCATTATTATTATTATTATTATTATTATTATTATTATTATTATTATTATTATTTTTTAGAGTTATATATTATATTGTGTTTCTATTGGATAATTATGTTGTGTTCTTGGTACTTTTTTGAAAAGAAAATTTTTATTAGGTACTTTTTTGAAAAGAAATTTTTTATTAGGTACTTTTTAAAGATGGACAAAAAAAGATAACGGAAAACTTAACCCCAGTCGTTAATTGGTACTCTTTTGAAAAGAAAAAGGTTTGTTAGGTATTTTTTTGAAAATATTTTTTTATTAGGTACTTTTTTGAAAAAATAAATTTTATTAGGTACTTTTTGACACTTTTTCCTAAAAAATATGTGAGACTGTTACAAGCGCAAATTAGATTGAACCATATTAAAGATTTAATTATAACACCATCTCAGCCAAGTTTTTATAATAAAAAAAATGAATAAAATCTAAAAAAAAAACCCTATAAAATAAGGACACGTGAAAATAATTTACTACTACCTCCGATTCACTACATTTGTCACTTTCCTATTTAGGTAAATTCATCCTAGTTGTCCACTTTACTTTTTTAGCATGGAATTTTTTTATCTAAATATCCTATGTTTAAACAAGTAAAAATCATAATAGGTCTACTTATGCTATTTGAAATACTCTAACTACCGCCTTAACAATTAATACTCCCTCCTATTCACACAAAAGGGGACATTTGGGTTGGGTACGGTTTTTAAGAGTGGAATGGTGGGGTATTTTTAATTGATTAAATTAATTGTAAAGGTAGTAGTTGGGTATTGGGAGTAGTAAAAGTGGGGGTAGTTGAATATTTTAATTGATTAAATTAATTGTAAAGGTGAGAGTAAAAATAGAAATCGAACATTTTGTGTGAATTGACCCAAAATAGAAATGTACCCTTTTGTGTGAATAGAAGGGAGTATAATTAATTAAAATACTCCATCTAACTACTTTTAAATAGTCCCTGTAATACTATATGCGTGTCTAAAGAAAGTGGACAAATATAGTGAATTGGAGGATGTATTTTTATAAGTTATACTCCTACTATACATGGAACACCGAATAAATCTTCCCATCCTGCGTCAGTCGTCACTCCTCCATTGTCGACTACCATAGTCCATAGCTCAAACCTTCCATTAAATTCAAACCATATAAAACAAAAATCAATAAATGGATTCACCCACTTCATCAAAAAGTTGGAGCATTTATGGAAGAAAAGAAATCACAACTAAATACCTAATCCATGAAAAAATTGGCTCCGGTGCATATTCAGATGTTTATCACGCACAGCGCAGATCAGACGGTTATCCTTGCGCCTTGAAAGAGATTCATGATTACCAAAGCGCATTTCGTGAAATCGAAGCTCTTCAAACCCTAAAAAATTGCCCTAATGTAGTCATTTTACACGAGTATTTTTGGAAGGAAGATGAAGATGCTGTTCTTGTTTTGGAATATTTAAGGACTGATTTATATTCTTTGATAAGAGAAGCTAAAAAGAATCGGAAAGATGGGATTTCTCCTGGGGAGATTAAGAGATGGATGATTCAAATTTTACAAGGTGTTGATGCTTGTCATAGGAATTCTATTGTTCATCGTGATCTTAAACCGTCTAATTTGTTGATTTCTGATGATGGGGTTTTGAAATTGGCTGATTTTGGTCAGGTAAGATGATTTATTTGTGGTTTTTTTGTTGGTTTTGATTAGTGATGATTTGTTGGTATTTTGTATATTTGGTATTGTACTGCTTGTGGTTGATTTTTTTTGGTTGAACTTGAAAATCTTATGAGTATTCTAGTGAGATATTGACCGCCTATTCATTGGGTGTTTGTGTTTGTGATCGTAAAAAAAAAATTATCGTAAATAATATAATATTTTCTTAATTTCCCTACCATAATACTAACTGTTGATTAACCATAAATAATACCAACTTAAATGGGTGTTTTCTAGAAAATCTCTAATATGTGAAAAATCAAACTATAGTTGATTATAAGACAAAAAAAATTAGTAAATTAACTAATAAACTAAAGTTGTATTATTCATGGTTAATCAATAATTGGTATTATCGTAGGAAAATTAACAAAAGATTGTATTATTCACATAATTTTTCCTTAAAAAATCAGTGTTTTTGAAGGTTGGCAAATTTTATTTTATTTTGTAAAAAAGATAAAAACTTTTATGTTCGTTTTGGTTCATTTCTGATTTAACTGAATTTGGGCTATTCTTAGGCAAATTTAAACGAATCGTAAATTTAAATAGCAAATTAGTTAGCGAATTATGGTACACTGACCCAGCTACTCGGGTCTTTCGGAGGGGTGATTAGAAATCTATCTATATACCTATAACTAAAATAAAAGACGCTGACATCATCATACCTCCAAACTTAATGAGGTGTCACCTTGTGGAGTAAAGTTTTCCCTCCAATATAGGATGATGATGTCACATTATCATATAATGAAATTGGATTTCCAATGGTGTTCATTAATATTAATTATCCTAATAAATACTATCATAATCAATACATCGAAATTGGTTAATTTTCTCAACAATGCCCAAATGCATTTGAAATTGGTTTATTTAGTCAAAATATGCAAATGCACTATTGGAATTGTCGAATTGGTCAATGCAATCAAAGTATTTTTAATTCTTTATTTGTATAATTATTCGAATTATTTCTTATACATAAATGCTTTATCATTTAAAATGGTTCGGTTAATTTAATATTGTAATATATGTTCAAAATAATTTATTTAATATTAGAATTTATTTTTAACATTGTTTGTTATGATTAGTTAGTAAAATATAAATATTAAAATAAGATTGTTTAACATCATACTAGAGGTGTTCAATGGGGCGGGTCGACCCAACGGGTCAAGGGTCGGGTCACATTTTGACGGGTCATTAGCGGGTCGGGTCAATAATTGGGCGGGTCATTAACGGGCCTTGGTGTAAAGGGTCGGGCCGGGCCGGGCCGGATAATTATAAATATTAATTGCGGAAAAAAAATTAACCACTTTTTTTTATTTTTAAAATATTATTATTATATACATAAGTAAGTCGACCCAATGTGCCATAAAATATAATAAAAAAAAGCTACTCTATGAACTTTTTAAAAAAGGGTCAAAGAGGGTCAAATTTAAATGGGCTTGACTCGGCCCGGCCCGTTTATCATTTGGCATGACCCGCCCCGCCCCGGCCCATTTAAATTTTGACCCGACCCGACCCGCCCCGCCTCGTTGAACACCTCTACATCATACATAACATATAAAATAGTATTTTTAAAATTAAAAATAAATTAAATATTAGTTATTATATGCAATTATTAATTCATTGAAAATCAATAACCAATAACCTACAAGGCTACAATTTATTTCCTTTTTAAATAATCAAAAATAATAAAATGAAAAAACCGTGCATCGCACGGGAATTATCTAGTTATCTAATAAATAGTAACTAGTAATTAGTTAGTTAGAGGAATAAGATCTAGAGGTAAATAGTATAAATAGAGGGGGGAGAGCAAGAGAAAGCATTCAATCATTTGTAATAGATTTGGCATGAGGTTCTTGACTCATATGGAGAGCCACAAGCCTCTCAAACATAGTGTAAAAACAAGGTCGCATCGCATAGTGTTGGCCGATACGTTCCGTGTTATAAAGAGGTAAAAAAACCGCGTTTTGAGCCGTACCAAGGGATATCTTATGGTTTCAACCGATATTAGGCGTGCCGTTACCGCAATCACGACAGTTACCGCATTTTTATTCAATTTCAAAAGCATGTACTAGTTGTAATCTTTCTAGGATACAATACATCAGACGATTTACGTTTACATTCAATACACATCCATACATACAACCATCTACATACAAATTCACTTGTTCACACACAATTCTCTACAAGTTGTTCAATTCTAACAGAAACAGTCTAATTCAGTTTAATATCATTCATATTGGATTGTACTAACTTCTTAACATGAACTATCTTTCTCTATTGTTGTTTTAGGCAAGGATTCTCTTGGAGCCAGGCTTTGTGGCATCAGCTGACGATTTGCAACACGACGAGCAAAACGCTACTGCTGCAAGCCAGTCATATGAAACCAAAGAAATAGTTGAGCGGAAGGCTAAAGCCGCTGCTACAGATGACACCGATAATGATTCAAACATCCCCGATGGAGATAACTCGTGTCTTGCCACTTACACTATGAGTGAAATCGAAGATGATCCCTTCAAAGGTTCTCATACATATGAAACCGATGAAGGAGGGGAAAACGGGTATGGTCCTTTAACTTCATGTGTTGGGACTCGATGGTTTAGAGCTCCCGAATTGCTCTATGGTTCGACAAACTATGGAGTCGAAATTGACCTCTGGTCATTAGGGTGCATCTTTGCCGAGCTTTTCAGCTTACAACCTCTCTTTCCTGGGGTCTCGGATATTGATCAGCTTGCTAGAATTTTTAACGTCTTGGGTAACTTAACAGAGGAAACTTTTCCCGGTTGTTCAAACCTCCCCGATTATAACATCATTTCGTTCTGTAAGATAGAAAAACCTGCCGGAATAGAATCTTGTTTACCAAATTGTTCACCGGATGAAATCCTTATAGTTCAGAAGCTTTTGTGTCTTGATCCTGCAGGTAGAGCTACCGCGATGGAGCTGTTACAAGACAAGTACCTTTCGGAGGATCCTTTGCCTGTTCCGGTTCATGAGCTGAGAGTTCCATCGACTATATGCGACAGTGATGAGGATTCCCCGGGTGATTGGTGTGACTTCCGGGAAACAGGTTCGGACTCGGATTTGGACGAATATGGTGGGGTTAATGTAACTAAAACTGACAATGGTTTTTCGATTCGCTTTGATTGAGAAGAAATGGAGACCGCAAGACATGTATTCGTAGAATGCATGTTGTTCAATTTTGTATGTATCAATGCAACCTCCATATTATCTTGTTGGAGATCATATTGAACAAGTTGAGGTGTTTTTGAATGAAAATAATGGAAATTGGTATATAGGTTTCTCATTTGTGCTTCATTTTCTTTGTTTAAAGATTCAAATGAAAATAAAGATATCAACTTTGTTGAAGGCTGATCATGGAGTTTCTGACAATGTAGTAGAGGTGTTTAAAATCCAATGATCCTGAAATTTCTTAGACCTTGTAACCAAACTCAATTTGATCCAACTTTTAAAAAAACAATATAGACACAGAATCTGATTTCAAATTGACCCGAAACACCTAATTCGAAATAAATCTCATAATCCAAATGAACACCTCTACAATGTAGGTTAAAATTAGTGAATAACTACGTTATATATATATATATATATATATATAAGTTCAAGTGAGAACCATTCTTATATGAGAATCGTGAGAACCAATCTTGCTTACAAAAAAGTATTACTTTTTACTATAAAAGTGTTATTTTTAGGCAAAAAGGTATTACTATTTTTTATGATACTATGAGGCAAAAAAGTGTTACTTTAAAAAAAAAATTCTGAAAAAAATTCATAGAAAGGGATTACTTTTTACATAAAAACGTGTTACTTTTTAATATGTTTGTTTTTTAAGAAAATATTTTTTTCTAAAATAACACTTTTTTTGCTAAAAAGCATCATCTTTTCTTTAAAACAAAAGTAACACATTTTCTGTAAAAAAGTAACACATTTTTATTAGGGAGATTGGTTCTCACGGTTCTCATATAAGCTTGGTTCTCACTGGAACTTGACCCTATAAATATATATATATATATATATAACGCAATTATCGGCTAAATTGATATTACATGACATGTATATATCATAATAAATATATCAAACAAATATATCCTACCAAATTAACATAAAACATATTTCTTAATATAGAGCGGTATATTGCAACAAGAGCAATTTCTACAATGTACCAGTAGCAGAAGAGCAAAATTGCACTACTGTTATTTTGTAATGTCAATAAATTCATAGCTCATTGCATATACAAATTCCGCATCAAGGACTCGAGTTAGATGCAGAGCAGCAATAGCTCCAGAAATTGACAGTCCCCGCTATATTACTCGTCATATACTCTCCACTTCGGCCAACGCTAGTTTAATTCTCGTACCTACAAGGCAATAATATGTCATGCCCAAGAATTTCTACGATTACTACTGTTAAGAACCATCTGAGACAGATAACATTCATATATCCCAAATATTTGGGGACGACAAGAACCAACTCTATTCATCGGGAAGAAGAGCAATCTCGATTTCTTGAAGTGTTCTTCCTTTCGTCTCTATAACGTTCTTTTTAACGAAGGCAACAGCTAGTAAGCAAATACTGCTGAATATCGTATACAGGATCTGTGGCCCAAGTTTTTCAAGTAGACGCAAGAACAACAATCCCACCAAGAAGTTAAAGACCTGTAGAGAGGTAAAGAAAGTTGCAATAAGTCGATAGCGGTGTTGAGCGTTCTGAGCTCTTTCATTTTCCAACAAATTCTAAATTCATCCCAACTACAAAAACGACGATCTTAGAAACATAATCAACATCAACTTTTGATCCCAAGTACAATGAGTCTCATATTCCAACATATATCTATTGGAAATTCTTCACATGTGACGAAGATCCCATATCGCTAAAATATTGGGTTGTAGATTTGCATATAATCCTCCTAATACCATATGGTTTTGGGATACAATGAAACTCATCAAGTGTTATATGCAAGTCAACGTTCATTACCCGTAGGTTTGTGGGCCTGAGCCCACGGGTGCCCCATGGGTTACCCACACGAATGGGCCCATGGGATGATCATGTAACGAATTGTCACGGCCAAACAATATCAAAGTCACAGGTAATTAAATATGTTCACAACATGATACCAAGAAATGAGAAAATATGTAAATGCCATGCAAGCTCTTCCTATAATCCGAAGGCCTGACCAATATCAATGTTTCAGACGGATGTAGAGTATAATATTAAAATGGATATTCAACAATTTTCAGAATCATACCCAATGGACCGACATACAAAAAGCTATCGCCTTTGCTCTAATCCGGCTTGGAAATATTTCAGGGAGAAGCAGACCCGGAACAGGACCAGCACCAACCGCAAATGTTAAAACATATCTGCAACAAGGTAGGTTTGAACTAAGTATATTTAACAAAGCAGCGGAGAATCTTAAACGTGAAATCAAAAATAAAACATCAGAAGGTGATGGCTCGTATTTAAAGATATATTAACTTCAAAACAAACGTCAAGTTGTATCCCACGACATGGGCACTCCAAACCAATGATCTAACAAATATTTCAGGATACCATTAGCTCCTACGAATCTCCCTGTTGCTACTTATAAGGGCGGATTCCAATTGGGTCATAGTAAGAATGGGAAACCAGCAATTGAGAAGTATGGGAGCACTATAATTCTTTTCAGATTTAGTCCCCTATGCAAGAGCAGGAATACTATCAAAAGGAAATTGCATAATAAGTAAACAATATTTGTGACGAACAGAACTACAGTTACCACTCTCTCACGGCCCCATCCTGGCCAAGGAAGGGCTCCCTTGAGCCATAATGCTAAAGTAAACAAGCATGATGTGTGGGGTGCTATGGGCAAGTGTATGGGCCATTGCTTGGGCAAGCAAGGCCATTACATGAAGAAACAAAGTTGAAGAAAGTTGTGTAAGGAAGAATGTTCATGGGGAGCTTGCTCGAGGCAAACAAGTTGGGTGCTTGAGTGAGCAACCTTTTTGCTTGGTTTGTTTGTCTACTTTGTGGGTTTTGTTTCTTCTTCCTCATCTCCATCTTTTATAGCCTAAGTGAGTCCAATTTCACAACAGGTATCAGAGCGTGATTGAGGCTTCTTGGTGTTTTGCTAATGGTGTAGGAGTTAAAAAAAAGGGTGAAAAATATGAGTGAAGATGATAATTTACATATCCCACACTTTGATAAGAAAATAGAAAATTTTGATTGAAGACTTGTTCGTGCAACATCAAATCGATGAGACTCTTGAGAAGACAAAGCCAACTAGCATCGAGAAGGAGAAGATGACGTCCATGAAAAAGAGAAAAGGTGTCCTTTCAAGGCTAGTGGAGGGGCTCTAAAGGTTATAAGGGGGAGCATAGTGTTCATGAAGTAAACGAGTAAGAGAAACTTATATGTACAACAATTTGGTGCTGGTTTCATAGGCCACAAATTTGAAGAGAAATTTGAGTCGCCAGGGACAGTGACATTTCTTGAGCGGAAGGTTGTTAAATCGAGAACCATATTCTCCACTGAAAAGGAGATTGCCCAAAACCATGGAGATTCCATGACTTGTGTTAATGACTTGCTTGATGTTTTGGATGAGCACGCAAGGGCTCCCTTGAGCCATAATGATGAAGCAAACAAACATGTTGTGTAGGGCCCTATGACAAGTGTATTGGCCATTGCTTGGCCATGCAAGGACATTACATGAAGAAGAAAAGCTGCAGCAACTTGTACTCAGACAAGCACAAAATATGCCCGAACGAGCAAAATGGAGAAATTAAGGCAGAGTGTTCGTAGGGAGTTTGCTTGCGCAAACAAGTTGGGTAAATGGGCGTACAACGCACTTGCTCAGGTATGTAACCTTTTGTTCAGGGAACAAATTTTTGACTAAATTTGCATACCTATGAATTAAGAAATTCCGAAGTTTGATGCTTTTGACTCCTTGGGCCGATAAAGAAGGTTCCTAAGGTTTGTAATGCGAGGAAACACCATTAGAGTGCAGACAACACATTTAGAGAGTGGTTTTCTTGCTTTTTATTTGTCTACATGGTTTTGTTTCTTCTTTATCTCCATCTTTTCTTACTTAAGTGGGTCCAATTTCACAACACAAGTAAGTGGTTGGATTTGAAAATGAATTAGAGATAGCAGTGAAGAATACTCACAATAGCACACCACCAACAGATAAGTAGAACGCTACAGCCTCCGGCATATAAGAACTTGCACCAGCTACTTGTAGACCCATTGATACAGCCTGTACATGGGGAGACAATCAGTATGACCAAACATCTATCAGGCTTTGATGAAGATTAAAGGCTTTTTAGACAGTGGTATTGGGGTAGGACCGTAGGAGGAGGAACATCGATAAATAAAACATTCAATATAAATTACCATGCCCAAGAAGCTCCAAAGCAGCAACAGTTTTCTCCCCACCTTGTCCATTAATGTCATCGCAATAAAAGAGCCTGAAGACTTTTCACGGTGAGACCAAATACAATGAAACAAGTACATGAAAGCTAGCCAACGTTCAACAACACCTGCTAAATTGGAGATTCCTATAAACACGTTCGTAAGGTTTGCCGGTACACCAACACTTCTAAATACAGTTGAAGAGAAATAGAAAACAGCGTTTATGCCCGATAGCTGCTGCAAAGCATACAGGGTTGATCCAATAAAAACAACTGCAAAAGGAATAAGTGAATACAAGCGTTTTTTTGAAATATGAAAAATTTTGTACACGACCAAGTGCATCCGCACTAGTGTGGCATAAAACCTACCTTTCGAATGTCGACCAGAAAGTAACTCCGATAATGTTACTCCATCTGTCTCTCCTCTGTCGGCCTTTTCCAATTCCACCATAGCAGAGTGGACATGTGGCCCACCCAAGAGTTTCTCAAATTCAGTCTCAGCCTCTGAGCTTCTTCCTTGCTAAATAATGTGGAGGGAAAAAAATGTAAGCACTAGGTGCTAAAATTTTTACAAGACCAACCTACCAAAATCCTCGTAGCAAAGACTGAAAAATCTCTTGCAAGTAGATTTTCCAGTAGAGCACACGATTCAACAAGAAAGCAGTAGCTTAAGCAATCAGATAATCCTTGCTATGCCTAAAGTAACTAAAAATATACTCGGTCATTCGAGGTAATATGGGAAATTCAATGTTTCTCTTACGCAATAGAAAAGGCTGATTATTAAATTGGAACAGGAACAACCTAGATTAAAAATGGCGTCCATTTGTTAAGGACAAAAGGAGTTATATCTTGGGATATCCCATGAAGATCTTCTTACCTTTTTGCGTAAAATTTCCCCTTATTTTTCTCCTTCAACTGCTGTCTCACAATATCCTAAAAACCCCCAGCTTTGAGTTATTTTCAAAAAAATCCAACCTTTTAACTATATCCGCTAAAAAGTATTTCCCTAAACATTAACCTAAATTAGCTGGTTATTTCCAAATTGAAAAATAAAAAGTCACATGTCACGTAACGACCGGTGCTTATTTTTCCAAATCAATAAAAAATCATCCTTTTAGAAAGTAAAAAAGATAATCAAAATACTATCTTAGCAGCATTCAAAGGTGGAATTTTCGAAAGTCACTCAAAGATGAAATTATTTAAAGAGGACCACTCAAAGGTGGGATTTTAAGAATCAATCTATCCAAAAAATTGTATTTTTTTATTTCCCTCCCAATCGCCAAATTATTGTATACTCCTATGTCCCGTTAAATTTGCTACATTGTGCCAATCAAAGTGAGAGATTTTGGATACAGCGCAACACATTCAAAGGAATAGAGGGAGTACATTCATCGATTGCTTTCAAAACAGCGCCGTAGTTTGTTAGAAAATTATTGGAAAGAAGAAGAAAAGGATGATTACCACCATAGAGATACTAGGACCATCTGATTAGTTGGAATGGCAAGTCATTACCTAATCACCCCACTCGCTAGTGCATGGTACATATGTCGACTAACTTAGATCTAGTAGCTAATCCTGTTCCCCATTGCCAGCAATAGCAAGCATTGTACCATGCAACAATGAACTGACAATGAGAAGCAGAAGGATCACATGAGCACCTTTTGTATTAGCATAATAGTAGCCTTTTACATGGACTTTGAACACAGTGAAAGAAAAAGAAATCAACGAGAAGATATCATGATAGCACATAAAAGGTAGGGAACAAGTGAACAACTAAAAATACATATCAACATAACACAAAAAGAGCAATCCAGGCACTTCATCACACAAGAAATTTTATACTAATCGTCAAAGAATAACATAATTCAAAGACTTAGTCAAACATCAATACTCTAAAGATGAATAAATGGAGCAAACCTTGTAAAGCCAAATTGGGCTCTCAGCACAGAATATCATGCCAAGACCAAGTGTAGCCGCTGGAATGGTAGACAGCCAGAAACACATCCGCCACCTAAAGAATAAAGGTAAGATACACGGAAAGGCATACAGAATAATCACCGAGGAGCTGGCGAGTTCGAGAAATCTTCTTACCATTCAATAATATCTTTTGAGGGGATTCCGACAACTAGAGCTGCCATGAGACCAAGACATGTTGCGATCTGAATGAAGCTCCCATAGGTACCTCTTACGAAAGCTGGAGAAATCTATTCTTAAACATACCAAAAACGAAATCCTTTCATCATTAAGGGAAAGATAGCCACGTGACCACAATACTTGCATTAAACTACATAGACCAAAATGCATACCTCTGCCACATAGAGAGCAGCAACAGAAGAGCCCAAACCCATGCCAAATCCAACTAACAGCCTTCCCAACAGCATAGCCTGCAACGTTTTCGCCATTGCACTGAAAAAAATTTGACTGGTCAGCTCGACATAATCTTTGCAGTCCTGTAGCTGCTTATTACTCAGACAGACGCATCACTAGCTATTAGCTCTTGAGAAGCTTCACATATGATCAGTGGCTACGAAAAATACCATAAATGAAAAGCATGGGAATGAACTACAGTTCAATGTTGCAAAATGTTTGTACTCTCGTAATGCATAGAGACATTCCTAAATAAACTCAAGTACAAACTAGAAGCGTATAAATGGTCATCAGCAATACCCAATCCACACTACCTTACTAGAAAGCCCGATACTTTTGTAAATTTATAACCTATAGAACACAATTTTAAAAAAATAAATATATAAAAGCATCAAATTATTATTTATTACCTATAGAACACAATTTAAAAAAAATCAATAAAGAAAATGAACAAGCAAAGGAAATAAATCACCTTATAGAAGGACCTAGTATCATGGGAAGCGCAGATAACTGAAAAGCTCTGCGACGTCCAATTCCATCAGCAATTGAGCCACTGAAAGCACAACCAACAAAAGCACCCCCAAGGCATATACTCACCACAAAACCTATATTAAAAGTAAAGGAGTTTAGAATGAGAAAGGGATGAACATAGATAATCCGTGAACATTTATGAAAAAGGTATCACCTTCTGCTAGCGTGCTGCCTTTGAATCCAAGATCAAGAGAAATGCTTTCAAGTGGTTCATTAACAACTCTGTCACAAAAAGAGCTCATAAGAGTCATCCCAAGTTCTACATTTCATCAGAGTAACACGTAGGCAATACAAAAGGCCTCCAAGATATTGAACCAACCCTATATGGTAGCCAAACAAAAACGACGTCAAAGTCGCCACAAGTACATGAGGCAATGATCGCTTCCATGAAGGCTTCCCATTATTTACCCAAGTATCATTATGCAAAAAACCTAAAAAATAGCAAAAAAATAAAAGTTAACTACCAACCTCCCTTCTTACTCAAATTATAATAGTCTGATTGCCAAAATCAAGTTGAATAAGCAATAAAGAAATACAATAAGTAGCATCAAAAGCAAAACATACCATAAACTACTTCCACCAAAGAGGCATACCAAAGCATAGAAATAATTCGATCATGTGTATTCAAAAAAAGTAATAAAACCCGGTATGAAGAGCCACATAATCAAGGATGGATATGTTGCACCAGGATAGTGTTCATGTGCAATCCCTATTTGCAAAATGCCACTAATTTCAAGCATCAACTTTGAATGAGTAAAATATAATATACTTCTTTCTTACTCGTTTTGTCTCTCTTTCTTAATGAACACTAATTTAATGAACGAATTTCTTGGCAAAAGAAAGCCTTAGAAGTTAACTAAAGAAAAAAAAACCATAATAACACCTAATAGATGTATGGAAAACTAGAACATGTTCTTTTTGCTCTTCTCTATAAATTCAATTAAATTCTTGATTTCAAGTTTAGATTTTTCTTCAAGCTAGTAATATGTATTGTTTGATAGTAATTTGAGGGGCTGAATCATAAGTTAAGATCCTAATCCTATTATATAATTAACCTGGATACGATATTAGAAAGGTGGATGGGGTATAGAGGGCCATAAAATTTAACCATAGCCAGACTTATAGCTATCCGCATTCCGCACCTACCCCTAGCTACCGAAAATTGTCCTAGAGTTCTCACCAACTCCTCTACCTCTCATTATATTTCTTAGTATCAAACATTCACAGTAAAACGGGTTAGGAACGTTGAGGAAGGAGGTGGTTCATGTAATAAATGAACTAGAACCATTGTGCACTTAATTGAAGTAAATTGAGCAATAAACATGTTCAAAGAAAAAATAACGAGATTCACCAAATTAAAACCACATCCTCATTTAGGCTAATGTTTGATAATGTTGTTAAAGGACAAAAACATAAGTTCACAAATACGAAGGAATTATAATGGTAGAGAAGAGAGTATTCTACACGCTAATGTGTTTATGTCTAAGGGGGATACAATACACTTGATGAAAGGCTTATATGTGTTGTTCATATCGATAGCAAAAAGTAATACAAAAGCTCAAGCAAAAAGAAAAGGTGAGCACAACACATTAGGTTAGAACTTAGCAGGACCTTCACTTAAGTGAGTTGAGCGAAGAAGGCGGAGGCATTTTTAAGCATGCACTCGATTGGGGAAGGAACACGGAACAACAATTTGAAAGTTCCTTGCACTTTCAAAGCCATACCTACTATCCATATGAGAATTTCCATTCTCCACACACTTTGCAGCATGTCTAACCTTCTAAGCTACACAATGACATGCCATATGCTTCAAGTCAATAGAGAAAAAGTTCTCTGAAGATTCCCAAAGTTGTTATCACGAAAACAAATATAAGAAAGAAATAGACAAATTAAAAATAAAAATCACAAAAAGATTTAACGTGATCATTTAACGTGGTTCACTTAACAATGTGTTACCTACATCCATCGGAACAGAAAGAATATATATAATTAATATGTGGGAGAAACACATATACAAAATGATGATCAATGGGTTATAAATAATACCCCACAAATAATAAGATTTCCTGATATGACTAAACCTAAACTAATTAGGTTCAGACTCATTCCACGCCCAGATCTAGAAACCTTCAATTAGAAACAAAACCTCCATATTTTTGAGGATGAAGGATCACCAATCCAAAAGGCTTAGCGAGAACCTCGCCCAGGGACAACTGTGAAACGAGAGTAAGAAAATTTAGCTCATATTATCACATAAGTCTTAGCTTAATTTGTCCAGGAAAGACTATTAGGCATCAATCTCTTCCTCCCATACTCCATAACTCCCATTAGAAGAGCCAAACACTTGCTAAACTAAGTTGAACCTTGGGTGAACCAAGTCACCAATCACAACAAACCCTTCTATTTCAATATAAACTTCATTCTATATCCTATGCTAAATTAAAACCCAGAAGCAATATACTCCATTCAAAGAGAAACATGAGGATTGAGGTGGCTTAGAAAAATACCTGAGTGATCTTCTACATCCATTGTTTCGGCGTAATCTCTTGAATTCATCCGTTTATAAGTAGGAAAATTCATACCCACTTCAATAGTAGCACAATTCACACCAATTCAAAAACAACCTACAATATCAAAAACAAAAATAACCCATCACAATGATTTCCAGTTCTCACAATTGCCATCATTTTAGCATCTCTAGCTCTAAATTTCCATGATTTTATCCACTTTTTTCTCTATTTTCAGACAATCAATCATTATTTTCACCGACAATAACAAACCCATGAAATAAAGGGAAGTAACAAATCAACAAAATCATGGGTCATGCGGAAACAAAACAAATTACAAGAACAACAGCATCTTAATTGAACTGAAAATTCAAAAATTGTAATTTGTTACCTTATAATTGAGAAAAAGATTGAATTTTGTGAATGATGATCATCAATAAAGAGAGAAAATCAACAGGAAATTAGTGGGTTATTTGTTCCTAATGCTTAAGGGTACAAAGGAATACAAAACGGGAGAAGCTACGCGAAGGTGCTTTACTTATTTGTGGAAGGTTAAGAAAATCAAATGAATAACGTTGTTGACGCCTGACAAGTGATTGTTTGTGTTGGCTACCTTTTTCACCATTCATCAAACAAATCTACCCAAGGATCATAAATCTAACCTTAGGGAAGATATTAGTAAATAACGGTGATTTATGGTAATTTGTCATCTCTAATGTGGTATAAATAAATAGGGTGTGAATTTTGTAATTTTAATTTACTTTTTGATTTTGTTTATTTTATTATTATTATTTGTTTTTTTGTGATGATTTAAAAATTATGGTTATTTGATTAGGAATTATTGTTTTACGTATCTAATTGCAGTGAAAATTAAATGAGGGTGTCTTAGTAAATAACGGTGATTTATGAATTTTACAAATAATCCTTATGTGATAAAATTTGATAGGATGAGAGTTTTGTGATTTTAATTCACCTTTTTTTAAATATACAATTTACCTTTTTTATGTGGTAATATTTGACAGGATTGGAGTTTTTGTGATTTTAATTTATTTTTTTTAAATTTTGTTTATTTTATTATTATTTTTTTGTTTATTTAGAGTGATTTATAAATCACGGTTATTAATTAGGAATTATTGAAATTAAAGATGGTAGTGGGTCGTGCTTGCATGTGGGCTTCAAAAAATACGGCATTACGTTGTTTAAGATACGACATAATATGATACAATTTGGCATGAGGAATGATAAAAACATTATAGGACAACTTATTACTACACAATTTCCATTGTTAGATTTCAGATTCTTAGTTTTGTTGTGGTCAAGTACGGCATGACACTGCTCACGACATGTTTGGCACAATTCTGTGTGCATGAGACACAACAATCGATATTTGGGAGGCTCAAGGTGACGTAATTTTCATTGTTAGGTGAGACTATAATAAAATTTTTAAAAATTTACAATAATAATTACACAAGTTTACCTGTTGCTAATAAATTTACTCATTGATTATTCCTTAATATTCTATTGTCACTTTATTTGCTGAAAATATATTAATTTAGGTTTATGTTTGTTGAAAATAACTCATTTGGATTCAGTACCAGCAGATAAAAGACACGTATAGCCGTGTAGGACTATTATAGAATGTTGAATAGATATTTTATTATTAACGAATAAACGATAGATTTTGGAATGCTCATTGATTATTCCTAAATCATTTTTATGCTCTCAAATGTTTATTTTACAATTTTAACGTTTAATTCACTGTTTAATATATCAACGCTCTCAAATGTTTTAGGGGAAATTATAAAGACAAGAACTAAGACTTAATAAAAAATAGAAACGTCAAAATGGTGAATTTAACGGAAATCGACAAGAATTTAACGAAAAATGCTACGGCAGTTAAATAAAGCATAAACTAGATGCTTCCATATGAAAAAATCTTACAAAGTGCTACCACTAACGTTTCATGAAACTTCGATGCTACCACGTGGAATTTCTCATTTCAAAATAATAGCGATGATGTAAGTTTAATTTCAAAATTTTTTTTAAGTGTGATCAAATTAACTCATATTATTTAAAATATAAAACAATTATTATTATCATAAGTATTTTACTTATAGTTTCTTAGCTATAAAATTGCTAATGTCATTGGCATCAATTGTTCTTATTGATGAACCACTAATGATAATAGTGATTTTCTATTGATTAAAATTAAAACTTTTCATAAATAATTCCTTTCATTGATTTTATTATTATTCATTGTCTACTTTTTAGGAAAATAAATTTTTCCGCAACAAAAATAACTTACATTATCTTATCAAATCTTAAAATACATTTTTTTAAATCCTATCTACATAATTAAAATATCTCATCATAATTTTCTAAAATTAAACAACAAATAAAAAACGGTTACTATTGTGAGAGAGACCTCAAAACAAGAAACACGAACATTCTCATTTTCTCTTTAATTTTTATTAATTGAGCTAAATTTAATACGTATCTCCGAAAATTGTATTTCACAACGATTAGTGATAAAAAATTAAAATTTATATTATTAATACGTCCAAAGTTACAAATACACGTAATATTCAAATTCTCACGTCCACTATATATTTATTACCCTATACAATCCCAACCAAATATTCTGTTCGTAAGAAAACATAAAAAAAGTGGAATTGACGAAACCCTAAATACGAGTCAATTCAACTAGAGTTTTAGTATCCCCTAATCTTCATCTCCACCATAGTTCATCCAACAATCATTCATCCGAAAAATGGCATCGCCACCACACCAACCATTGCTGAGCAGCCTCGTTGTTCGCCCCTCCGACAGCGGCGGTGGCGGCGGCAGCGATTACGAACCCGGCGAAGTCCGTCGTGATGCTCCTCCTTATTCTCGCTCTGATCGTTATTCCGATGATACTGGTTCGTCTACCTTTTCATTCCTCAGATCTGTAAATTTTAGGGTTTGGAATTTGATTGATTTTGATTTGGATTTGGTCTCGGTTATCTCCCGGCTAAATATTTATTGTTTGATTATTTTGTGTTTTTTGGTTTTGATTTGTGTTTTTTATTGATTGATTTCGATGAATTTGATGATGTGACTGTTTTATTGCGGTTCTACTTCATGTATTATGATGAAAGGTGAATGAAATTGTTTATTGTGTCTCACAGCTTTGATTATCGCCTGGTGCAAGAATGTGGATCTTGAGGAGGGCTTTTTTGTTGGGTTTCTAATTGGGTTTTGGGGGTTCTTTTCCTTTTTATGGTTTTCAAGGGTAATACTTGTTAATTGCGGCTAATTTCCTCTAAACGTATTGCGGATAATTCACTCTAAAAGATGCATTTTTATGAATTGGAAACCTGAATCCATTTAATATTGGTTTTGAGTGTAAATTTGGATCTCATCTCGTGGTAGTTCAGGGATATTTGACCAGTCTCATGGAGTACTTCAAAGGATTTTTATGTTTATTGGACGTTGAAAAGGCTTTAAGATGGCCATTTTGAGGTTGGCTTAGGTAAAGCCGGCTTTGTTGATAAATGGTTGCAGGTCCGTCCGAGTAATTTGATAATGAAGCTTTGGTGAGTGGGATCTATAATAATTACGTGAAAAAAGTTTTAATCTTGACCTATGCGATATTATGTGGTTGGTTATCTTGAGTTAAACTTGGTGGTCAATTGTATTGAAGATGGGGGACTTGGGGTATGCGTTGTAGTTGAATTGCGTTTCATGCAGACATATCCATCATGCAAAAAGTTTTTGTTTAAATGAAAATGTTACAGCTGTAGGTTTTGGTATTCAAGTGCAAGAGAGTTTTGGTTATTGAGCAGATCTGTCAAGCCTTTTTCATTGCTGAAACTAGATTCTAGGCAAAACTAGTAGAAAGAAACTCCTTTCTTTTTGATGTTACATTTCATTTACATGGTTGTCTCAATTCGGGGTTTAACTGTCAATTTAGGGTAGACTGTCTGTTGGGGTATCAAGATGTTTCTTTTCTAATACCCGGTGGCATATTTCTTGGGTTGAAGTTGTGTAAAGGAATATTCTTCAAAGACATCTGCTATGATCAATATTATGGCATGATATAAGAGGTTCATCGGTTGTGAGATGACTGAAGCCATTATTTTCCTACATCAGGAATGACCACAGTACTTTTCAATGGTCTTCCGTACATGTTAATGGATAATGAAGTCTTTACTTGGGAGGAAGTCGGACTAGTAATAATGATGGGTGAAAAGACATTGTATAAGCTTGTATATATGGTTCATTTGTTGAGTGTTAGTGTTCAGGTCTAAGCCATCTCATTCAGATTCAGTCACTATGAGCTCTCAGCCTCAGGTCACTGACATATCTTGCTTCCACGGGTTACAGGTGGTGTTTCTTTTGGGCCTGCACTTTTGATCTAGCCTTTGTTATGATTTTTCTCTGAAGCTCTTTTAACCTGATCCTTGAGAGTTATAGTTTTTAGTATTAGACTCCTTTGTATTGGTTCCATGACATATTTCAATAAGGTTACTGGGTTGACCCCCTTGGTGAATACTGTATTGCCTTCAGCTCAATGGTTGCTATTTTCGGGGGCAATATTCTTTTTATACTTGTAGTTTGATATTGTTTTAAACTTGTATTGTTGCTTGAGAACCTTCGGGAAACTGGAACATGTTAGACTTGGGATTGATGCATTTCCTGGTTGGTATGAGTTGATGATCTGTCTATGGATAATGATCATATGCGTTCAACTTGGGCTGTTTGTTCGAGAAGACAGGGACTGTTATGACCTAAAATCTTGTGTTGTACGTCAACTGGTCGGGAGGCCTTTGGTTATTCTGTCTCCAACTAAGTTAATGTGGGCTGTGAATGATACATTCACTAATTTATGTAGTGTATTTTTATCTACTTACCATGCTGTAGCAGTTGCTCATTTCAACATCACGAGTATTTTCTTGTCATCCACCATAACTTTCACCAGGGTATAATAGAGGACGAGCAGCTTCTGTATCTCCTGTGCGTCGCAGAGAAGTGGACCGTAGATATAGTCCTGGTCCCATCAACCGTTTTGATGGTCCACCCCGGCATCGTGGGTTTGGGGGCGGTAGAGAGAATTTGAGGTCTCCTGGTCGCTACCGTGACTTCTCACCACCCCCTCATTCTCGAGGAAGGGGTGGTCGTTCATTTGGAAGAGGGTTTGATGGTCCTGGTTATGGTCGTGGGGCAATCAGAGGGGAAGGAGGAATGCACAAGAACAATACTAATGTGCGGCCAAGAGAAGGAGATTGGTACTGCACGGATCCAGCGTAAGTGGTTTCCTTTGTCTCAGTTTTCCCGCTCCTTTTCGATTATATGTGTTCAATCACTATCTAACCTTTGTCAATCATTTGATCTACTATTATTCTAAACCTGAATTAATTGTTTTACTTCGATGTTTCACCTCTAATATTCAATTCATAGAATATTTGTCTACACTTTGGCCTTCCAATTAATTTATGCTTGAGCACTTTTTGCTGTCTCAGGTGTGGCAACCTAAACTTCGCCAGGCGGGAGTTTTGCAACAACTGTAAAAGACCTCGTTATGGAGCTGCCGGAAGTCCTCGGAGAGGACATGGTGGGCCACCTCCGCCAATGGGACCGCCACGGCGATTCCCTGGCCATCTAATGGAACGCTCTCCTGGAAGATTTGGTAACGGCTACAGATCACCTCCTCGTGGCTGGCCAAGAGATGGGCCGAGGGATTTTGGACCTGGTGGACCGCCACCTCCAAGACACGAAGGAAGGTTTGCTGACCACCATCTCCGGAGGGATAGACCTGACTATCCTGATGAAGATTTTAGGGACCGTGGCAAGTTTGACAGGCCACCACCACCAGAGTGGGGACCAAGAGACCATGGACGGGACATCTTTTTGGATAGGAAAGGGTATGATAGGCGACCACCATCTCCACTTGGATCTCTCGCACCACCACCTCGTGGACGTTGGGCTGATCGTGACGCGAGAGAGAGAAGTCGCTCTCCTCCGATGAGGGGTGGGCCACCACCCAAGGAGTTCCGTAGGGACCCTTTCATGGAAAGGGGGAGGGATGACAGGCGTGGAGCTGGACGAGACAGGATAGGCAACATGTTCTAGACAAGACTCCATGAGCTAGCTATGTTAGCTGATCGCAAACGTGAGATTATTCGTCAGTAGTAATGCCTCAGTTTTCTAGTTTCTGGTATTGGAGTAGAAAGTGTGGGATAATTGAATCATAAATGTTACGGAATGAGTACTATTGTGTAGTTTTGTGGCAGGATCAGCGCTGTCAGCTGTGTTATACAGTTGCAACTCAAATTAGAATAGCCGGTTAAATATTTTCATGTTTCATTCATCTGTTTCCAATGGTTTATTTGCTGCTTTTGCTGGGTATTTGAGCTTTATCTGCTCAATGGCCGAGCTATAAGGGTGTTAGAAGTTAGAACATAATGCAATTTAGGCTAGAATGATCATAAGATGTTGTTGTGGCTGGTGTTATTATGTCAAAATGCAATTAATGCTGAAGCCATGCCTTTGGAGTTTTGGATTACCATTGATTTCCGGAATCTGTTTACATTTACCATCTTTTGAACTTTGTCTCTACTTATTTTCAATTAAATTTATTATTAAATAAATCAATATATTTATTATCTAAAAGATTTTTTTATTTTTCTTGAACATTCCTTGTGGAACAAGTTAACAACCTTAAAAAATGAGAAATTAAAATATGAAAATTTGTATAAAATAGGCGTTGAATCCACCTTTCATCTGATTTGGCTATGATTCGGAGTCGGTTTATATTATCAGGCTTAAAGCTGGATTTTTCTTCCATGGATTTGAATGAATGGAATTTTTGTCCTCAAGTTGAATCGGATTATAATTGGATTTGAATTTAATTGTCATTCTTACCGGCTGCTAGAAGTAGATTGTTCAAAAATAACTTGCTCATAGCAAAATGTTGTTTCAACTTGTAAATTTATAGAAAATCTTATTTAATCACGGTTACTTGTAAATAACTATAAAAAGACTAAAATAAAATTAATAAAATAATCAAAATAAAAAAAGAAAATAAAATTATAGAAATAATGGACCTATAGCATAGTGTCAAATACCACTGATTTACTATTGATTGTAAATCACGGTTATTTACCTAGTGAAGCTTGTTAATTTACCAAACACTAACATCAAATGATTTAACCTTGTGACGCTCTAATTGCACTTAGAGTAAACTATTTTATCAAAAACATACCTGAATAGTACACACATGAATTTAGTTAAACTAAAGATTGCAAAACTAAATCAAATTCAATTGAACATAGATCTCTTTCACTGGATGTTACTAAGATATTGAATATTATGTATGAAAGCTTTGTTGATCAAGCCACATTAAGAATGAACTTTATGAAGAGACTACTTCAAGAACCAATAGTACTGAGAATGAATTTTACTAAAATTTTCATAAAACATATCATATGACATTCCCAGGGTGATGAAGCTTGAATTATAAAAATATTTTTTGATCATAATTTTCCACTACCGCCTAATACCGCATTTCCAAATGAAAAACTATGAATAAATTTGATTCAAGTAGAATAACTGACAAGCATAACCATTTAACACAACAAAAGATTTTTCCCAACGAAATTACACGAACTTTCCAATAACTGACGGCTTGTCACCAGGAATCACGCTTGTGTGATAAAATCCAGACTTGCGAAGTTAACTTCAGCCTCACTCTGTCCGATTAGCTGCAGAAAGTTCTCTTATTCTTTCTCGAGTTGAGGGACTCTATAGCCGCGCTCTTCTTTATGGGTATGAGTTGCCGCCGTCCTTTTCTCCCCAGACCCTGACTATAGTTTTCTATGAATGGGATACATTGGGTATAATGATGATGACTCTTACCATTTAGTACGACAACTAAACGGGTCGTAAGAGTGAGCCTTTTTCTTTATACATATCCCATTGAATTGATGCAATGAAATGCATGTAGAGTATAAACAAATATAACTTTTCTTTCTCATTATCAACTGACTACATATTGATACACCTTTGATTTCTTGAATATTAACATATGACAGCAGATTCACACAAAAATAACTCAAATGAACTAAAAACAGCTAATATTGAATTTTATGCTTGTATTTGTTCCTTAAAACAGATAATCTTCTTTGCACAGGAAACTTCTCTTGCTTCATCCCTAATTTATCTAGGTAGAATAAAATTTTTTTCAGGGTTATCATTACTTCTTCACTCTCGTAACCAAACTCTTTCTCTTGAATGCCGAGCACCCTCTTCAGCAGCGTCAGCAACTCGTTATCATCCGCCCCTAATCTTGTCTGTATCGACACTAAGCAGTCAAGAGCCTCACCTACATTGCGAAAACAATCGATAAGACGGCAAAGTGAGAAAGAACACAACACAGATTTATCAGTCCTGCACATTAACAAATTGACAAGATTTTTAACTGCAATTACAAAATAAACCCCCCGTCTCGGTAAAATCAGTGTAACATGATTCGCTAGCTAATTCGTTTTTTGAATTCGCGATTAGCTTAGATTTGTCCAAGAATAGCCCAAAACCGACCATAATTCGCTTTTTTTGATTCGCGAGGAGATTAGCAACTCATGTGACACTATGTAAAACAACCATACCTCAAACTCAAACATTAGAACCCTAGAGGAAGACTAGCCTTCAGAACATCTTCCGTTCACTTTCTCCATTCATCTTTTCATCTAGTCATTCTTCTCGTTGGTGATACTTTTCTCATGACATTCTTTTTTTTTTAAATTGCGAGTTTCAAGTTTAATCTGCGTTTTTGTGGAACTGCTGTGGATAGGATAGTCTCGGAATGTGGAATAGAGTTAAATCATCACATATTAGATCAAATTCAAGACGCAAAGACAGCAACTGAGAAAAATAAGAAATGAAGGAGAAAAGAGGGTGACGAAGATGGCAAGGAAAAAACGAAGAAAAAAGAACAATATTATCATGATGTTAGTACGGCTAATATGGATATTGAGGTTTCCGTCCTTGATGTAGTTGAGGAGATAGATGTACCCACGTTTGAGACTTCTCTTAGGGGCAAAGCTATTAGTGGGCGAAGGTCGGCCAAGACCCTTTTTTTTTTTTTTTTTGAAGATGGCCAAGACCCATTAATCAGTGAAAAGTAGTATATATGCGTGGTATTTAGCCTACAAATTATTTAAGTTTACATTTGAGTCACGTTAATTCTCCTAGCAGTTTTCGACCCCTTTCCCCTTAAGTCGTTTCAGGTGTTAATATGAAAAGTTGGGCCCTCCCTAACTTAAAAGTTCTCGCTTCGCCTCTAAATTATAGCTTCCACGTAGCTAATTTAGGTTTGTCCTCTGTTTCCACCGATGTCAAAATAGTTGACATGTTGCAATCTATGTTACTTGGACTTGGGTACTGATGTCGGATACTGGTACGTGTCCAAGTGTCGGATACGTTTAAATATTCAATTTTACGCTTAAAATGAAGTGTCTAAGTGTCATACCAATGTCCGAGCATCAAGGATCGGAGACGGGTACGTGAAGCAAAATGAAGAGTCCGAATAACATAGGTTGCAAAATTATTTTAGATAAATTATTTTTCTGACCGTCAATTTCAATTCAAGTGGCAAACCGCAAACATAACAGAAATATATTTACCGATAAACATACAAGAGGAAAAACTTTTGCCATTTTGTAATTAAGTAGGACTTACCAACTGGGAGGGATTCTTTTCCAAATGCAGCCTCGCGGATGTGCAAAACTTCAATGGCTAGCCTTTCAGCTTCTTTATATCGTCTTAAGTTGAAGAGGGTAACCGCAAGATGCAGCACAGGAAAAGTGATGGATGGATCATCAGGACCAACAGACTTCATCATGACCCGCAAAGCCATCCTCAACAAGCGCTCTGCTTCGACAAAGTTTTTCGAGAAAGAATAGGAGGTTGCTAGGTTAATAAAATGGGTGGCCAAGCTAGGATGATCTTTTCCTTTATATTTCTCGGTGATCACCAAACACTCTTCCAATAGTTCTCTGCCTTCATTACCTCTGAAATCCACAATAGAGTAGGTTAACAATTGTTTCTACGACTATAGGAGAAGTATAAGATAAAAGTTATGCAGAGAAGCCTATTTATAGAACTGTTCTACTATAATAGCAGCACCAAAGTGTGTTTTAGATTTTGTAAACGAAACAAACAGCGCGTTTGGTTAACAGTACTAATTGGTGGTGATGATAATGATACATTTTAATGATATATATCATGTCATTTCCATGGTAAAGTTCACAATTTTCCATTACCACCTAATACCACATGTTCAAATGGTAATGCATTGGAATGAATTTTGTGAAGGAAATTAGATTGTTGAAGAAGAACAAGCATGGCCATTAAGTTTGTCAAGAGATATTTCACCAAATTTACACCAACTTTCCATTACCATTCCCACCATTTAATACCGATTACCAAACGGGCCGTTAATATAATAAATGTGATAATTTGGAAAGGAAAACATTGGCGTTTAACATTTTAAAAACCCAACAATACCTTCCGACTATATGAAGTAGTTCAGCTAAATCTAGCCTCATTTTCTCCATAACGTCATCATCAAAAGCCATATATCTTGAATCCTTAACAACCTGAAGAGCTTTTCTGTATAAGTGAATAGCTTCATCTGCATTCCCTGTAGAAAACAGCAAAGAAAGAAAGCCTTTGAATATAAACAAATTTACCATTAAAACAACTTGTTGTTTACAAGAGAAATGAAGTGGCATCAGCAGTGACATACTGATAGTGCCGGACCTAGAACTCAATATCAGTGGAGCACAATTGATACAAAAATAATTCAATAATAATTGCTTTCAAAACATTACCCGTGCCTTATACATTACTCCATCTATCCCACGGGAATTGCTAGAAGTACAAGTTTGGCGTCTTTCAAACGTGGAGCAAAAAGGTGTACTTAATAAAGAAGTAGGAAAAATGTGTTGATGAAATGAGAAGATAGTTAAATGTGTGGATGAAAATTAAAGAGTGTGGATCATGACCAAATAAATAGAATTGTGTATCCCTGGGAAAGGCTTAAAAGAAATTGTAGCAATTTGCCAGGGATGGAGGCAGTATGATGTTTTAGACGGCTAAAATACTAACCTTGAGCACATTTCACGTGGGCAAGTGAACAAAGAGCCATGCCGAACCTTCCATCAGTTTCTCCATATAATCCTGAATATAGATTCAGAATCCTGCATTTTCAGATAAGTTGGACCTCAACATGATAAGTAAATGATCTGATTAAAAAGACATTGTCACGAGCAAGATATAAAATATAAAGCCACCTGGTAAAATAATTTTCCGCTTCATTTGGCTTCCCTTGAGCTAGTAGGAGATTGCCAAGGCCAGATAAAGGTAACACAAGATCAGTGCTACTAGTTCCATGACTTGACTCCACAACGGTAATTGCTCGCTGATAGATTTCGACAGCTTCGGCTGCTCTACCGGTTGAACCAAGATGCTTACCCAATCCCAACAATGGCGTAACAAGAAAAATGCTCTGTTTGCCTATCGAGACATTTGCAGGCTTAAAATTAGAAGCGCGTCTTTTCAGCTAATCAAGGGTGCGGTCCTATATTTAAAAGATCAAGGTAAAATCGCTTTGCTATTCCTTATAGGTTGAAGGAAATCGAAGTTGATATAATGAAAATGATTTTGCATTTTGTATATATTGTTTGTTCATACGGTGATTAACTTGTAAGAAAGAGTAAGCAAAATTTTCGTTGACAAAAGTGGCATAGCAAAATGTTTTTCTTTCGTTTGCAATTTTACTTTAACTACATTGAGAGCAAGCAAAATAATTAATAAATATGTTACTATGAATACTAATGACTGTATCCACTGTCATATGACTCACTAATCTCCTTGCAAATCGCGAATCAAAAAAAAGAAAATTATGGTCGGTTTTGGGCTATTTTAGTGCATTTTGAGCGAAGCACGAATTCAAAAAGCGAATAACTTGCGAATTATGTTACACTGGCTGTATCTTTAGAAACGCTTGATAACCTTAAATCATAAATGTGGTAAATGAGTAAATGACTACATGATGCTAAGCAATTCTTGAGTAATCAAAGCTAATTGATAATCCTATATGATATAAATGCTTTGAATATGAAAACTAGAATAAGGTCCAGGACTGGCATTAAAGAGCAGTATAACATTAAGAATAAAACTAACCGTGTAAATTTTCCAATATTTTCAGAGCCCTTTGATACATGAGAAACGATTTCTCGGATTTCCCCAATGATGAATACATGCTACCCATGTGTATGAGTACCGAGTCCAGTAGCATTACACCATCCTTCAAACGGTCAACAATATTGTTCATCTGGCCAATTGACGAATTAAAAAATTAGAAGTTTAAACAAGGATACAAGAACAAATGTCTTCCATTTTGCGTCCTAAGCCAAATATCAATATATCATCATTGATTTGTGTAACAAAAGAGGACGACAATTCGACAAACTCAATAACAAATGGTGAAGTCAACCAATATTTGAAAGAAAGCTATGGAAGACGTCTTTCGTAAATCTGTTGATACAATGTATTGTGGACCCGGTTTTTTTATATGGGGTGTATAATCCATTATCAAGTGAATAAGTTAGATTCATGGTATTCAAGACATTAAGGGACACACATAATGGTGAACCAATAAAACAAGTTATCTCTTTTATATAAGCCAGTTTTACATAATTCACTAATTCATTCGCTTTTTTAATTCACGAATCGCTCAAAATGGCCCAAAAATAGCCTAAAACCGACCATAATCCGCGCGATTTGCAAGAAGATTAACAAACCATGTGACATTCTGAGCGCAATAGCAGTATTAATAATTCAAATTTAAATTAGAAACCTATAAAGCAATGGCTCAACGATATTACAAAGGAGAGAACCAAGATATTACCACATCCAATAAAGATTCAACCATCTTTGTGTTTCCAAGAGCTATGTATCCTAGGGCAATAATATCAAGAATCGCTGCTTCTTCAATGCCCGAACATCCTGTATCCAACTGCTCTTGCACTGCTTGATGATTAGCTTGTAGTAAATCAATTGCATCACTTCTTTGTCCTGTTGAAATCAAAGTTTTGATTTCATCAAATAACTCTTGGAGTTGCTTCTCAAAATCACTAGCAGTGTTCAACGAGTGAGTTGAGCTATCAAGCAAATTTTCAGACCTGTCAAAAATTCATACTTAAATAAAGACTATGCCAACTCTAAACACCGTTTCCTTTTCTTCTTTTTTCCCGTTTAGCCTAACATCAATCAATGGAAAGAATTGTTGTGATGTTTCACACTCTCCACTGACGCATTAATTGCATTGTATATATCAAAAGTGATAAATACTAGTATCATTAAAAACTATATTTCCATCCTGCATTAATATATTCAGTTGGGCTTACTTTGGGCCAAAATTTGGTTCACTTGACGTGCATTATTAAACATTTAAACTCCACGTCATCCAAGCAAACTTTCTGCTTCTTCATAGGAACGTGAAGTATGTGGATTGAGTTGATGTGTTTAGTATCGGGTGATTGATCGTGACTTTGATTGTTGATATATAAAGGTGAAATCAACAAATCCCCATTATTATACTTGAGTCCTAGTAATCATATGAATGTAAGATCTTCTCCAACTTATGGTTACTAGTACATTATCCCCATATCACCATAATTTTTTATTTATTTTCAAAACAAAAAAAGGGAGTAAAAAGACAGGAAAATAAAGTGAAAATTCTCAATTGAAAAAAGGAGGTGGTTTATGTTCCTTGTATCAATATAGAAGTTATAAGGGATATGTAGTTATGTAAATATAGGTTTGTTGGTGTTTTGTGTTGATTTGGAGATAGTAAGACACACTGTTTTGCCTTACATTATTAATTCTTTAACAGTAGTAGGATTCTTATGTTCAAGAGTACCTCGCTTACTATTAACATTACTTATATCCAAATACTTTCACACATTTTAGTCAATAGCCCCATTACAACCACATCAAAGCCTGTTTTATATATTACGGACAAGTCTCATTTGGAAGCTCCAGCAATAAAAAAAAAGGCTAAAATGCAAAAATATTCATTTTGCAAATTGGTGTTCGATCTAGTTGCTTATCTACAAATAGTAGAGTTCCAATTTTGAGTTAGAAAAAATGCAAAAATGGGATTGAAGCTAATATTTTAATCAACACATTTCAACAATATCTTGCAATTCATATCATTCACTACTAATATTTTACACAAATATAGAAAGACAAATCGAGGAAGACATTTACCTTTGGAAATGAAGAACACTAGAACGGCGCCCAATTCCCGAATCGACCCCATTATACACCATTGTTGATTGTATCTTAGCACAAATCCTCAACGAGTAAACTTGTGCAATTCTAAGATTCGGCACCGTGTAAAGCCTAACCCCACATTTGGAGTGCAAGAGATGAATAGGAAAGCATGCCAAAGAGTTCAATTGGGGATCAAAGCATATATGATTCATCCTGCAAAATCAAAACTACATTAGTTCAAGGGAAAAGATACCCACCAATTGAAATACAAGCAAAGGTCCACAAACACAAACAAGGAGAAATGGAACACTCATATACATAAAAAGCAAACTAATTTCAATTAGGTTACAGCCCCACACCCAGAATTATTCAAAACAAAGAGTATGTCATTCCTATATAGTACTCCTTCCTATTCACCCTAATAGTCCCATTTGACTTTTGACACTGTTCATCAATCACTCATAACTTGTATTTTACTCTTAACATGTAAGTTATAACATAGTAAAGTAAGATTTTATTTGATTTATTTCAATGCAAGGCTCATTAATATCATTTTTTTTACAATTTTTAATAATGCACAATTAGATATATTAATGATAGAATTACTACATTGGCAAATATGCAGTAAAATGGGACTATTGGGGTGAATAATAGGGAGTAGTAAACAAGTAATAAATTAACAACAATGCTAACTATCTAATTTGAAACTCCTAATTACCATTAAAATCACTTTATACCAATAAATCAATGAAAAGGGTATTCATATTTGGTCCATTCTCAATCTAAAGTCATTAGCTAAAGAGAAAAGCCATTAAAATTAATAACCCATCACCATTTTTAATTAATAAAATCAAATTAAACCAAATAAAAAGCAGAAAATCTGGAAAGTTTTAATCTTTGCAAATTACAGCACAAGAAATACAGAAACAAAGAGGACAACAAAAACAAAGTAGTGAAGGAACGAAGAAGAGAAAAGAACCTGTGAGTAAAAATGGGTGAAGGAAGAAGGGAAGCTGCCATGGGTGGAACAGTGAAGCACGGTGAGATAAGCTTAGGCTTCTTAAAGAGTGAGATAAAGTAAGAGGACCCGTGGATCCGTGGGTTATGGATTCTCATGGAAAATTTACCATTTTTTATTCACAATCTCTTATATATATATGACGGCGTTTCACCGTGAGACATGTCTCATGCTTGAGCTAAATACTTAAAATATTAGAAATTTTTATATTATGGATTTCTTATTTTGAGGTCGTCTTGCCATGAGATAATCTATCTCATATATGACGTGGCTATTTTTTATTTGTGGTCACTTTTTTTGATAAACTTTCAATTATACCTCTTCATCTTTAAAAATTATCTAGATTTATCTATTACTCCGAAATTCATGAATTGCTTAACATAAACGTAATATATGTATGCGCATTTTAATTAATTTTGAATGATGTATACGCAATGAAAACGCAAATTCAAAATGTAGATTGATTAAGTTCATTTAAACTGATGTAAACACATTGTAGACAAATTAAAATGTCGATCAATTTAAATTTGTTTTAATTTTAAAAAAAATTAAAAAAAGGAAATACATTAGGAGTATTAATATATAAAAAATTAATTCATTCACAACTTAATCTTTAAATCTTTGCATTTGTTATGATGGAGTAATATAATTGATAAAGCGAAAAAACAATTTATTATACAATCATATTAAAACATATGTGTGAAAAAATAGGCAAAAAATTACCATCAAATCAATAAAATTTTATCAAACTGATTATCGCTAAGCTATACTATATTGATGAAATCACCCAAGTATTAAATGATGGTAATGACAATGAAACTAGTGTAATTTTAGTTGAAAAATCTCTTGGCTACTCTGATTGTCATTTATATCCAACTTCATTCATCTCATTTTCTTTATATCCAACTTCATTCATCTCATTTTCTTCATAAATTTCATTTCAATGCATTATCATTAGGAGAGTGTTATAGTATGAAAGGGCAAGAGTAACTCAGTTTAAATACTAAGTGAATAAATTTTGTTGTGGTTAGCTGTTAGTGTGTAACTTAGTATTTTAAGCCTCTTGTTGCAAACGGGCATATTCAACGGCCTGGGTTATTGATACTGGTTTGAAACTTTAACAAATGGCTTGATGTGAGGTTGCAGTCCATTGACAAAAGTATCTAGCAGAAATTTGTAAGAAAAATCATACCCATATTATTAATCAATGACTTCTAATTACAATTGAGGCTATTTATACAAAAGGCTAAAAATACTAAAATACACGCTAACAGCTAACCACAACAAAACTTATTCACTAAGTATTTAAACTAAATTACTCTTGCCCTTTCATACTACAACAGAGAGGTAGTATTATCATGAGAATGACATGTTAATTTTGATGAAATTTTACACTATAAATTATTCTCATTACCACCAGTAAGTACCACTAACCAAACGGATAGTTATTTTTTCACAAGGGTATATTGTTTCAATAAGAATTGTCGTCCTACAACATTTTCCTTATAAATTTCTCACATTGATATCCGATCACTTCGATATGAAACGTGTCAAATAATTGAGCAGGGGAGAAGAACGTAATTTGTGTGTATATAATCGTAAAATGCGGCTAAAGAAGCCCTCGGCCAAAGATTCCGATCACATAACCATGTAAAATTAAGAAGAACCATCCAAAAGAATCTCTTGATCTCAGGGCCAACCCTGATATTTTGAGGCCATGGGCGAAATGACACATTGAAGCCCTTTTCCTTTGCAATTTATAACCTATATAGACCTTCTACAATCATTAACTTTGCTTTTTTGACATATACCCCTGAGCGACGGCCCTTCTTGCCCACCCTCAGGACCGACCTTGCAGCTGATCTTTAGACGACGGATGATTTAGAAGCTTTAAATACTGATCAAGAATAGCAAGTCTAGCAGTCTCAAATGCAAAATAACCAATTGCAGAAAAACAAGCACTATGAAGAAGTCTAGGTCCCATTCCCCTACTAAAACCAACCAATCCTTCCTCCATTAAAATGTGGTTAATAGTTTCCCCAACACCAACACCAACACCGTAAATTTGAGTCATTAACCTTGTCTTAACCACATCTAACGGTGTCGTTAATGAAGCCGAAATCGCCCCGGCTAAAGCTCCACAACAAACACTCTCTAATGGACTCAATTTCTCCTTCTTTCCCTTCTTTAGAACCCCTGTTTTTAACCATTCAAATGATGAATAACTTAACACCCCATTTGGTAAATTTCTCATTAGTGTAGCTGAATAACCTCTATACAACCCTATTATTCCATCTTTCTCTATAATTTTCAATACAATTTCCCATGCTTTTCCTTTTGCACCTGTTCATAATAATTCAAACAAATTTCTTGTTAAATTGAGCTGGACTTATTGCGAATGCCAGCATATTAACGGAAACACACGAGGTGCACACACTTCATAAGCCAAGGAGCCCAAAATCATATGGCAATGGGAAGAAGGTCTCCTATAGCTTATAAAGTATGCACAATATTTTTAATTTGTCGATGTTGGATAAACCATCCCAACATTTCTTCTATAAATAAAAGAATATTTTACTAATTACAGTCTTAAAGTTTTCAGAGTTTTACGAATTACAGTCTCAATATTTATTTTTTGCGAATTACAACCACTAAAGTATCAAACGCTATAATGTTTAGTATAAATCACAGAATTCTGACCCCTTAATCTAAAATTCCGACCCAAAAAATGGTCGAAATTTTGTGGTTTAGCCTGAATGTTGTAGACTTTGATACTTCGGTGTCTGTAATTTTAAAAAAAATAAACATTGAAGAATAATTTACCAATTACACTCTTAGAATTTAATGCTTTGCGAATTATAGCTTTAATGTTTATTTTTTGTGAATTACAACCACCAAAATATCAAAATCTATCATATTCAGGATAAATCACAGAATTCTGACCACTCAACCTAAAATTCCAACCAAAAAGTTTTTCAAAATTTTGTAATTTAGCCTGAATGCTGTAAACTTTGAAACTTTAATAGCTGTAATTTAAAAAAAAAAAAATAAATATAAAAATTGCTATTCACAAAAGTACTAAGCAACTTAAAACCTGTAATTTGCTAATCATTACTCCCTTCGTAGTTTTTTTGTTTATTCACCTTAAGTTTGTCCACTTTAAGACAGAGAAATTTAAATTAAAATTTTAATATATTCATGTGAGATCTTGATGTAAAATTTTGTGATATATAATTTTTATAATTTTTTATAATGCTACTCAGAGATAAAATTTGCTAAAAAATAGTGCAAAAGGTAAAGTGGACAAATAAAAGAAAACAGAGGGTAAGTATAAAATAAAATAAATAATTGGTATTGAGTATATACCGGCTTGCATTCTTTGTGTGATTAATTCTTTAGGCACCATGATTGCAGAAGAAACAATATTTCCCATTACACCAGCCGTAGGAGGGATTAATACAGATGGAAAATCCTCGAACTTTGACAGAAATGATTTTCCAAATTCACAACTTCCAAATAATAAAGCAGAAGAGATTGTTGATCCAACAATTACAGCTGATATTCCACTATAAAACCCAGAAATAATCCCTTTTTCTTGAAAGGTCTTAACAATGGCGTCAAGGGTATTTTTGTAAATTTGACTTGCTCCTTTCATTTGAAGCTTTGTTTTAATGGTGTCTAATGGATGAAGACAGAAGTATGTAAAAGCTCCTGCTGATCCTCCTGCACACGCTCCAATTAAGGCGCGATCAAAGACCGAGAGATTGTGGGTGTTTTTAATGGTGGGTTTTTGGAGTTTGAGCTCCATGGAAATGGAGGTACAGAGAAAAGGAGAGAATGAGACACCATTAATGGCGGATTTTGGGGTTTTTGGGGAGATTAAAATGGAGTTTAGATCACCGAAAAGGGTGTTAAAATGGTGATTAGAGGTTGAATTAACAGATTTTGTAGTTGAAATTTCCATCTTGTTTCTTTATTTTTGTCATCAATCAATGTATATATATAGGGTTTGTTTGGACACTTGCATATTGCATGTTGTTTATTTTCTAGAACAACATGTTGATTCATGCCTTCATGAGTAGGGACCGTTAAATTGTGTTTGTAGAATTTCCATACATAAAGGGAAAGTGTGACAATCTCTTACTGTCCGCTTGGATAGTAGTATTAAATGGTATGGTGGTAATGAAAATGATTTATAGTGTAAAATTACATCAAATTACCATATCATTCCTATGGTAATGAAACTTTGACCACAATTTTTTTTATTATAAATTTTCATTACCACCTAATACCATCTCTCCCAATGGTAATGACTTGAAATAAACTTTATGGAGAAAATGAGATGATTGAAGTTGGACAAGCATAACCATCAAGGTAACCAAGAGATTTTTCAATAAAAATTACCCTAGTTTTTCATTCCCATTACCACCATTTATTACCACTTACCAAACGGGGCGTTAGGGACATGAGATCGAATAGTTTATATCAGCAAATATTGTCTCTTGTCTTACGTTCCACTATACTTGCTACATTTAACGTTTTACAATCTAACGTGTTATTTTTATTATTTATATATTGTACTATAAAAATTATAAAAATATAATATTATGAAAGTATATGATTATACGATTCAACTAAGATTCAACTTAACTGTATTTGTTCTTACATTTTAGCTGCAATATATAAAATAAGCTTGAATGATTAATAATGTTATAAACTGTCATGTAACAAGTATTTCGGAATGGAGGAAGTATTTGGTTATCCATTACTTCCTATGTCCCGAAGTTTAAGTAAGAATATCAAAAAACTTTAATTTGTGTGGAAGGTAATGGAAGAGCAAGAATAACATGGTGATTAATTATTAATTATATGAGCAATTAGCTTGTACCTAAAAAGGCTTATTTCTTGCCTTTTTTGGGGGATGAATCATGGTTTAAGAGAAGAGCAAAGAAATATCTAATATGTACTTTTTGTATGGAAAAATGATTTTATTTAACTCAATTTTTTTTAAGAAAATTGGTTGTAATACAAAAATTTGAGAGATCGATAAAAGTAAATACCTCGAAGCAAGTATCGTACTGAAAATGTGAAGGTCTTAGTAAATAATGGTTATTTATGAGGTTAACAAATCACCCTTTGTGGTAGGATTTGATAGGGTAAGAATTTTGATGTTTTAATTTAATTTTTTTGTTTTGTTTTGTTTATTTTATTATTATTATTTTTGTGTTTTTATATAATGATTTATAAATCATAGTTATTAATTAGGAATTTTTGTAGTGAAAATTAAAGTTTATTCTGATGATCTAAAGAAGATTTGATGTATGGGCTACTATTGTTTAAACATTGAGAAAATTTCATTTTTGATAAGAATAGCTATTTAACACAAATTAAATAATATTTAATGAAATTTAAACATTGAAAAAGTTTTCATTTTCATTTAGACATAATAATAACAATTTAAATCACAATAAATGTTTGGATGACTTTTTTCAATCAATTGAAACAAACTTAAAATGAAAATGTGAAATGAAAGCAATGGAAATTAACTGAACCAAAGAGAACAACAATTAAAAAACATCTTGGAATAACTTTCGTTTCTCTTTAGTTTTATTGTTTTATGTTTTTTTGGTATCTATTATGTTTTTATCTACACGTCGCAGGGGCTTCTCTTAATCATTTTTGAGCTGTGAGACTCCTTTTTGATCGCGTTATCTTTTATGGATATGAGTTGCCGCCGTTCTTCCCTCCTCAGACCATGTCCATAGTTTTCTATGAGCGGGATACACTGGGTAGGATAATGATGACGACTACTGATTATTGATGATACGTATTGGAAGTATTTATTTACAAACAAAATAGAACCTCTGATTTCCTTGCTTCCCGAAATTCATGCACCTAACTAATATTAAAAAAAATTCTGAATTTTTTCATTATTTATAATATTTTTTGTATATTTTCAAAGAATTCTCTAATTTTACATTAATTTTAAGTTTAATTTTTTGGTAAATTACTAACTATCATTTAGATTATTATATTTTACTCTAGGCAAACAACGCCATAAAATTGGGATTATTCATGATTAATCAATGATAAGATTATTATAGAAAAATTACGAAAAAATTAGATTATTCTAGGTAATTTTTTCAAAAATATATTGAAATAATTTTTTTATTAAGTCATTTTTATATATTACTCCCTCTTATTCTCAAAATGCAATAGATGTATTTTTAAAAAAATTTAGTTAAAAAAAATTAGGTTGAAAAATAGAATATAATAAAAATGAGTGGTGAAGATAAAAAATAATGGAGTATAAATTTGTGAGCTAGATTTAAAGAAAAGTCAAACTATTGCCCAAAAAAATATTTTAATAGACAAACCAAAATAAAAAATATTGTATTAGTCATACTTGTCTAATTTAAGAAAGGAATTGTATATATGGAATTACTATTCAAGCATCAAGAAAATTTTGGTGTTCAAAACAAACCTGATAAACTAAATCCGACTTAAAATTAATTTGAAATTATGTAAAAATCAATGTAGATATAAGATCCGCACCTAAGATCACACTACAACCAAGTTAAAAGCATAGTCGTGAATTCAGATGCAAATCAAGCAAATTGCGATTCGGGCACACTTTAGGGGATCTAAAAAAACTTCATTTAAGAAAAAAATAACACATTCATTTAAACTAGATTTGTGCGTCTCATCCTTGCGCAGGGGCCATGCTAATCTTCTCTGTATCGTTCCAATTTTATCAGATGTCTCCGAAGAGACAATTTAAACTAGATACTAAAGAGTAAAGGGAAATTTAGTTTACTCCAAAAAAAAAAAAAACACAACTATTAATAGTTTAGGGTAAATCTGGGAAATACTAATACATAGTATTTACAAAAAAAGACCCTCTGAATTCTGAAATCCTTAATTCCAGAAACTCATACCCCTAGCTAGGAAAGGATGCTCAGAGAGCTGACCAAAAACATGCTGCTGAAGAAAAGCCGACGGAAAATTGAAACAGCTCCACGATTAGCCGAATCCTCGAATTACGTTCACCCGCGCCTCAATTGTCTTCTTGAACTGATATAAAATTTTACAACCAATCAGTACGAAAACCCTACCGGAAAAACTATGCAGTGCAGACAAAATCGACGTTTAGGCAGCAGGGTAAAGCTTTCATGTTACTTGAGTCGTATTACAAATGATATGGTGGTGATTGTAAACCATGTAGGCATGTACTCCATCCATCCCCATTGCGCTCCATGGCGGATTGTTACCGAAAACAATATTCGATTTGGAACGGGGAACGGGAATGGGAGCTAGATTGACTCGGAAACCATTGGGTACAAGATACATTACGTATAAAAAATATATTTGAAAACATAATTAAATTAAGATGAATTTTATGCTTTTAGAAAGTGTTCATAAGTGGAATTTAAATTAGTTTTCTAGGTTTCATCTCGTTTTCCCTCCCTTTCTTGTAAATGATGGCGAAAATACCTTTAAAAAAGGTCTTCTATAGTGGGGCGTCAACTTGAGCGATTTGAGTCGCGTTTTGAGACGGACATCCCCAGATCGCATATCGTGGCTACATTCCACATTCCATGTAACTGGCTGGATCTCAACGTCAAGTTACCCCAAAAGATAGACCACTTTATACTTTAGTAAATAACTTTTTTCCTATATTGTATAAAACCTTACACAAGGATATCCAATGGAAGACTACGTTCCAATGGCGGAGATGGAAAGAATCGGTAGTTTAGGGTAATTGTGGTATTTTAACTCAAGTCGTGATGCCGTTAGTAGATAATAGTTTCTCATTTTTCGCCGACAAAAAAATAGGAATGAGGATCTTAGTCATGCATGAAGATCAAGGGGGGAAGACTCACTACTCAAGAAAAAGCCTTGGAGCAAGCTCTGGGCTTTCTCTGCCTGCTCAGGAGTGCCTCTTATCCTGATGACCTTCTCGGTTTCAGGTCCATCGTCTACCAGAGTTACATTGGCGCCAGATAACTGCACGATAATTCATTGGACACTTAAATTACTAAGAAAAAGAAACAGACGGGGATATAAAGAAACAAAGTTATTGTTGGACATGAAATATCACCTCACTAATTTGAGCGAGTTTATTTTTGGACTTCCCCATAAGCCTTGTAACAGCATAATCTGGAATAACGACTTCCAGAGTGCTCCTAGTGACCATCGGCACCTGGATCCTGCCACTGCAAGGCAACAAAGAAACATCCACATACACAAACATGCATGAATATAATGCTTTTTCTCACTAAAAAGACGTAATATTAAAGTTTTGAGACATCAACCTATTCAAGCTGGTTGCTGTATCTTCACGGCGACTGTTGGCACTATCATCACGACGATCATTTTCATTCGGTTTTGATGTTTCGCTGCTTGATAATCCAGCATCCTTCAAGAAGTCCAGAAATTATATGAAAAACATAGGTGATTATAACACGTTCAGAAATTATATGTTCACATATACTTCAATATCCAGATGACAAAATTCAGAAAGAACTCCTGAAAAACAAATATTTTCGTTTCGAGAAGTTCTTGACAAAAGGTGATAATCTTACATACCTTATTTGGTACTGGAGCAGCAGTACTTTGCACATTTTGAGATTTAACGGCCGGAGAATCAATAGCCAATGAGTCATAGGCTGGACCATGATTGTTTCCAGCCAATTCAGGACCAGAAGGCCCATTTCCATACGAACCTGGAGTTGGTTCGGGTGGGGGAAGCATATCCCGCTGGAAGAACTCCTTGTACATATAGCTTCTTAGTCTAGCAGTCACCTCAACAAGAGCTTCACGAGCTACTTTAATCTCTCCCACAATCTGCAATGACACAAGTAATAGCGCTGAAGTCAGAATAGCACGCTCCTTATCTAGCTGTGAGCACATGTTGAACCAAACGCCACCATGTTTATCCCTGACACCGAACAGGAATGACACTCCCATTATCTAGCAGGGAACACATGTCGAACCAAGCCTTAGCTTAATTGAACTCATTTTCTCTGAACTTGAGCTTCATTCCAATACCAGATTAATAGTTTAGATTTGGCCCAATATGTAATTTGAATCGAACATAAAGTTGAGGCAAACTAAAACTTAGTGCTCAAAAAGAATTTGAAATAAGTACCGAGAATTTTTTTAATGTTGAACAATTCTATAAACAACATTTCATCACCCCTATGTCATTAAGTGGCTCCCACCAAAGCAGTTTTGGGGATCGGATGTATGCAACCTTACCCTTGTTATTGATAACAAAGAGATCGTTTCAAATAGAAAAATCTCTAATATTTTGATTTTCTAGGGCTTATACACACACACGTATATATATAATATACGAACATTTATGCGGATTAGGAAAAAAGATTACAATTAATTTCATTTACAGGCTCGCAAACTATAAAAGTAGGCATAAACACTAGGCCAAGCAAAAGTAAACTTTTAACTGAGCCATATCGGAATTCTCATGTCCACCTCTACCACTATTCAAAGTCATTTACTAATGTATAGCGTAATAAGCAGTCTTAAAAACTTGTCACATTATCACATTTGTCAAAATAGTAAATATTTGTGAGTGACTGAGTGACTTTCTACATAACCTTAACGGCCCGTTTGGTAATGGGAATGATTTTTAGTGTAAATTTCCATATTATGTATCGTGTCATTACCGTGGTAATGAAAGTTTGATCATAAAAATGTTTTTTTCACAATTTTTCATTACTACCTAATACCACATGTTTAAATGGTAATGCATTGGAATAAATTATGTGGATAAAATGATCTTGTTGAATGAGAATAAGTATGGTCATTAAATTTATCAAGAGATACTCTTACCAAAATTACACTAACATTTCATTACCATTCCCACAATTTAGTACTGATTACCAAACAAGCCCTAGGAGTTAGGAGTGTCTAAATGGCAAAATAAGGGAATGATCTAACTATTAAAAAGTACTTTTGATAAAAGGGTTTCTTCTTTTAGGTATTAGAGTAATCTGACCATTAGTGCCGAATAAGGGAAGTAATCACGAGTAATGGCCAATATCATATCCTGCCCCATGACTTTATCTACCTACAATGCTAACAGTAACCTATAGCTTGTTATCTCGGCATCGTTATAAGATGTTCCATCCAAAGATGTCAGTGTCGAAGTCCATTATGTAGGGTTCCCAATGTTTGGGACTCTTGTGCAATCAATATAACAAAGTTTAGGAAGGGTGTTACAGTTTATACCTGAACCAGCTCGTCGGAGCTTGATATGAATGATGGAACTTTGTCCCTAGGCAGGACTTCTACGTCTGCACCAGTTAATTTCTTCAGCTCAGATAATGCTCCATCTCCTTCGTTTAAGCATCCGATATCACTGGATGTGATAAGCAACCTTGTAGTGACAAAATTATCTTTGTCTGGAACTAAATCCACAATACGAGTCTGAATATGCAACAACGCTTCCTGAGCTGGAAATAGTTCATCATCAGGCCCCTAGGCAGAATCATGAATCAAAAAATTGTCAGAAAACTGCTTTGAACTTTTATTAAAAGGAAAATTTGATATTAATAATCCAACTTTTCACCTATTCGCTATAAATAATCCCAATTCCCAACTTTGATTTATTTTTTACTAAACAAACTTTGCCCTTAGTTTAGCAAACTAAGGGCACAGGTTGAATTATTATAAAATAAAAGGTTATGCTGATAGCAAAGTAAGGTCAAAGGTTGGATTATTGAAAAACAGGTCCTCTTTTGAGAGACCGTCTATTGTATAGACATCTCTCAAGAGCCCAACTCATATCTCCCTTTTAACTTACAAAACCACCAATTAGTTTTTTTTAAAAATTTATAAATTGGCCAGCCCAAAACTTGAGACACGGTCTCAAGTAAGAATTTGGGATTAAAAAATAATCCAAAAGTGGGTTTATTCACAGCGGATGAGTGAAATGTTAGATTATTGATATTAATTTTTCCTTTATTAAAACATTAAAAAGGCAATGACAAGGCCATTCATATTGAAGTAAAAGATTCAAGATAGCTAACTAGGAAAAAGAGACGCGCACTTTCCAAATTATACAACCAGATAACACAATACCTCATCAGATGAAACAGTAATTATGCGTTCATCAAAACCATCAATCGGCTCAGAAACCTTAACATCCACACCAATTTCATTTTGAAGAAGATCCATGATCCCACTGGACTCGCCAACCACACTGTTAACCCTATCATTCGGGCAAAGTATTCGAAACACCAGGTCTTCAAAAGAAGGTTGAAAATTTTCAGTATAGGGTGCACCTTCAGACTCGTACATGTGACCACCCGAACGAGATGAATAACTATTGCTCCTATTATTGGATGAGTTAGAGTGTAATCGAGAGCTGTATGGACCACTATCCATAGACGATTTACGATTCATTTGAGGACTGAAGTCTTCTTCAATGAACCGATCCTCTGAGTTATATCGCCCCTGGTGATGACTACGATCACGGTGCTGGCTCTCTCTCAAGCGCGATGAGATAATAGCTAAGGCACTCTTCACAGAATTCATATCACCAATAACCTAATGTATGACAGTGATTAGTTACTTATTTGCAGTGATAAACAGTAATTAGTAAATGTAAACTAAGAATACCAACAAGGATTAGCAGCATATTCTGTTTCAAGGATTCAGCCATAACCCATAGAAAATCTTAAAAGAACTTAAAAGGCAATAGTAACTTTTTCTAGGCATTGAACCAAATCATATTAAATCGGAGCGAAAACTTCATGACTTGATATGCAAAACGCAAACACCAAGAGTCTAAGCATTTACATAGATGGCATACATGAGCTCAACCCGCCATGTAATAACTTCAATCTTGACAAAAACTTAAATCATCATACAAGAGATGACAAAAAACTATTGACAACCAAAAAACTTAAATCGCAAATATTTTTTTACAACATTATTTGCTGATATATATTCTTATATCTATTTGACAAAAAAAAAATAAAAAATAAAAAAACCTACACTAATCAGATAGCATGTAATCAAGATTCTTTTATTGCTTCTAAATTCTAAACCATTCAAAAAAAAAGGTCTCTCAATAACTGCAAGTGATGATGTGCATTGTTCATTTTATGACAAAGAGCAATGAGCTCAAAAGATGAACCCTGATTCCCTGAACAAGCAAGAGACAAACAAACACCAGTGTCATATGATCTCCTGGTGAATCGCAAATCGAAAAAGACGAATTATGGTTGGTTTTGGGCTATTCTTGAACAAACTTGAGCAAATCACAAATTTAAAAGACAGAACGAATTATGTTACACTGCTAAACACAGTACACTTTACCTGCGAAACCTGGGAGGTAGGAAGCATCAACAAAACTCATGAAGTTACCGTCATTTCTATATCCTTGGCACAGACCTAGTCTAAGCGGGTACACCAAACAAATATAAATTAAGCTTACATAGTTACATGCAATACGCAAATATGATTGGTTCAGTAATCATAGACCTTGCATAATAAAAGATAAGCATTACAGCACAAAAAAGGTTTGCTCATCCCTGCCATGTCAAGGCCATTAACATCAGGAAACAGTCCAAGTTACTTAGATCCAACAGCAATTCGCACCACTGTTCATCTCATTAAGCTTCAAATTCATAAACTTACACACTATGGTCATTTCTATATCCTTGGATATTCCTAGTCTGAGCAGGTAAACAAATATGGATTAATCTCAAAAGTAATACACAAGTGTGATTGGTTCAGTAACCATAAACCTTGAGAATTTGAAGCTGAGCATTACAACACAAAAGACTATCAGGTTCATCCATGCCAAGTCAAGGGCATAAACACTGGGAAACAATTCATCTTACATAGATCCGACAACAATGCACATCACTACTCACCTCATAAAGGTTCGAATTCATTTAGTTATTAACTACGGCCGTTTCTATATCCTCGGAAAATTCCTAGTCTAAGCAGGTACACCAAATAAATACAGATTAAGCTTACAATTACTTCACAAGTATAATGTACAAGTATAAGTAACAATAAACCTTGCTAAATAAAAGCCAATCACTACAACACAAAAATTGTTTTGTTCATCCCGCCATGTCAAATCCATAAACATCGGGTATCAATCCAAGTTACGTAGGCCCAACAACAATGTACATCACTATTTCTCTCATAAAGGTTCAAATTACGTAATACGGTCACTTCTATGTTCTCGGCAAATTCTTAGTCTAAACAGGTGCACCAAACAAATACGGATTAAGCTTACAAGGAATACCAAGTAAGCTTGGTTCCATAACCATAAATCTTGCTTAATAGAAGTTGAGCATTACAACACAACAACTGTTGTCCATCCCTGCCATGTCAAGGCCATAAGCACCAGGAAACAGATCAAGTAACATAGGTCCAACAACAATGTATATCATTATTCATCTCATGAAGATTCAAATTCAAGAAATGTCATGTCTAAACCAAACATAAAATCCCAGTCAGTTGAAAATGTACTTAAAACAACATAAGAAAGTGGATATGATATAGGAGATAAACCTGAACAATCTCCTCCCCCATCGAAACACAACGAGGCAACGTATGATCACGGGGAAGAATCCTAATTTGAGTCTTTGTTTCAACCCTCATTTGTTCAATAATCTTCCCTCCTTTACCCAATAAACTCCCAACATGTAATCTTGATACAACCAACCTAGTGACTACCCTCCCATTGTTAGTATTTCCACCTCTCCCAAAATCTCCCTCCCCATCAACAAACCCTTCACTCTCAAGAAGCCTCTCATGGATCAAATACAATGCCTCTTGAGCTGGCGAAAATGCGGGCATTCTCCCATCCGGGTCCCTCCTCCTCGTATCCGAAATCTCAATAATCCTCTCCTCATCTCCAGGCACAAGCTCATGAACATTTATCCAAGCTCCAGTATGTTGTCTAATTGCTTTTATTATACTTCCTGATTTTCCAATTACTCCTCCTGCCTTCATATCATGGCATAGTATCCTATAACTAGTTGTCACCATTGACGGATCCGAACCTGAACCTGAAACCGAACCAACCTTTACTCCCATTCGACCGCCCCCACCTCTATCACCAAATCCTCCTCCGCCACCGCCTCTATCACCAAATCCTCCACCGCCACCGCCTCTATCACCAAACCCTCCACCACTTCGATCACCAAATCCTCCACCACCACCACCACCACCTCGATTCCGACTTCCAGGGTAATGGTGTTGATTAGGAGCAGAGGAATTGTATCTGGGTCTTGTCCTAGAAAAGGGTTCAGGGTCATAGTCTTGATGGTCATAGTAGTAGCTCCGTTTAGATCTTGATCTGTCCATGGATAACCCACCTCACAAATCGGGTCAAGTTCACTTTTCAATGTCCAGAAAACAAAACAACAGTGTAGTGTCCACTGTCCAAAACCAACCCTTGTTTCAGTAAAAGAGGGTTTCTGGGCGTAATACTGGAGGAATTTCCAAAGTTATCACAAAGATTGTCCTTAAAAACAAGAAGCAGATCCTTAGAATTTGCTAAAATTTATACAAATCGGCAGCATCAGGCATTTGTCAATAAATCAAATACAGACCACAACAAAACAAAACTCGCTTTGTATCACAAAAACTAAAACAAAATCCCAAAAGATCCTTGATTCTTTAACTTCTGCTAACTCGAACAAAATTTGAAGATTCAATCTTCTATGATGTAACAAAAAAACCCACTTTTTTGTTTGATTAGTCTTGTCTTCCCCACTTTCTCCTGAAAACTAAATCTGAATCTGAGTGATATAGAAGATGGGAGTAGGATATTGAAGTGTTCAAACAAACCCTAGAAATGGAGAGATGAAAAGGGACGGTAGAGAGAGAGAAAGTGTCCTTAAATCTCTCAAGCGTTTGAAAAGTACTGATGTAGTACTAGTGTCTAGTAGTTGTGAAATTTAATTGTAGGGTTTGTGATCACCATTTGCAGGGTGCTCGTGAAATTTGGGAGGGTTTATATTTACCAAAATTTCAGCTTAGGTTTTGATTGAGTTTTTCACGTGGTTATTAAAATTTTTAAAAATTCACGCGTTAATACTAAGGTTTATCAAATTCTTACACTATGATCCTTTTGCACATAAAACGTTAGCAAACGTTAATTTCGAAGCTTAAAGGCTACTGTACGCTTGTTTATGCGACTCAACATTTTAAATTTCATCCGTTGTAGCCTTTTTCCCCAAAAAAATAAATCATAATTCTAACATCTTTCATCCAAATCACCATTTCAAATCACATTTGAATTTGGGGGGAAAATGTGGTTTGGATGAAAGATAGTAGAGTTAGGGTTTATGTTTTGGGGAAAAATGTTGAAACTGATGGAATTTGAAATGGTGAGTGCATAAATAGGCGTACAATAGCTTTTAAGCTTCAAAATTAACGTTTTGCTGATTTTTATGGCAAAAAGGTCACAGTAGAACAATTTGGTAAACCTTAGGGTTACCACGTGGATTTTTTATAAGTTTTGGTTACCAAGTGGAAAACCCAACACTTCGTTAAAAAATCGGCTTCGGTATAAACTTCACTTTGTAAAGCATTTTTGAAACACACACTAATTCTTTCTTCAACCCGTCCAATATGAGACCGTCTCACGGTGAGACAGTCTCAAAACAAAAAGCTCATAATATAAAAGTTTCTATTATTGGGCTATTTGACCTAAGTAGGAAGCATGTCTCATGATGAGATTGTCTCATACAAGAATTTGTGTTCTTTATTAAAGTTTTCTTATGGTGAGATTATTCTAATTGGGTCAACCTAAAATAATCGATTCCTGTACAAGTGGAAATTAAGTTTTCATTGTTTATCTTTTCTTTTTTACTGCTAATGGTTTTTTGTATGGATCCGTCTCACAATGAAACGGTCCAAAGGAATTGTGGTTGGGAAACAAAAAGTGTAAAAGAAAGTGTTATTGAAGAAACATCATGTCTTGTATGAAACCGTCTCATGGTGAGACAACAATAAAACAAGAAGTCCATAAGCTAAAAGTTTCTATTATTGGGCTATTAAACCCAAATATGAGACATGTCTCACGATGAGACGGTCTCATATAAGAATTTGTATTGAAGAAAATAATGTGTTTAGGATGATCATTCAATCGGATCAAAGTCGTGTATAAGCCCAAATTCAAACTCATTTTTTATGTGGACTAAAATCTAAATTTGAGTTATTAAATTTTGGACCCAGACTTAGATACATTGATTATGATGAATTCTAAAATTAGAATTTTGAAATATAATTTTTTATTACAAGATTGAGCGAGGGAGGGTTGGGGCCAGCGAGAATCGAACATATATAATATGATAATATTAGTTTTATGTATATGTGATATAATCTAAAACACATATATGTCGTACGATATGACCAGCTTTGAGTATCTTATCCACTAGTGCATTGCATTTGAACAATGCACATCCTAAAGGGTGTCTTTCGCCTCATCTTATTTTAAAGTCTTCCAAAATCAATGTATGTTTTTCTAAATATACATCACTAAGGATGATAGGCGGATATAATTTTCGTCCTGGCTAATTGGGCATGTACAAGTATGAATTTAATAGTTAGTGTGTGCATGTGGGTATGAAAACCAATATTCGTTAAAGAGTTATAGGAAGATAGTGGTTATTAGGTTTTACCCGCCTATATATGTACTCAATCCAATTCCCTATAATTAATTTATAAGAAATGATGACTCCATGAGAGCCTATAACACAGATGATTGGTGTCATACTGAAAATGTCATACAACGACCACTTCTTGATGCTTGATATGTAAGAGGTGACAACCAATACGACATGAAACCATGTTTTCAGAAAATAAATGAATATAGGATTTGCCATAGATAACTTGTAATAAGTTATTCATCAACATCCGTGTGCATCGAAATCACGAACTTATGCTGAGCTACTAGATACAGATGGTGTTGTATATGAGACATACAATCCATATCTTCATGTTATAAAATTGATTCATGTTAGCATAGGTCATAAGATATATGTCTAATTGGAGTCATAATAAAAGGAATGTTAGCACCAAAGATATCTAATACGATCTTAAAAGTCAGTTGAAAATCCAATTATTGTAATATGAGTATATGACCCTTCTTATAAACGATAAAAGCATGATTGTGTTTTAAATTTTCACCATTTAATATGAAAAGGTCTTGCAAATAACTATGCCCTAAATAGATTACATTGTGAAGAAAATTATTGTTTTAAAAACGTGTTTTTATCAAAATTATTCGTGATTTAGTTTCTGAACGAGCATGCTAATGGTTAGCACACACTTATATTACTATTTTACATATCATATGTTCTTTACATTATGTTGCATTTAAAATGTCCACGCATTTGATTTATTATGCTTACGAAAATATCCAATTTAACTCTTGCCCATTAGTTCAAAATACACCTCAGTATTAATTAACTTAAAATATATCCAACTATTATAAAACTTTTCTCATAATATATATACTTCGATGAGTTACAACCTAACACCCCCTACCCGCAAAAATCCCTCTCCCACCCCTCCTTAACACCTAAAATCAGTCGATATAGGGCTTTTAGACGTGGGGTGGAACTAGAGAATGTTCAGGTTGATAGGAAGTGGGAAATTAGTGGGAGAGGGATATTTCGAGGTGAAGAATTGTTTAATTTATGGATGAAACTAATATTAAAAAGATAAATTTTTATTAGTTTAAATTAGATATCTCTTTTTTTAATTTATGTTTCATATTTTTGGCATACTTTATTAATTACTTTAAATTTTATGTTTATTCTATAAGTTAAACAATAGTCAAATATTTTTTATATTATTTTAATACACAACGTTTACAAATATTTAAAATTAACATAAAACATATTCCCTCCGTCCCATTAAATTTGCAGCATTTTCTATTTTAGTCTGTCCCACCTAATTTGCATCATTTCTATTTTTGAACTATGACCCACCATTTCCTTTTAATCTCATCCATACATTTTAACCATCTTTAAATTTCATCAATACAATTCATTCTCTCTCTTTATCTATTACCACTTTCTTAAATTTTATTCACTTTTTCTTTGATGCAAATCAAAGAGAACAAATGAGTACACAATAGGTGTGCCTATCCTCTGTGGCATGAGCTGTCGTCGTTCTTCCCTTTTCATATTCTGAGTTCCTGACCATAGTTTTCTATAAGCTAGATACACTGAATACGGTAATAATGATCCACAATAGGTGTGCAAAATCAAATATCCAACATTAAAAGTGGACATCATGGGTGGATTACAAATCTTATCTTGGACTAGGCCAAGAAATTTCAGCACTCACAGCAATAGTCAATTAGTCACCATGCCACTATCTCTATCCTCTCCTCTTTTCAATTCATTATCGCCATTATCTTGTTCCACAGTAAGGTCTTTTCCTTCCGTTTTTTGTTTTCTCAACTTTAATTCCTCATCCCCAAACCAAAATTTCACTGCATCATGTTGTTTAAGGAATTGAATTAGTTATGACCCATCTTTCTTAATGATTAAATTATGTTTCATTTTTAGAAATTTGAAGTCCAATCAGTAAATTTGAGGTCTTTGAGCTTCTCTATTAGGTCTCAGGTATGTGAAAGTTCATCATACTACTTTAAAGGGCTTTTTTGAGTTGGGTTTCCTTTGATTTTTGTTTAGTTTAATGGGTTTATCTTAAATTTGAAGGATTCATCGAAATCAAGAAGTCATAGACAAAGTGGTCGGCAAGTATGGCGGCGCAGAAAATTGGTATGTTGATTGTTGATTGTTGATTGTTAATTGTTATATGACTTTGATGTGATGATATTTGTTCTTATTTGTGAGCCCTTCATAAAACTGATTACAAATTTGGGTTTGATTGTGTAGAATCTAATTTTTATTGATGCATATTAGTTGTTTTTTATCGGGGTTAAGGTCGGAGAATCCGTTACAAGCAAGGGTAGTGTAGAATTCATTCTTTCATGTAGGTCGTGAGAATCAAACCCTGTTACAAGAGTAAAAGGGTTAGGTTCTTAAATTTAGTACTTTCTCTACCCAAAGATAACTACCTCAATTGTTTATGGGAGTACCATGTAGTGGGTATATAAATATGGTGAAAAAAGGTGTATTAGTAGCAGTGTAAAAATACGGTAACGGTTGCGATCGCGGTAACGGATCGCTGATGCGATAACGGGTAACGGGATTGATGCGGCTATCATATCTTCTAAATATCGGTTGAAACCATAAGATATCCCTTAATGCGGCCCGAAACGCAGTTTTTTATGCCTTTACAACGCAGGAAATGTCGGTTTGTTTGTTTTAAAAACCTTTACAATGCGGCCAATGCGATGCGATGCGACCTTGTTTTTATTCTATGATTACTGATTAGTAGCAATATTTAAGTAGTTAATGTGAAAATTAGGGTAAAAGGGATGAATATGTAGAGGATCACATGCCAAAATGTGTGATAATCATTTTTGGATGTGCATAAAGAAAACTGAGCCAATTTGTTGGAGAAAATGAGTAATTCAATATATCTTGGCAACATTGTACAAAAGTTGTGAACTTCTGATAGTCATGATGTTCAAGTCAATGGAGTTTGATGTGCTTCACTGTTTGATTTGGCAAAATTTTGGAAAGGAATGATAATTGTTATTGGAAGTTAGGTTTAGATGGAACTTAGCTTTCAATCTTTTCTTTTTGTGTGGAAAAATTAGCAAAGAAGGGAAAGTTTGGGAGGAAAATGTGGCATATTATTATCCCCTTGAAGGAATTATTCTTGCCCAGGAAGCTCGCTGACATTTATCAACGAAATGAAGGGAATTGAGAGAACTATTCCCTGGATTAGGATTTCTGAACCAATCAAACGAGATTTCTTAGTCTTAAGAGGCGCGAAGCCCACCGAGGTGCAAAAGGTTTATTTTCCAAGGTGCAAGGCGAAGGTGCGGGCTTTTCGTAGGGCTTTTCGTAGGCGAGGTGCACAATTTCTTTAGAAGGCTCAAAAGTCAACTTCAACATATGTTTAATAGTTAAAACAACGTGAAATTCATATTATTACAACATACAAGTTAGATAAACACTAAATTATAAGATAGTATAGTTCTGAATTGACCATATTCTCTTGCACGATCCAAAGGTGCGAAGTAGCAGCAGGAGTTGATGAAATCATTGCTCAAATGAAGGGTTTTTTTTTCTCTTCTAAATTCAAATAAACAACTATTTCATCAAGGGTAATCCAATAAATAAAGCAAAAAAAAAAAAAAACCAAAAAACAAAAGGTAACATACAGGCGACGCATGAGGCGCACGACTCTTCCTCGCCTCTTGTACCGCGCTGCGTTTCGAGTTTCTGAGGCGTTTTTTTTTCTGGTAGCCTTGGCGTGCCTTACGCCTAAGCGTGCACATTCATGTCCAAAGATTTCCTTGATTGTCTAATAAGACTAGATAGGTATAGGGTAATACAAGGACATATATTAAGTTTTTACTTAATCTTACTTTTTTCTCGGAAACTTTTGTATAGAATGAATAAGATATGGCAATAACTAATTAAAGCCAGAAAGCCCTATCTTTTTTCTATGAAGTTTTTTTTGGGCATGGGGGAGTGGATGGGATTTGACTCGGGTTGCATCGAAGGATATTGTAGCCTTGTAGGATTTTTTTTTAAGGTGCTGATGTTCTTAGGCTGGTATTTGAAATGGCAATGATTGAATTTGGATAAGGTGCTTATTGCATGGTATAACGATTGCTATATTTGCCCGTTTTCCCTTACAAATAATCAGATTCAAGGAAAAAAGTTTAAATGAATAAGTAATGAAGATTCAACTAAGGGCCATCCGATTTTATTATGCAACGACGGTATCAAACGAGTTCTGAGAAGTTTTTTGGTGAAAGAAAGCAAACCCAAAACAAAAACACGGTGATTGACCAGGTTTATGCTAAATTGTTTTTAACCATGTGAAAGAGCATCAGAGCTGATTTAAGGACTCTTCCAAAATGCCCAATTGCCCACATGTAGTCAGTCTGGTCTGATCTTAAATTCAGATCAATTTTTTGATACTTAACATTCACTTTCATACATAAATAGTCTAATAAAATTAATCAAAACGTTCACTTTCATACTTAAAATACTCGCTTTTAATTGTTTAATACTTAAACGTCATTTTGGATGTTAAAATTGACACTATTCATTTTTTTTACGGGTCTGATGCACCACAAGACGGTCTCATACAAGAGTTGTTCATTGTAGATTATATTTCTATATACAATTTAGTTGATGTCAACCTTAAACTTATGAAAAATTTGGACCCTCAAAAATGCTCAGTTTTTAATTTAAACCTTTTTCATCGATAAAGATCGGTACTCGGATGTTAATGACACGGTCTTTTTTTCCGTTTCTGTAGACAAAGAAAGATCAGTACATGGAAGCCAAATTACAGAGAATCCCATTCCTAGAGGAGCAGATACGGAAGGTAACTGAAGGCGGAGGGGTCTTGGCAGGGGACTTAGATCGATTATTGAAGTCGGAGGATAACCGATTTGCATTTGTGAATGAGATAGCAGCTGAGGCCACAGCGTATGTTGAAAATAGTCGAGATGAGTACGGGGACAAAAAGGCGATCCTTCATGTGCTGAGTAACCGTATGAATGATGCTGGATTTGCTCGCTCTGAAGCTTATATGGAGACTGACCCATTCAAGCCTGGTCCTACTTACCTCAAGGAAGAGTTTACTTGAGGCAATACAATACATCTGCATTGCTAGATATTAAAATTACTATATTACTCTTTTATGTTGTTGTACAAGCTATGTTACTTGGACTCGGGTAGTGATGTCGGATACCGGTACATGTTCAAGTGTCGGAAACCTCTAAATGTTCAATTTTACGCTTAAAATGAAGTGTCTAAGTGTAAGTGCCACACCAATGTCCGAGCATCAAGAATCGGACACGGGTACGTGAAGCAAAATGAAGAGTCCGAGTAACATAGCGTACAGGTTAGACTATGCCTTAAGTTGATTTGTATTGTTCATGTATCCGACTCCATTTGATGAGATTAATGCTTCGACATAGTTGTTGTTTGATATGGGAGAATGTTATATGTTTTTTGTTCGCGCATCCTTTTACATTTACTCCGTCTCATCTAGTATGTAGCCATTCATGTCTCCATGCAGGAGGTTTCATGTAGTTAGTGCAAACTCAACGGGATAAAGATATATTATTTTATAAAACTAAATAAACCCCAGATAAGTGATGATGATTTGGCTGAATGTTGAAGCTGTGTTTTCTTATCCAAGATCTTTTTATCAATGATTCTCTAGCCAACAGGCAATTGGTTATGGGAGATGTTGCCACCTATACTAGACAAATGAATTAATATATAAATAAAATAAAACAAATTTAGGAAAATTAATAATAATTATTTTAAAATCATATATATACAAAAATATCATCCATGATAAGGACAAGACTTACAAGTATCTTATATGCCATAGTATTAGTGGTTGAGACTCAATGCGTAAAAATGTAAAATTATGAATACCATGAAGAAATTAGCTATAAATATCAAACTTTTTAATCAATTAGCAAGTCTATTGAGAGATTATCTTTTTTAGAGACGCCCCTCAGGTCCAGCCCATTAAAGCCTAAAAAATGATGATAGTCTCTCACAAGAATTTGTGTTAATTAAAACTTTAATTTTATTATGTAGAGGATATAGACAATATTTTTGGTGGATTATTTCTGAGCTTTTAAGAGATTGTAACATTTTTTTAATAGAATTTTACAGTTAAAAAGCCTGAAAGCCAATCTATAAGAAATAGAGGAGTATCTAAATGACATTTTTTTGTTTACATTTGTGAATTTAAAGGAGTTGGAAATTGAACCTTTAAACCATTGATTAGGAAGTTGGAGCTCTATTATCGACTTCTCGTTTGATTCTTGTGAATAGCAAGCTCACGTACCGCTTATTCTGTAGCATTCTCATAAAATTAGCTGCGCTTTTCTTTTCGGTCTGTCTCTATAATTCTGCAATAATTTTCTTTTCAAGAAAATATCGCCACCATTTTCTTTTATTCTCATCAATATACTTCGATTCTTGTTAATATCATCTACGCAATTCAAATGGTCTCTAAACGGGATTGGGGGAATACTAGCCAAGCATTTGACCAATAGATTCACACATAAAATCTAAACCGTTTAAACAGTTGAAAGCTCATTGCTTTCTCTTATCCTCATTGTATAAAATTAGCCACCCAAATATTTGCCTCTCTTTTTGGCAAATACTCTGAACCCCCCATTGATTCTGTGAAACTAACTGTCTTTAATGGCTTTACTAAGCCAGCAACTCCAGAGATTTTTGCTTACCAAAATAAACCCCAATTCTCCCTATAATACCCACAAGAAAACCCCCTTGATTGTTAGACAAAGACCCAGATCATCATTCAAATGTTCTTCTATTGCAATTGAAGCACCATCTTCAATGGCTGGTGTTGCAGGAATCAGATGGGGTTTAACAAAATTACAAGGTGTTCGAGATGAAATGGAAGATGATGCTCTTATTGCTCAGCCTGATACCCTTCAAGGGTTTTCTTTTGCTGCTGTTTTTGATGGCCATGGTGGTTCTTCTTCTGTCCAATTTCTTAGGTATTCTTATTAAAAATCACAACTTTGTACTCCCTCCTATTCATCTTTTATGTGTTTCATTTACTTTATGCACCATATCCAATGCACTTATTCGATCTTTAATATATCGAGTTATATATAATTAAAAATTATAAAAAGTTATATTAATAATCTTTACATCAAAACGAATCAAATAAGATTCCACATGACTATGTTTTGACTTATATATTAATAATAAAATGCAATTTAAGAGTGATAGATAAATAGTGTCCCAAAAGTAAATGGGACACCTAAGGTGAATAGGAGGGAGTATTATTTTTTTAGAAAAAAGTATGGGTAATATGAATTTTGTTTCATCTTTGAATATTGATTCTGTTGGAAAATAAACCATATATGATCGTACATCAAAGAATTCGAGAAACATATATACTCGACGGACTATTCCTGCTAATACCAACTGGTTTTAGAATGAAACCTTATCGGGTTTGTATGCAGTCAACTCTCATCTCGTGTGGGTTTTGGGTACAAGCCCAATGTTATCAGATTTCACTTTTGGATTAACTTTAAATACCCAACTTAGAGTCTTTTTTGATTTGAGGCTAAGACTAGGAACGTGTGGAAGTAGCCACCTTCCGCGATCCGGGAACGTTCGTCCCAATCACCACGAAACGCGTTCCGAATCGCTCAAGTTGACGTCCCGATAGAAGGTAAAGAAAAAGAAGAGAGAAAAAAAGAGATAAAATCTAGGAATCTAAATAAATTCGACTTGAAAATGATTTCTAAAACCAAATACTCATTTTTATTTAATTTTGTTTTCAAATATATATTTTTATACATACTATACCCAATTGTTCCCGAGTCAATCTAGGTTGCGTTCCGTGTTCCCGTTCCCGTTCCCCGTTCCAAACCGAATGTCGTCCCAGGTAACGATGCCCTAAACGCAAGATCATATTCATTCCTATACATGGTGAGAATCGAACCCTATTATAAGGGTGCAAACCGAAACCTCATATTACAAGGGTGTAAACTGAACCGCTATTGCAAGGGTGGAAGAGAAAGCGTTTAACTAGGCCAACGCATGATTCTCCGACTCTAGTCTTGTTCTTATAAGTATTGCAAAAGTTGATGTTTTGATTTTTATAATTGTCTCATAAGGTGACTATAGCTGTAAGTATGTGAATACAACCTCAAACTTGGGTTCACTAGAGTTGTTCCAAATATGGAAATCAATTTAGTATAAGAACATGGTTTGAAGTTAATATTATTCATTTTGAATTTTAGGTTATTAGTAAAACCGTACGAAAGATAGAAAGTTGAAACTTGAGGAACTTAAAAAGAGGAGGGAGAAAAAAGATGATCACCTGAAAAGGGTAGTACTGAAAAAAGATGTGAAGGTTTTAGATTTACAGATTGACATGATAGAAAATCGAAATGAATAGCGAATAAGAACTCATCTGGACAACCACATGATCTGTTATTGGTTCATGTAGGCGAGTCCATTCTTTTGGGATGTTTTAATATCGTTGTTAATTCTTTATTTTGAATTTGCGTTTCGTGTACTAGCCTACTTAAATTAATGTTTATCTATTTACAACACTGATAAAGCATTCTACTAGTATTCTTTAAGACATAGTTGTTTGAAAACCAGGGAGGAGCTGTATAAAGAGTGTGCTCAAACACTACAAGGTGAATTGCTGTTAAGTGGTAAAGATTTGGATGCAATAAGGAACGCGATAAGAGAGGCTTTCGAGAATGTGGACTCGAGATTACTAAAATTGTAAGTCAACAATCATATATGTCTCATTTGAACCATAGAAATTTCAAGTTATATGACCATACATTGATGATTTAATGAACATGCTCCTCAATCAATGATGATTACAAGACACCACTAACTCTATTGACAATAAATTGGCAATTGAAGTCTAGCAGAGAAAGACGAGAAGGATGAATCCGGGGCAACAGCTACAGTCATGCTGGTAGGGAAGAATCGACTATACATCGCTCATCTTGGTGACTCCTCAGCGGTATGTTTTGACCTTACACTTCGTAAAGCTGCGAGCTGCTATTGATTATAATAGTTTTACATCTTTTCACAATGCTCAACACCAGAATACAATGGTAGATCTAGCGTGATGTCACTGGCAATGGTAGATCTGGCGTGATGTCACTGAGCTCAGTTGACATCACTTATAATCCAAAATAAAATCAAATATTAAATGTAAAAATATACACTAGATGAGTTGATTAGTGTATTTCATTACACATATGTGACTAGAAATCAAAGCCCAGTAGGTGCATCATCATACCCAGTGTATCCCGAACATAGATAAAGTCCAGTAGGTGCGTTTTATGTAAATTGACATCACTTGTTTTTTGGGTTTCGCCCCTGCTAGAATAGACTGTAGCAACTAGCAAGTACTCTCCGTTTCATAGTACTGTGCTTGTTTACCTTTGGCGCGGAGAGCAAGAATGATGAATAAAAGATAAAAATGTACGATAAGGTGCGATATTAGAGGAACTAATAGGAATTTTACTTGAAAGGCATGTATATTGTATGCGACTATTCAACAACGCATTTTAATATAATCCGTTATAATCCAAAAACCCCGAATTATAACTTGTTGGTTTTTTGAATTCATGATTCAGGTACTCGCACGCTCTGGTAAAGCAGAAGTTCTGACTGATGCTCACAGACCTTATGGAAGCAACAAAGCATCATTGCAAGAAATCAAAAGAATCAATGAGGCAGGGGGATGGGTGTGTCTTCTTATTCTTTATGACAAAGCATTATTATCAATCCTAATTACGTGTCATTTTGTGTCGCGAGTCTGCAATGTCTAAACTTACAATTCCGCGCATTCTACAGATTAACAATGGGAGAATATGTGGAGATATCGCTGTTTCTCGTGCTTTTGGTGACATTCGGTTTAAGACAAAGAAGAATGAGTATGTTTCTCAACTTTCTACTAACAAACAAGAATTTTATACTTACCATTAGTCCCTTCATGCACATAATTTGAAGAGAGCTTGTCTTCTTGTTTATTACAGGATGGTGGAAGAAGGGGTTATGGAGGGAAGATGGTCACAAAAGTTTGCTTCTAGGTAAAAGATCTAAGCCTGTGAAATACTCGCTCAACTTTATTAATCCTTTTTACTCATTAGCCTTTATATGAACTTATCTAAACTCGTTGAGTTAGGCTCTTCCATATACTCTCCATGTGAGTCGTGAGAGCCTTTCGGAAACTATAGGGTAAACTCAAAGGGTCTGTTTGGCAAATGGTTTAGTCGTTAGCTGGTTCAACCAAGTAGAAGTATTGACTGATAAGCTAGTTGTTTAAACAAACTGCTATGGAGATGTTTGTAAAAATTAATACTTGGTTGTTGTTTGTTGATTTTTCACTAGAGATAAAGTGTGTCAAAAAATCAAAATCCAAGGTTTCGTTTAAAAACAGCTTTAGCTTTTCAGCTTGCTTAAAAACAATTTACCGAACACATTTTTTGTCTGTTTGACCCGCCAAAACGCCAAAAGCCAACCAAAAGCTAATGAAAAAATCATTTACCAAACACATCCAAGTGATGGAGTAGTTGTTTGATCAAACTTGATATCCCTTATTTAAATTTTCCTCTTTTTGATATGTGACTCGCAACGTAATACATTTCAAGTTAAAATAAAACCTGAAAGTTCAATAACCAATCAATAACAATAGACATAAAACATGAAACAAGCAACTTTGAAAGGTATATCCTACTTACTTGAATTGAGTACAATAAGATTAACATAAATTGCACTGATTTTATTCACAGGGTGAAATTTAACGATGATTTGGTTGTCGCTCGTCCTGATATTTCACATGTAGTACTCGGATCAGATGCTGAATTGGTAGTCTTAGCCTCTGATGGCTTATGGGATTATATCAACAGGTTTGTGCCATATAGTTTTTCTTCTTTTTTGTTAGAATAACGAGAATCGAAAGTATCACCTGATTTTTCGGACTGAACACAGCTCAGAAGTAGTATCTATAGTCAGAAACGAGCTACGACAGCATGGAAATGTGCAGGTGAAAACTACAGCTTAATTATTCGAGTCCTTTACGATTGCGATTTTGTTCAGTAGATTTAAGTCCTTACATTTGCGATTGTGTTCTTGCCTTTGTTTCAGCGAGCTTGTGAATCATTGGCAAATACGGCCCTGGTAACAATCGCTCGCTTGTATCACTTCTCATGGTTCAATCAATCTATTAAGTACCTTAACTATTTGATTATATCGTTTATGTTCAGGACCGGAGATCACAAGACAATATCAGCATAATAATTGCAGATTTAGGGTACGTTCTTTCTTTCTTTCGTTTTCGTATAGCAAATCCTTGTTGGGATAATCTTCTACGTGTAAGAGAGGAGGGGAAATCGGTCTTCAAGGGGATTGTGAGAATCGAATTTATGATTTTCGTATAGCTAATCCTAGTTTATGATGCATTAATCATCCTAAACCGTTAGAATTGCCTATTTGATTGAACCAATTACTCTCTCCGTCCCTTTTGCCTTCTTCGAATCATTCCTTCTACTTATCGTAATGCTTTTCCTACCCACCTTAAAACTCCACCATCTCGACCTCACCATTCGCCCTCTGGCCTCAACTATACACTACAAAAGGTTTAAAGACTAGTAAGTTTCGAGCTGAGACATGTTACCGTGAGATCCCCCCAAGTTAAGATCAAAAAGGATTGATGGCCCGTTTGGTAGGTGGTATATTAAACGATGGTAATGGGAATGAAAACTAGTATAATTTTGTTGAAAAATCTTTTGCTATCTTGATGGCCATGCTTGTCCAACTTCAATCATTTCATTTTCTTCATAAATTTCATTCCAATACATTACCATTGTGAGAGGTGGTATTAGGTGGTAATGGAAATTTGCAAACAAAAAAACTTTTTGTGATCAAAGTTTCATTAAGATGGAACTTTTGATGAAATTTTACACTATAAATCTTTCCCATTACCACAATTTAGTACCACCAACAAAACGGACCGTGATAGTACTACCCATATCAACATGGCAAGTTGGCAACTCTTTTTTCATAGAAGCCTATTTGCTCAGAACTCCACATTCAAGTGTGCTTAACGTGAAGTAATCTCAGGTGGGGTGAGTCGGGGTGACCTTCTGAGAAGAATCTAAGTTACGTTCTAGTGAGAACCAATAAATTTTTAATTGGGCTTATACACAACAGAATCCTCTTAAGAGGAGTGTTAACTGTAGACAAACCCAATAAAGTTACATCCTAAAACCAACTGGTAACAGGAGTAGCTTATCAAGCTTATCAGTTAGTCAACCTTTCTCTAATCTTTCGATGTGGAATCATGTGGCTTACTTCCCAACAAGAACTAAGCGCTCCGGAAAAGACTTGTGTTGATTTGTGTGGCCAGTCTTGTATCGCAAACCGGGTTGTTTCTTCTATCGAGTCATATTAATCTTCGAATTAAGACGAAGTTTGTAGTTCATACATAAGAATAGTGTTTTTATGTTTTATGTTGCAGTAAAACAGATTGGCAGAATTTACCCCCAGATCAACAAAATGTAATGTTGGAGTTTGGGCAAGCCTTTGTTACACTTGGGGTGGTGTCCCTTGGAATATGGTTGTCTTCAATGCTGGTTTTGTAAATTGGTAGCTCAAATACAATGTATATAACAAAAAAAGTTATATTGTTAGCATCTAGAACTCAATCTATACTTATATTTGTATTTATGATAGATTTGTATATGCTCTTTCATCTTAGATTTCTTATCAAAATCTGAGTGATGCTTTTTTTATACTATAATTTTCTTTTTTCAATAGCAATGCCAAAAAATTGAGGTCCGCTTCGTGTTGAGAAGCTCAGATATAGGGCCGTTCACGAGGATAGTTTTGATGTGCAACCGCCTAGGGCCCAACTCATGTAGGGGTTCAAATTGAATTAATCCTTATAATTAAATTAGTATTTGTATAAGTAGCATTTATCATGAATCGAACTTGCAACATTAGAATTCTTAGTTAAGCGCTTGACTAAGGCCCTTTTTTTTCGCCTAGAGCCCACAAATTGTCGGGAACGACACTGCTCAGATAGAGGCTGAACCTGCGAGTCATCGAAGACTCGTTGGTACATCTAAGGAGGAGTTATGGAGCAAACCATCCTACGAATTGTCGATAGGGGTTACGACTCATCGCATGCTCTATGATCTTTTTTGTCAATTTCCTTTGAGTGTTTAACTAAGAAATTGAATTGTCTTTGATCACTCTTGATCAATTACAGGTTGGATCGGGTTCAGATCGACCTAACGAGTCAATGACAATTTTCTTAAAAATATATTCATCATTTATTTCAGAAAAATATATAATAATTTTTTTGTTTTTATAGAAATTAGTTTTATATTAAAAAGAATAATAGTATATCAATTTTAGGGTATGTTGAATTAAAATTTTGAGTTTAGACAATACTGATGACTGTTCAATTTCATTTAGTATAAGCCTATGAGCTAAGCCCAAGAAAGAAGGTGGCTAGGTTTTAAAATCTTTTTTAAAAAGTAGTTTTTGTTTTTTAACTGAAATAAGAGTAGATTCTTAAAAGTGTTAATTTTTTAATTAAAGGGTTAGTCAAGAAAATGGGAAGACTAAATGAGATTCGAACTCAATACACTTTTTAAAAAATTAGAATTTGGTCTCTAACTAATATAAAACTTAAGGAAATTACACATGGTAGCATCCAGTTTATGCACTATCTAATTGCCGTAGCATTTTCCGTTAAGTTCTTGTTAAATTCCATTAAATTCATCATTTTGTAAGTTTTTTTCTATATGGTAGCATCCAGTTTTTGTAAATTTACTATTTTAACTTTTAATTCAACAGTTTAATGTTCAATTCATCGTTTAATTCATTAACGCTCATAAATGTTTAATAATTTTATTGAAAAATTATAAGAAACTATCTAATCGGGTCGAAACAAGTACTTATTCGCCTATTTTTCGATACGTAAACCGAAAAAGATATTTGACGTCATTTTTACCTATCATAACGATTTTTTTTCAAAAAACGGACGTTACAATTTTCCTTATGGGATAACTCTTTCGAAAATTCGGTCGAAACAAATACTTATTCGCCTATTTTTTTTTTTGAAAAAACGGACGTCGCTACTAACCTTATGGGATTAAAAATATAAATATTAAATAATTTTACGGAAAAATAATTTAAACATTTAATTCACCATTTTAATATTTAATTAATCGGTCAAAACAAGTACTCTTTCGAATAAGTACTTGTTTCTATCGAATTTTCGAAAGAGTTATCTCATAAAGATAATAGCGACGTCCGTTTTTCAAAAAAAATCGTTATGATAGGTAAAAATGACGTCAAATATTATTTTCGGTTAACGTATCGAAAAATAGGCGAATAAGTACTTGTTTCGACCGGATTTTCGAAAGAGTTATCGTTTTAAAAAAAATAAAATTTTTTGCCCGATTAGATAGTTAATGAATTAAACGGTAAATTAAACATTAAAATGGTGAATTAAAAGTTAAAATGGTAAATTAACAAAAACTGGATGCTACCATGTGGAAAAAAACTTACAAAATGATGAATTTAACGGAATTTAACAAGAAGTTAACGGAAAATGCTACGGCAATTAGATAGTGCATAAACTGGATGCTACCATGTGGAATTTTTTTAAAAAAGTGCTACCACTGGCATTTCATCAAAATTGGATGTTATTATGTGGAATTTCCCAAAACTTAATTTGTGAATTCAGTGGAAGTTTAGGCTTTCAAATTACAGTAGAAGTTTTCTAAATATTATCAGTTTTGAAATGCACCATTATGCTAAATGACGATCATGATGCGACCAAAGAAATGAGCTTTAACTTTCTTTTTTCCTGATTTTACTTTTTTTTTTTTTTGAGTTTTTCTTTTATCTTTTTTCATTTAACTCTTCTTCTCCAATTATTTCTCTCTCCTTCTTCTTCCCCAATTATCTCCATTATCCTTCTTCTCTTCCATTATTACACGTCAAAGCTTTAAATTTTATTTATTTATTCCCCATTTCTGAGTAATTTTCTTATCACCACCGTTTTATCGCAGAGAAAAATGGCATCCTCAATGTTCCGATCTTTAAGAAGATCAACATCTCTTATAAGCTTACCAAAATCATCTTCTTCTTCGCTCAAAACTTGTGGCTTCTTTTTATGAAGATTAACTTAAAATAGAAATTATTTTATAAACCCATTTATTTCTTTAGATGAATTGGGGAAGTTTTACATTTTTTCTGCTTGATGGGTTTGTTGAAAAACCCTAAAATTTTTATGATTTAGCTAATGATTTTAGGAAAAATAGGTTTTTTGAATTGGGGTTTTCATTGTTTTTGTTCTTTTGGCTCCAAGTTGGGCCTTTACACTTACATTTACATGAAGGTTGATTTTGAAAGAAATATTAATAGAAGAAAAATATGATTCAGTTGTTGTTTGTAGTTTTGTTTATGGAGGATGCTGTGGCATTTCTTATGTTGGTGAAGATTGGATCATTAAGAGAGTTGGTGAAGTGCTTGAACAATTGCTGGTACAATGTCTGTGATTTTGGCTTCAAGTGTTATGAACATTTTCAAGATCCAGAATAAAATTACTCAGAAATGGGGAATAAATAAATAAAATTCAAAGCTTTGATGTGTAATAATGGAGGAGGAGAAGGTAATGGTGGTAATCGAGGAGGAAGAAGAAGGAGAGAGAGAAATAATTGGGGAAAAAGAGTTAAATGAAAAACTCAAAAAAAACTCAAAAAAAAAAGAAGGAAAATCAGGAAAAAAGAAAGTCAAAGGTCATTTTGCTGGTCAATGGTTATAACCGATCATTTGGCCATAATGGGGGTCACTTTCAAAACTTGGTGGCTGTAATTTGCAAAAAAAACTTCGCGACTGTAATTTAAAAAACGCCTAAACTTTGCGGCTGTAATTCACAAATAATTCTTCTTAAAAATGTTAATTTCTATTTTTGTTAAAGTTATGGTTCATAGTAGCACAATAGCATAAATTTTGAAGTATCATGTTAGAATACTTGGGTTTAAACTTTAAATCGTAGTCTAAAAATGCGATAATGATCGTGATTGCAGTAATGGAACATTAATGCGTGTGAGTGATGCGGTTATCATAATGTCCAAACATCAATTGAAACCATAAGGTATCCCTTGATATGGCCAAGAATACGGCTTTTAAGACCTTTATACGAACTAGAAGTCAATTCATTTATATTGAAAACCTTTATAACGCGACTGACGCTATGCAATACGGCCTTGTTTTTACTAGGTATCCCTTGATATGGCCAAGAATACGGCTTTTAAGACCTTTATACTTTATACGAACTAAGATCCAGTTAGGTGAAACCAAACTTAGCAGAGTAGAGCCGTCAGTTGATAAAAATGTGTTACATTTTTATAGAAAATGTGTTACTTTTGAAAAAAAAATGTTACTTTGGTTTTAAAAAAAAGTTGTTACTTTTTAGCATAAAATGTGTTACTTTCGGAAAAAAATATTTTTTTCAAAAAAATAAAGTAACACGTTTTTTTCGAATTTTTTCTTAAAGTAACACTTTTTGCCCAATAGTATCATAAAATACGAAACCTTTTTCCCATAAGTAACACCTTTTAGTAAAAGTAACACTTTTGTAAAGTGATTGGTTCTCACGGTTCTCATATAAGAATGGTTCTCACTGAAACTTCTTCATATATATATATATATATATATATATATATATATATATATATATATATATATTCCTCAAAACTTTAGTATAATGCAAGAACTTTTTTATTGAAAATTTAATCAAAAGTTTGTCCTTATAGATATTATTGACAATTTTACATTGTATAAGTGAGAAGTACTCTTTCTTATCAAAAATAGGAGTATAATATATTGTTGTTCTCTAAGCCTTATAGGGATCACGTTGAACCTATAAATAAAACAATAACATCCAACAAAAGGTAATCTAGTTTGATTAGGATCACGTAAAAAAAACATAAGATTCGCACTATTTATGAAAATATATTTTCGCCATCATATATAAAGTTATAGTAAATCATAATTTGTATGGGAAACTGAATTAATGACTCTTAAAAAAACTCTGATATGAAGCATAATTAGACATTATCACGATCCAAGCAAATATCAATTGTGGCCATAACACATGTATTAGCTTATATTCATATTAATTAATTAATATAAAATATAATTTTCATATCATGCAAAGCTGGTAACAAAATAAGACCAGTTATATCATTTTTGTAAAATGCTACTAATATGAATTCTAATTAATAAATGATGCATCATAGTTATTTATATCAAATATTAAATATTAATTCCGATCCGGATCTTTTACAATATATAGTATATGGCTCAAAATTCTTTCTCCATCTTAATAAATTAAAGAGAAAGAGACAGCTAATTAATTAATTATAGTACTACAATTAATTACTAATTATTATAGTAATTAAATAATAATAATAATAATAATAATAATAATATATAGATTAAAAAAACATTAATTCAAGGGTTCCTTCCACCACCTCTTCCCCTCTTAGGATCATGCTTAGGATTTGGTCCTGCATAATCGTAGTCCAACTGCACTAGATCACCTTCTAGAAGTTTCCTTGATTTGATCTTTGGCATTCCATCCTACACCAATATATATCATGTAATCAATTTATCATTTCATAATAAAAGGGACAAAATTAGATATGAGACTGTCTTACAGTGAGATGATCTCAAAACAAGAAGTCAGTAAGTTAAAATTTTTGATTATTAGACCATTTAACGTAAGTATAAGACAGGTTTCACGGTGTCTCATACAAGAATTTATGTTATTTTATATATGCATGCTCATATTTAGTAGAAAATATTCTATCCATCAAAATAAAAATCATAAACTAGACCAATTATATATCAAAAAGGAGGAAAAAATAATTTAAGAAAAAAATTACTATTCTCCTATTGTAATTAGTAACTACACTTAAATAGTAAATACTATTTATTAATTAATCAATTTCTTTTACAATTTTTTCAAATGTGAAATGAAAAATATTATCAAGTGGATCTTATTTGATTCATATAATTGCATTTTTATTGTATTAACTGTTTATAATATTTTGTTATGCATATTTATAGATATTTAACGTTAAAGTTAACATATTGAATAGAGTAAAAACTAAAACCGTTGCTATTAAAGAAATAGAGGATGATAATATGTAACTAGTAATACCTTGTTGAAGATGTATATATAATTTACATCTTCGATTCTTTCAGGGATCGACTCAACGGAAAAAATGGGAAGAATCATAAGGATGAAAAGGAGCAAAATGAATACTTTGGCATGAGCCATGGTTGATATAGTTTTAAGAAATGATCTACAAGGACAATAAGCTTGCATATGTGAATGACATTAGGGGGAGTACCAAGGGTCCAAATTTATACTAGAAGCATGCTAGGTTAGAAGGAAATAATGAAGTCATACTTCATTTGTGGTATAGAGTATCTGCATGTGGAGTAGAAGGTTTGGGGTTCGAACCTTGCTGAGCGCAGGTATTAGTTGGAGGAACGAGTATGATTTGTCTACTTAAATTTATATTTGTTTTTTGTTGTATATGAGATTTTTTTTGCCTGTTACATTTAATTTCTTTTGTTTTATCTCAGTTATAAATTTATTCTCTTTACTTTTACCACTTAAATTTATATTTGTTTTTTGTTTTATTTTCTAATTATAAATTAATTTTTACACTAAAATTTTAGATGCTTTCTGATGCAAAAAGAGGTAGTATTTCATATGGGTAATGAGTAATGCTTGTGTCATTTAACACCCACTAAAAGGAAAAAGAAATTATGATGAAAAATTGCAAAAAATCCCACTATCCACACACCCCAAAAAAAAATCATGTAATAAGTCAACGATTGAGAAAGCACTTATAATAAAATTTTATGTAAAAACATGATCAATTCTATGCATATAACATGGACAATATATCATGCTATATATTTTGTTGCATGGCTCACAATTTAGTCAAAAATTTTCCATTTCTAGATTTGACATACTTTTTGGCATAAGTCATTCTGATTTTCAGTATACATTCACCCAACCAAAAAAATTAAAATCAAAGAATTCTAAAAAAAATAATGTTTACTTATGAATTTAAGAGATTAACATATTTTTTTCTTTAATTTTATTTTTAGCTTTATAACATTATTATTTTAGGTGGGTTTTCTTCAATTTTTTATTTTTTATTTACGTTTATTTTTTATTTTTTCTTACATATAATCTTATCCGCACAATATAGTAATTCAATTAGATTATTGATGTTTCAATCAATTAGCGATTGAGAAAGTACTAGTATTTAATTTTTATAATACCCCATCGTCATTTACATTTAATTTGGAGACATATATGACTTTTAATTAAGGCCTTCATTTAATTTAATGATTAGTATTATAGTATGATGATATCTCTATTGTTTATAAAAGTGTGTATATTTTCTCTTTTTCTAATTATATGCTGACATTCACATTAAAACAAATTTAATTTATGGAGTATCAGCCAAAGATTTGATTAAAAATTGAATGGTAGGTCTGAAAGAAGGAGGTTTCTACCCTAATTGATTATTTTCACATGTGAATTTGTCGGGAGTTTGCATTTGAGGTAGTTGGGATGATTTGTATCAGAGTGATGAATTAAAGATGATTTTGGGATAATATTTTATTGGCTTATAGAGTGTGCACATTGTATTTTTTCGATTATATGCTTGTGTAGTTATGTTAACAAATCCACTCTATTTTAACAATACTATACTCTCTTTATTCTTGTTGGGATGCCCAATCGCATTTTTGATGTAATTTATAAGGAATATGGTTGAAGAATAAGTATAAAGAAAAGTGGATAACGTAAAATGAGTTGATGAGATTAAAAAGAAGTTGGATTATCATATAATTTATAAGGAATATGGTTGAAGAATAAGTATAAAGAAAAGTGGATAACGTAAAATGAATTGATGAGATTAAAAAGAAGTTGGATTATCGATAAAAAAAATGATAGACTTAAATAGAAAGTAGTGAGCATAAAGAATAACACTTAGTTTTATATTTTAAGTTTTATTCATCAAAAGTACTCATCATTTTATTTTTGTTGAGTAAAGATTTTGTGAATAAAATTAGTCTACTTGTCCATGAGGTAAACTTTTTATCTCAATTGTAAATATGTATCACATCTTGAATTCAACTCATGTTGCTCACAACCATTCACCTTAAACTCTTCATAAATTAGGTCTTTTATTTAAATATTTTATTATTAAATAAATATTTAGTTAGTGTAATAAATCCATGAAAATATTAATGTTATAATGATAGTTTTCCCATTAACTATTGTTCATATATTGTTTCTTATTTGGTATCAGAGCTAATTTACTATTAAGACTAAACATCAAATATTTTAGTGTTGATTTTTTCAAAGACAACTAAACTTTTCTTCCAAAAGCAACTAATACTTCCTCTGAATCATAATACTTACAACTGATAGTGATATTTTCCCATACAATTTGTCACACTCAATAGCAAGTATTATAGAACGGAAAAAGTACATATTAAAAGATGAGTTTTTATTTTATTGCTTTAAAATAAGAGTTTAGTTGCCTTAGATTTAACATCTCACATTTTTAAATTGGATCTACATAATACGTTATAAACAAAAATAAATTAGTCAAACAAAACATGACAAGAGATAATGAATTTATTTAGTGACAATGTTTGGAGAAAATTTTTACTTTTATTCATTTCTATCTAATACCTCCTGTTGTTACTTTATTCTTTCATTTTTTTTTTAATTTATTTGTCATCTATCGTCTATGGTTAACGAGTGTGTAAGTTGCAGACTTTCGGGTAATCGCAGATTTCACTCTCAGTGAAGATCTTTCTTGAATCGAGGGACTCTTTGACCGCACTCTCCTTTATGTGTATGAGCTGTCATGATTCTTCCCTCCTCAAACCATGATCATAGTTTGCTATGAACGAGATACAGTGGGGATAATGATGATGGTCGGAGAAAATTGAGGACTTCATTAAAGTATAATTAAGAAAAATTAGATTTTAGTATAGTGTATTAATTAATTAGTAGAATATTTTAATTTTATTCTAGAATAATATTTTAAGTATTTAGAAAGTTAAGATATTTGTAATATTTAGTTTCCTTATTTCATGACATAATATCTATTGTATTTATAGGGGCATTTGCTCTTTTTAATTAATAAATAAGAATAAAAATTAAATAAATTGATTTTTAAATCTCAACCAAATTATTATACTCCATAGCTAGCTATGACAAGGACTTAAGTCCAATATTTATAATTGTCAATTGATTAGACGGTTCACCATAAATCCACAATGTATAATTGTATATAGCATGAATTTGACTTAATTGATTAGGACAAAAAGTTAATGGATAATAATCATGGTTTAAAAGGCTACCTGTCTTGCTAATGATGGTATTTAAAGGGTGATTATCAAGTTGATTAAGGAGTTTAATTAAGACATTAAAATTCTTTGAACCAAAAACTTGGTCTACTAACACTCTACCAGTATAGTTTGATATGGAAGTGACCTGTCAATCATAATCATATACCACCAAAAGCACAAAATCACTCACGTCAAATATAGGTGTTCAAAACAGATTTAAAGATTCGATATTTATCATATCTTGTAACTGAATTTAATTTTTGACCCGTCATTAAAAATAAATTTACAATTATGTAAAAACTAACCTAAAAATAAGAGCCCATTTTATATCAACCCAAAACACGTAACCAGAAATCTAACACAACTCATAGTTGTGAATTGTATGATGCAAGTCCAACTAATGTATAGTACCCCTACATATTATGTTGTTTTAGTGTTATACTCCTATATAGTTCTAATTTCAAGAGAAATTCATAGTTTACCAAATAAATATGGAAAAAGTCAATTAAATAAAAAAAAACTAAATAAGAAAATAAAAATAAATTAAAAAAACATAGGAATAACATTTGTGGTAAGGTTTGAAGAAAAGGAGAACTAGGGCCAGTCCTAAAGGTGGGCAAAGTGGCCATTACCCGGTGCCCCATTTCAAAAAAACATAATTAATGGTTATAAAAGGTCCATATATATTATAAATTGAAACAGCTAGTCTCTTGAGAGACAGTCTTTTTGAAAGACGTCTTTCAGGCCAAGCCCATTAAAGCTTAATATCTACTTTTACTCAACATTTTTCTTTATCAGTCAGTTCAATTAGAGATTATCTCTCAAAGAGACTGTCTCTCATAAGAATTTATGAAATTGAAAAGAAAAAAGACCCCAATAAACCATTTTGCCTTGGGCCCCGAAATATCTAGAGACGGCCCTGCGAACAACAGGTGCAAGGTCACTAGAAAAAAATGCAGTAATTATATTGGGGTGCACTATTTAAGTTGGGTTGCTGTGCACTCATCAGTCAATACTCAATAGTGTAGAGTACAGTATTGTGCAAAATACAGACTTTATAACATGTGAATTATGATAGTGATTTATACATTTTTTGTTAAAGGCAGCTTTCATAGATCATCATCATTCTATATAAGTCAATTTCTTCTTTTTATATATTTTTTTATTTTTTATTAGTCACATTGTGAGGCTCTTGAACAAACAAATCTCTTTCTAATTCTTAGTTTTCTGCCTTCTTATTACTAACGGATCTTATCTAATGTTAGGCTAGTGCTAATCTAGTAGTGCTTTTTATATACGCAAATTCTTGTGAGAGACGGTTTCTTTAAGAGATTATCTCTAATTGGGTTGGCCCATTCGAAAAAATGTAGAGTCAATCTTGGCAATAAGCTTTAATGAATTGGGCCTGAGAAACGTCTCTCAGAAAAACGATATCTCAGGAGACTGTCTGTTTTATATATCATCAAATTTGCCCCATTGACATTTGGTTAGTAAATCCAAAAAAAAAAACCGAAAAAAATTTGTAAATAAGAACGTGTGAATAAGATGACAAAGAATGTCAATTGTATGGATAACAATTGAAAAATAATGCAGACTCTAGCCAAGCATAGAAATATGGTAAATTTAGTGGGATAAATTTAATCCGATAAATCTGATTTCCAATTTTATAAAGGATCTTGCTAATGGACATCCCAAGAAGGACATAACATTCTTAGTAAGTATAAAACCAGTTTTATATTTTAAAATAAAACTAATATAGCATTAAATTTAAAATTTATCACCAAATCACGCATCAAAATATATTATACATTTATCACCAAATCACGCATCAAAATATATTATACTATATCTATAATTTATTTTGTATCCTAAACTACTCCGTCAATTCTTCAAATATATTATTATTAATCTTGTTAACAAAACGTTTGGTAGCTTTTGCCTTTTATAAATAGTGTATTTGTTTTTTTGTTTTAAATTCTCCATATCAAATGCGAGTTAGAAATAATTTAAATATGTAGTTATTTTTAAAAACAAAAATTAGCAATGTTGATCTATTCGGGTTCAAAGATTGGACTTAAAACTCTTATACTAATCTGCGTTCGAAACTCAATAGACTCCACTATTATACTTTTTTATAGAATGAGCTAGAACCTCAAAATTAAAATAACGGAAATATATGAAAAATTGCCACCATTTCTATTTTAGTTTTACTATAAGTAATAATCTTAACACCATTTCTTTTAATTCTTATTAACCTATATTCTCAATAATTATGCAATAGTATATTGTTGCAAACTCTTAGGCTCAAATCGAATAGTACAAAACCCCTAGGATTGTATTTGGAAACAAAATACTCCTAGTTCATTTAAAATTCATTTCAAATTGTAAATTTTAATTATAAAATTATAAAGGAATAATTTGTAAATGACATAGTTTGATAAGTCATTCTCAAATTACACTTAAAAAGATTCTTAATTTCACCTACTTTTAAACATTGTAAAAATTGACTCAGATCCAACAATAAATTTTATTGATTTATCAAATATTAAATTTGAACTGAAATTATCCATTCCAAACATTCGATTACACCTAATTCCAAATGATATACAAACAGTAAGAGAATCATAGAATCATAGGTTAGTCTAATAAAATACTAAAAAGATATTTACTTGAATTTGACAAATTAACTTATCTCGCCCAAAATATCAAATAATTGGCGTAAAATATATATTTATAAAATAAAAGTATTTCAAAAGAATCTTATCTATTACCTAAAAGCACAAACAAAAACGAATTACATGAACCAACTTTACATGTAAATTCTGGGCAACATAAAATAAAATAAAACCCTACTTCGAATAATTTTTACTATCAATTAACGCCATACAACTGGGAGAAAGATTTCCCTTTGTCCAAAATATATTTATGACATATCTTAAGGACGCTCACAAATCTCGCCTTAAACAAAAAACTATACCAACAAATTCCTGTACTCAACTTCAAAATCCAAGTAGCAAACATGCTTGATGTATGCAAACAATCGATCAAACCAAATCGCCTAGGCAAAAACCGCTTAAACCCCAAAAAATGTTTATCAATGAAAATGCATAATAATAATGAAAAAATCAATAATGTGATGCTTTTCATCGTATGTAGAGAGTATACAGATATAGGGTAAAATATGATGACACGCGAATGCAACACAAACTGGTGGACTGGAGACTGATGGGACAACAATGCAGGACTCAAAATGGGAAACCAGAAAGATCGAAAAATGGGGAACAGACTAAAAGAAGAAAAAAAAATGTGGAAGAAATGCCGATGTTACGCCACTGGTGATCATTTTAACATTTAAAACTTGAATTGACCCTCCGTTGAAATCATCTTTGACTTCCGAAGATACATTGTACCATTGGGAGAAGACGGGAACCACCAGGGCAATCAAGGGATAATTCTTTAAGTATTAGAGAGTGGACCATTGATCCAAATCAGGGCACTGCCCTTTCAGCGTGAAATAATGCTCGGTATCCACGGTTAAGACCTAAACACGTACCCATCTCCATTATTCTTCAGCACTGAATATGAGGTTAAAAATTCCCAGAAGAGGCCCCTTGTAACTGTATCGGACTATCCAAGACCTCCTTAAAAACCAAAAGCAAAAGGACTCGACCTGACCTGACCTGACCGACGGACCCATCGTGCAGATGCAAGAGTTAGCGACAACATGAAGGCTGACAACTTCAGTTGTCCGACTGGTGACGACCCGACACTTGTAACTTGTGTATGCAATCCCAGACCCCCGGACCCAACTCAACACACCTGATGCATGCAGAGACTTCAAAAAGGAAAAGAATATACCAAACAGGAGACCAAGCCTCAAATGGCAATCACTCGACTAATGGCCAGCTTGGCCCATTCAGCTGATTGTTTAATTGAATGGTCATCTGATGACAAGCATTCACTAAGCAAGTCCCTGCATGATGGAAACTGCTGAATTAAAGAACCTGCACTAGCTGCAAGTGTATCTGCAAGGTCACCAAGGACTCCAATAGCAGTCTTCATGACAGCATCGTCCCTATAAAAAGTACAATTTAATCAGCTATGAAACAAGAATCAATTGCCCAAAGCTACACAAAAAACAAAAAAAAACAATTGGTTATGTAAAAACTTACATATCTTTTTCTTGGTAAATACTGTCAACAAACGAGAGGATATGGCGAGCGTAGGGAAGTAAAAGCTGGGCTCTTGCAGTGTTCTTGAAGCCTTGAAGGATCCCTGAATATGCTTCCAAAATTCCATTACGCAAAAGATTGGTGTACTCAAGTATGTCATCGTCAACACCAGCTGTGTGAGCAGACAAGTCTGCAGCGCTCTGAAGCATTGGCATGGCATACACCAAATACTTTTCAAAATTCTCGCCTATTGCAAGTGCTATATCCCCAAAACATGAGAAAATCGGAGGCTTTACTGATCGATGTAGCTGATTGCTTGACAAGTCCTTGAGGAGTTGTGTCATAATACCATCACAATAAGGCAGTATCTTATCCTCCAATGCCCTGCATAAGTCTCCCACCACACCAACTGTGACAGCACAGACTTGGTATTCTTCAAAGTTTTGAAGACCCATTTCCAAATACTTATAAAACTCGTTCATGTACTTTGCAAAATCCGGACCTGCGGCATAGGCAAGAGCACCAATTCCCAGCATAGCCTCTTCATGCACTGTAGCACTATTACATGAAAAAACACCAAGGAAGAGTTGCATGATTTGATCAGCATACTGCATTAGCACATTTCTGGTTGGCTCAGATGACCCCAGTTTTTGAATTATAACCTGTAGGCATCCACACAGGAGACCTTGCAGTTCACCCTGTTTCCCATCCGTTGAAATATTGTGTGACTCGAGCGTTTTCTGAAGCTCCATCAAGATGACAGGAACTAGCTGCAAAACCAAGGGAGCAGTATCATCTGTTGAGCACCTGACCACCTCATTTAATGTTTCATAAGCGGCAATTCGCAACCGTGCCTCCCCAGCATCTTCCCTGTGTGTCACGGTAAGAAGGGACTGAACAATCTCTTGAAAGTACGGAGTCAAGGGTGAAGAAGAGCTAGCATCCTCATAGCCTTGTGCAAGGAAATAGAGAGCCCCACAGGCCTTTTCAGCAACATTAGGTGTATCCTTCATGGCCTCCAATAAAACTGTAATAATATGCTGGCAGTTTGTATTTGTGATAATTTCAGTATCCATAAGTGATCCGTGAAGAAATTCAAAAATTCTACCAAGAGTCCAAGCTGTGGTGTCTTTGACATGACTGTTAGGATCTTTTGTCAGCGCAGTGAGCATAAAGCTCAAAGCAATATTGATAATTGCTGTCAACTTTTCAGGGCTAGGGCCCTCCAAAATTGAACCAAATGCATAGGTGGCAGCCTCTCTCTGTCTCCAATCTGGCTTTGTGATATTCTCTTCAATAAATGGCATCACAAGAGGCACAATATCATCTCCCACAGTTCGTGCAACAAGCCCAAGGCAAGTACCCCCTGCCATAGCAATATTCCAAGCTCCCTCATCCTGATCTTGCTCCTCCTCTTGCTTGAGGAGTGTTTCCAGCAACAAAGGTACCAATGCAGGGAGAGCCTGCTTAATAAAATAAAAACAAGGAATCTCAGAGTCACCCGTAAAATCACCTCCGTATTCGTCAAGAATATCGATCTCCTCGTCACAGATTGAGCTCCAAAACTCAACGGCTTGAAGAGCAACTGGCTCTTCATCTTCTCTCACAGCTTTCGCAGTTATATTGAAGATGTCCTGCATGTAAGGAGCCAGCTTCTCATAGTATGTAGAAGAAATAGCAACCAGACATTCAAAAGCTGCCTGCCGTATCTTCAAATCAGGAGATAATGTTGCCTCACAGACAACTCTCATAATATAATCTCTCTCCATATCATTATTAAAATTAGCCTGAGCAAAGCCTAAAGCATTATATAATGCATATGTAGCAGCAAGCCTAACTTCATTGTTCGTTTCATTGGCATTCATACCCTGAACAACTGCAGTGAGGATTTTATTTACTTGATCTTGGTCTACTACATCTGGAGATACCTCCTCACACATATATCCAAGCGTCTCCAAAGTTGCTTGCTTGACATGAGGAGGAAGTTGGTGAATATTTCCCAGCAATGATCCAATCAGCTCCGGCCACTGTTTTTGGGGTAACTCAATACCAGCGACCTTAGCAATAACTTGAGATGCAGTTGAACGAGCATCATGAACAGGCGAAGTAAGGGACTGTAACAAGCATGCCTTAATCTGATTCTTTAATCCCACATCTAAAGACATCCATTTCTGTACAAGCTCATACTTCCTATGTGAATCCTTTGCATCCACTGCATTTTTAAGAACAAGCCCAGCCAACTTCCTTGATTCAGCTGGCTTCTCTTCATTGGCTAGCTCTCCAGCTAACGATAGCAAGAAGCTTGGATAATTCTGTTCCTGAAAAGTATTCAGACCATCTTCGGCTTGCTTTCGGATATCTGCCTCAACTGATTGAGCATTTAAAAGTACCTGGGTGATATCCATCACCATAAAATATCTGCACATAATTTTTAAGTCAAACCATATTCATGCGTGCATATACTTTATACAGCAAGTCTTGTATGAGACCGCTTCACCGTGAGTCGGGCCCATACAAAATAACACATTAGTAAAAAAAACACAAAAAAACCATTAAAAATGAATTTCAACATGTACATGAAGTGGTTATTTATTTTTAAACGTTTTGGGTTTTACCCATTTAAAGTCGTCTCACAGTATGTCGGCCTCAATCAAGAATTAGTTTACTTTATAAAAACAGCGAAAGCACTGAAGCCATTAAGATAACTGAAATTCAATCTCAATGTAAAAAAGGGAGAATATTACCACTAAGCTCTTCAACACACCTTGATCAAATAGAAATAATCAACGCAGAAGATTATACACATATAAACAAGTGACGTATAATAAAAGGCTGGCTAAGGGAAGAGTAAACCAACTAGCAGAAACAAGCTATGTACAAACTATTTATTACTATCCAGATATCATGACCAGTTAATGGATCATTGATACATCTATGAAAGGGGAATATAGCCATGTTCATAATTCACTGACTAGTAGGAGCGATTCTGGGGAAGGTCAACGTTTGTAATTTTTAAAGTTTGTATTCGACTAAAGAAATGCTTGAACTTCAAATTCCAGAACTTTGCAAATCAAATGATCGTATTAACCTAGCAACTTGGACTACTTAGGACGTGAGAGTCAAAATCGAAATTACTTCATAACTAAGCAGAATGATACTCTTTTTAAAATCTAACGAAATCAAGTAGTATGATAATCAGCATTTCTCTAAACCCTAGCAATGCGCATTAGATCAAGAAAATGGAATTCAAATTTTTGAATAGCATTTGAAGCTAGATCTAACCTAACAAAGAAATAAACAACTTCAACTTAATAAAAGAGTACAAAAGATTCATATCCAAATAATTCCATCAAAACAAAACCGAACCAGCAAGTACACTCGATGATCAACGAATCGATAAACTTTTTGGATCGCAACAGAAAATTAATAAAAATCAATAGAAGTGGAATTAATAGTGTAAATTAAAACGGATCAATTAAACCGAACAGAAAGCAAATTCAAAATCACAAATCAAAACTTGCAAGTTAGACCAACAAATTGAGCGAATGTATCAATTAGAAGCAAAAGTTACCTGAGATTTCAATAGGATTGAATAGAGAGCAAGCGATAGAGAATAATCACTTATCAGTCACCGATCGTATGAAAAAAATTTCCCCAAAAACGGCGCTTTTGAAACCCTAGGAGAGAGAGAAACAAGAGAGGGAAGACAGAGAAACGCGGTCGTAAAATAACTGAAGACCAAAAGTTTTTCTATTCACGTAAAACACATTATTAATTTTTTTTCTCCAGTTGGAAACTCTTTTGACCGTGCTTTTTTTTATGGGTATGATATGAGTTGTCGTCATTTTTTCCTCCTAAAATCTTATCAATGATTTTCTATGAGCAGGATACATAGAATTTATAACTATTACTAAAACAAAACACGGCTGATGCCATCACTTTTAAAAATTGCTTACGTCTCACTCTTTTAATAAAAAATTTCCCTCCAAAACTCAATGATTATGTCATTGTTTGACTTTTCTACTTTTTAATTATAAATATAATATTATTTATTTAATGTAATAAAAATTTATATTTTTGCAAATATTATTTATAAAATATTTATAATTTATTTACTAAATGAATATAGGATATTATTTCTAAAAAATATAAATATAGGATATTTTTAAATCATTAGAACATAAAATCGTAGATTTTTTATTTTTTAATTTATACAAATAAGTCAGAAAAATTAATAAAACCGTGCATCGCACGGGTATTATCTAGTAGGATAGGATAATGATGTAAAATACATTATTAATCGTGGTAATTATTAATCGATTAACATTTATTTATTAGTAAGTTGTAACTAATACTCCTTTATTTATCTAATCATAATGTGATTGGTAGTAAAATTTAATTTTAATTATTGAAATGAAAAAAATATTAGATCGTCTGTTTAGCATAAAAAAAATACTTTTTTTACTTTTATTAATTTTTAGGTATTTTTACTATGTTAAATTGGTATGTATTTGTTTAAATTGTATTTTAATATTATTTAAACTTTTTGGAATTTCTAATTACAAAGAGTGAGTATATTATTTAATTGTGTAAGAAATTATTTAGATTTCCTATTGTTTAAGTTTTTGTGATTGCAACGTTTCTTTGTGGTAGATAAAATGTTAATTTTTTGGTTAAATTAAGTACTCATTTTGACTGGATTACGAAATATGTGGTCAATTAGGGTGATTGCAACATCTTATTTTTTTTTAAAAAAACCATTATATTTGGAAAAAATAGCGTAATGTTTAAAATAAACACTTTCCTCTGACTACCATATGAAAAATTTGAAAGGTTAAGATCATATGGATTAAAAAATGTGTCTACCACGTGAAATAGCCAATAATTTTAGATTACCACGTGAAATTTTTAATTTTTATTAATAACTAAAAATATGCGAGTATGATTAAAAGCATAATCATGGGCGAAGTGATTTTTTGTTGCAATCTCTCGTAGAAATCTCTCTTTATGCGCGTCTTTCTAGATTTAAGGTGTTGTTTGGTTGCATCATTCTTTTTAATAATGGGTTGTCGTCATTCATTATTCTATAAATCCATCATGGTTTATGAGCAGAATACACATAAATATAATGAAATAATGATAATGATCACCATTAATAGAGGATGAACAAAGAAGGCCATAGGCCCGTAGCTAGGAAATTATGTACTTTAAGATTAAGAATAAATGCGATAGTTTTTTGAGTTTTAATTTATTGATAGATCTGATTGAGAAGATCGGAGCCGTTGATTGGAGAAGATAGGTCCCACAATTTTTTGTTTGTTTTCTAATATATAAATCAATTAAATAATAATAATTCAATAAATAATACTCCATGGAAAATTACAAAAGGAAAGGTGTTAATAATTGGAGACAGTTCAGCAAATACTTTGTATATAGTGATGTTTTAGTTGGTTGGTTATGCTTTTGCCATCATTTGAATTATTTTTTCATGCCAAATGACGTAAGATTTTGTAATGGAACTAAATTTTATGCTATCTTCATCACTTTTTTTTTTATTTAAAGTAATGCTATCTTATAGTATTATTCAAAAAAAAATGCTATCTTCATCATTACTAGTATTACACAATACAAATTTTTGTGAGAGACGGTCTCTTTGAGAGATCATCTCTTATTGAGTTGTCCCACAAAGAAATCTGTAGAGTAAGAGTAAGCATTAAGCTTTAATGAGCTGAACCTGAGAGATGTCTTTCAGAGAGACGGTATCTCAAACGACTGGTTGATTACACAATGAATGTTAGAAGTATACTTTGAGTCACAAAAAAACAATTTTATTAGTCTTATTTTCTTCTTTATTAAGTTTTTGTTTCTTTTCAAGGAATCGTTTATAAATAAGTGGTTATGAATAAATTATACTGCTCAAATATAATATTTTTTGTGCTTAGACTGCAGTTAATATGAAAAATTAGATAATAGTCATTATTATATATAAGATAAGATACTCCTACATTATATGAGTTTTTATGTAGTTCTTATATCATACATACATATACACATACAGATATACATACACATACACATGTTGTAACGCTTAAAATGATGTTGTATTGCTTCATAAGATAGGATTGTTCCCATGTAAAGACAGTCACTTAGTTAATTTTTAATCTATGATGTTGAGGTTATAGGGTAGAATTCCTATCAATTGTCAAGAGTAATTAAAATGTACTCGTTGCATTTAAAATAAATAAATTGAACTGAAGTTAGCTAAATGTGAGTGATTGATAGGGATGGATATAGGTATGATTTGAACGAACGTATAAATCGTATAAATCGTGTGATACACACTTTTAGGGCTTTGAACGAATGTTAGGGTTGAGATGAATTTGGGTTTTGGGAATGTCTTTAAGAATTTGAGATGTGCTTTGAAAGGTGTGAAAAGTAGACGTGCGAGCTATTGATAGGGATGGATATGGGTCTGATTTGGGTCGGGTCCAACTAGATTCAGATTCAGACTCTAATTTTTATTGGATCCAGATCCAGATTCAGATTCATAGGGTCTGAAAATTTTGAATCCGGACCCCAGACCCTTAGGTTTTGACGGGTCTAGGTTTTGGATCTGTGTTCAAAACAATTTTATTTTTTAAAACTGAAGTTTTTTTGAAAATATATTATGAAGTACAATTTCGACCATTCACATGAAATTATTCAAACTTTTCAACTAACGAGGATCTTCTAATACTTTATGCTAATTGACCGAATAAATATATGAAGTTTTCCAACATTCAAGTTCTTATGATGAAATATTTATCAAGTCTTTAAATTTTCGAGTATAAATACAACAACCACATTTAAAATTACATGAACCGATGAAGTTCAAAATCACGAACTGTTCAAAATTATGACAAATTTTCAAATTAAATCAAATAATTAAATACACATGATAGCTAATATATAATCACAAATTCTTACTTGAGACCGTCTATACAATAGACGTCTCAAGTTTTGGGGCTAGCCCAATTAATAAATTAAAAAAAACTGATTGGTAGTTTTGTAAGTTAAAAGGGAGATATGGGTTGGGCTCTTGAGAGACGTCTATACTATAGGTGGTCTCTCAAGAGAAGGCCTGCGAAACATAAATTTTTGTATGAGACGGTTTAATAGTGAGACGTTGGTCTTTTCTTACAAGATTTGGGTTAAATAGCCCAAAAATAAATATTTTTAGCTTAATTAATTTCTTATTTTAAAGTTATCTTACTGTAAGATGATTTCATAGAAAACATACCGGAAAGCGTAGTGATTTTCTTGAAGCTGCTCAAACTCAGATCAATTAAAACCCGACTTTTATATTGGACTTCTAATTTCAGGCTTACCTTCCTTAAACTTACGTGCGGCTATTTTTCTTAATCCACGGCTTTTAATTTTGGAAAGAAGTGTAACTAACTAACTATACTAGAAAAAGATACACACTATAACATATATAACATATTTTAACGAGTCATATTTGGTAATATTTTTTAATTTAATAATGTCAAAATTCTAAATTTCTTATGGTATTTACAGTGGATTTAGTGACATTTAGTAGACCTTTTACTCTTTTAGCAGCATAATAAAAAATCATACTAAAGTTTTTCGTGACATAGGATCTAATGATATTTCTGATAAATATCACTATAGACTTCAGTAACAATTACATATGTCAGTAATGGCCAAATTAAGTATTACAAATTATTTATAGTGAAACTTAAAATAAAAACATATAGTTATTACACTAAAATATAAATCAACGACATTTTTGTTAATGTCAGTAAATTCTATATTACGAAAAGTTAATTTTTTATTATAGTGATAACTGAACCACAAAAAGGAGGAACAAAATCCACCAAACCGGGGGGCGTACTAATAGTATCAAAATTCAAACATGAAATGAAAGTCAACATATATCTAAGCAAGTCGACAATTTTATTTAATTACTAAGAAAAAGTGTTGCCTCGTTATCACATTAAAAATTCCTTAATAACGGTATTTGCAAATCATCATAAAAATACAAAAAAAATAATAAAATTAAAAAATTAAAAAGATAAATTAAAATAACTAAATTTTTGCCCTATCAAATCCTATCATATAAGAGTGATTTGTTAACCTTACAAATAACCGTTATTTACTAAGACCTTTTTGTTAACAAATTGGGAGGCAATTAACCCTGAAGAGTTGATATTATAGGGGACTACACTCCTAGGTTGGTGTAAGAGGAATCCGCGATCAAGGTCATTAGGATCGGGATTTTACCTAGGATCGTTTAGGGGATAAGATCGAAATCTGTAGAATTAGATCGTAGGATCATGTGATCCTACACATAATATGTCACATATGCATTAATGTATTTTGGATTACTGATTATCAATTATATTTGTTCTTTTTTTTAAGCTTTAAGGTGTAAGTAAAAACTTATTTGACTTTATCTATTAAGTTTTGAAAAAAATACTTTTGATTATCATTTTTAAGTCAAATCTTTATTGTGAAAATATTTTATGATTGAAATTACCCATGTTGGATCGGATCATAGGATTGTTGAATCGTGTTATGATCCTACCACATAAATTCTTAAGCTAAGTAGGATCGAATGATTCTACCACATTAAGATCCTACCTACGATCTGGATCGGTCGCCTATTTTTGAATCCTAAGATCGTACAATCGTAGATAAAGAATTGGGATTCTGATAACTATGTCCGCGATAATGCGTTATTTTGATCATTTACGCTTAAACTATGCTTAACTAAAAATTTTTAAAAAAAATTGATATTTTGAAAGTATACGATTGGACGATTCAAATAAGATCTCACTTGACTATATTTTTTCCTATACATTTGCTACAATCTATAAAATAAGTATCAAAAATTAAAATAGTATGACTAAATCTAATATAACGAATATTTTTGAATGAATATAACACCATATATTTAGGGTTATTCAAAATTCATCATGATCATAGTCATCATCTTCCAAATCTCCCACATAAACACTCTTGTAGAATTTATCTTGATGATTCAAAATTTCTTCAATGCTCAACTTTTTATCATGGTTATCATCAACCTACATAATTTATTTCAAATTATTAAAAGGATATTAATTAGAGGGCATTTTTTTTGAATATAATTAGAGGGCATATTTGTTAGAATTAATGATAATCCATTTTTTACTTGACTAGAAATTAATAATTACTCATATCTCAAATTAATTACCTCATTCATCAAATAAATAGCATAATATGAAGCATGATCTTGTACTCCTGGAAAAAGATATTTTTTAATCGGCTTCAGCTCCTGAATCGTCAAATACCTGTAATTAAGACCCATAAATTACTTATATAAAAAAAAGACCCATAAATAATGACTCACATTAAGATTATTGTTATAAAATATGTAAAAAAATTAACTTTAAAGAATAATACAAGTATATATTATCATGATTAAATTTATTAAATATATGATTTTTAAAGTACCTCAAACCCTGATCATAGTTTTTGTTGTGCGACAGCGGAAGTAGAGATCGTATAACAATAACGAAACAATAAAGATTCAAACCAAACAATAAGAAAAGACACAAGAAATTTACGTGGTTCACTATCAATATGATAGCTACGTCCACCGGCACCGAGATCAAACAATTTCACTATGAACCGCAAAGATTTACAAGATGAATCAACCTCTCAATCACAAAGAATAATGACTCTCTTGTGATCTCTCTCAATTTTGTGATTAATTATGCCCTAACCCTTAAATGGGTATTTATATTAATAACCCATAAAAGGAAGTTATTCATAATAATAACAAGTAACCTTCATGCACGAAAGAAGAAACAAAAAACAACAATCTTGCACCGTACACTCGCGGGCCGCCCCATTTGTCACGAGCCGTGACCAAGCCTTTCATCTGAGGCAGAAACTTTGATGCTCATCTTCGCGAGCCGCGAACCAGCTCGCGTGCCGCGAGCTTCAGTCTTCCAAAACAGAAACTTTTGTCTGCCAATTCGCGAGCCGCGTGCCAAGTTACGTGCCGCGACCTTCGTGACCCGAGTTCGAGGCACATCATCAACAATCTCCACCTTGACGAGAACTCGTAGTCAGCAAACGATCTCATCAACACATAGTGAACAAATCTCAAGCCAAAACCCGATGTAAGACTCATGCATTAGTCATACATCCCGATAAGCCTTCAACCAAGACCCATCCGACAAATCTTCAACCAAGACTCATCAAAAACATACAATCAAGTATAAACGACTCATAATGCTCCACCTACATCACAAGCCCCGGGCAAGCTCCACCTTGAGGCCAACACACCTACAACAGGAACTCCCTAACACCGCCCCTAAGGGCCCGATCACATCACATAGTAATCAATATTTAGTAAGTCTAAGCAATGTTTAAACTTACTAACCGGAACAGACTTAGTAAAGAAATCAGTTGGGTTGTCAGCGGTCCCGATCTTCTTTACCTTCACCCTCTTGTCAGTGCGCAGGAAATGATACCTGACATCAATGTGCTTGGTCCGATCATGGTGCACTTGGTCTTTAGCTAAGCAAATGGCACTTAGACTATCACAATACACCGTAGCAAAATCCTGTGCAATACCTAGTTCACCCACAAGGCCTTTGAGCCAAATAGACTCCTTAGCTGCAGAAGTTAAAGCCATATACTCAGCTTCAGTAGTAGACAACGTAACCGAAGACTGCAATGTAGACTTCCAAATAACCACAGAACCACCCAAAGTAAACACATAACCGGTCACAGACCTCCTAGTATCCACATCAGCTGCATAATCGGAATCACTATACCCAGTTACCAAACACTCTTCATCATTTCCAACACAAGCCCAATATCTGCTGTCCCTCTCAAGTAGCGAAAAATCCTTTTCACCCCTTGCCAGTGCTCTCTTCCAGGTCGAGCCATGAACCTACTAACAACACTAACAGCATGCGCAATATCCGGCCTAGTACAGACCATAGCATACATCAAACAGCCAACCGCGTTGGCATAAGGAACCCTAGACATATAAGCCAACTCTTCCTCAGTTTGAGGTGACATAGACAAAGACAATTTACAGCTCACAGAAGTTGGTGTACTTATTGGCTTTGATTTCTCCATCCCAAAACGAGACAAAATCTTTTCAATGTAACTTTTCTGAGTCAAGAAAAGTTTACCCCTAGCCCGATCCCTATAGATCTCCATACCCAAAATCTTCCTAGCTGGACCCAAATCTTTCATGTCAAATTCCGAGCTAAGCAATTCTTTAAGTCTAGCAACATCAGATTTATTCTTTGTGGCAACAAGCATGTCATCAACATATAACAGCAAATAAATCATGGAACCATCATCCAGCTTACTATGATACACACAGCAATCCTATGAATTCCTATCAAAACCATGCGAAACCATAAAAGAATCAAACCTCTTGTACCACTGGCGAGGGGATTGCTTAAGTCCATACAATGACTTTAGCAATCTACATGCATAGTGCTCCTTCCCTGGAATCTCGAATCCCTCGGGCTGCTTCATCAAAATCTCCTCCTCTAAATCACCATGAAGGAAAGCCGTCTTAACATCCAGTTGCTCCAGCTCAAGGTCATAATGTGCTACAATTGACAATAGCACACGAATAGAAGTATGTCGAACCACTGGTGAGAATATCTCCACAAAATCAACCCCTTCTACCTGACTGAACCCCTTAGCAACTAGTCTAGCTTTAAAACGAACTTTCTCAGATTCAGATGTCCCTTCTTTCTTCTTGAAGATCCATTTGCACTCCACAAGTTTTCTCCCCTCTGGCACCTTCACAAGTTCCCACACCCTGTTCTTGTAAAGAGATTGCATCTCTTCACCCATCGCAGCAAGCCATTGCGCCGACTCACTACAACTAATTGCTTGTTTATACGTGGCAGGTTCATATGACTCTACATCATCAGCTACACTCAATGCATAACCTGTCAAACTATCAACACAACAATTCCTTCCTTCCATCTCTTCGATCAACCTAACCGGCTTCTTGATAACTCGTTTAGGCCGCTCAAGAATGGTGTCAGATTGACTAGATGACCCCTGATTAGACTGCTCCACCTCCACCCCAGAGTTAGGTGAAGGTGGAACAACCTCAGGCTCAGGAGTACTCGGCACTGGAACCTCAGCATCATCATCAATAAATTGCACTCGAGGTAAATCAGTAATGGATGACTGATGCACCTCAAGTACCTCATCTGTCTGTGGCACGTTCTCCCTTTCCTTCCCCAAATCAGAAGACTCCGAGCTCTTCTTGGAATACATGGTGCTTTCATCGAATGTAACATCCCTACTAAGAATGACTCGACGCTCCGAAGGTGAATAGATCCTAAACCCCTTCACACCATCACCGTACCCAACAAAACACCCCACCTTGGCCCGTGGATCCAGCTTACCCTCACTCACATGATAATAAGCAACACAGCCAAAAATCTTCAAATTCAAGAAACTAGGCAACTTACCACTCTAAATTTCAAACGGGATTTTAAAGTCAATTCCCGAATGAGGACCCCTATTGATGATATAACAAGCTGTCATCACAACTTCACTCCAATACCTTCTCCCCAACCCTGCATTAGAGAACATGCATCGAACTCTCTCAAGCAGTGTCTGATTAACCCGTTCTGCAACACCGTTCTGCTGTGGTGTCATCCTGACGGTATGATGCCGACCAATACCCTCATCTGCACAGAACTGATTAAACTCCTCTTTGCAAAACTGTAGCCCATTGTCTGTTCGTAGCTTCTTGATCTTCCTACCCTGTCGATTTTCCACCAAAGCTTTCCATTGCTTAAAAGCTTTGAAGGCCTCATCCTTTGACTTAAGCAACCTAAGCCATGTGTATCGGGACTTGTCATCAACAAATGACACAAAATAGTGGAAACCTCCCATACCTTCAACCCTAGATGGACCCCAACAATCTGAATGGACATAATCGAGCACATCATCAGTAATGTGAGCACCCTTGCTGAACTTAGACCTGTGTTTCTTCCCAAACACACAATGCTCACAAAATTCAAGGTTGGCAACCTTGATCCCGGATAGAAGATCCCTCTTAGACAATAGCTGCATCCCCTTCTCCCCCATATGACCAAGCCTCATGTGCCAAATCTTGGTCATCTCCTGGTGAGACACCGATGCGCAAACCGCAGAACTAGACAGTGTAACACCCTCAAAGACATAGAGGGTGTTCCTCTTGATACCCTTGAGTACCAACTCAGAACCTCGATAAATAGACAACCTCCCATCCGAAAACACCCCATTGTACCCCAAATCATCCAAGGTACCCAATGAAATCAGATTTTTCCCCAAAGTAGGAACATGCCGCACATTAGTCAAAGTTAACTTTCGCCCATCAACAGTCCTCAATCTCATGGACCCAATCTTGTTTCCCTTGTTAAACCCCTTTTTCGTTTTAGATTTTCCGGACTTAACAAATAACCCACTGCCATTATCTCCGTTATCACCTATAGCTTTCTGACGAAGTTCCCTAATATGAAGTGCTGCCTTCACTTCTTCTAAGGTCAATGAGTCCTTACCAACAACAAAAGACTCAACAAAATTCGAAAAGCTAGACGGTAGAGACACAAGTAAAATCAACGCAGCATCCTCATCATCTATCTTAACATCTAAATTACGTAAATCCAATAAAATAGAGTTAAGTTTTTCCAGATGTTCCCGTAAGGGCGTACCTGACTGCATTCGGAGGCTAAACAACCGCTGCTTCAGCAATAGTTTGTTGGTCAGCGACTTAGTCATATACAATGACTCCAATTTCAACCACAATTCCGCCGCCGTAGCCTGATCAGTGACCTCCGTGATGATATGATCATCTAAACTCAGCAAGATGGTAGAATGAGCCTTTTCCTCCATCACTGCTAATTGTCCGTCAGTCAGTCCGTCTTCCGACCCCGCAGTAGTACTCTTTGGAGCCAACGGACGCCAGATTTGCTGCTGTTTCAACAGAGCCTTCATCTTAATTTGCCATAGCCCGAAGCTATTTTCCCGGTAAATTTCTCAATTCTAATTGTAGAATCTCCAGCCATTGTTTCAGTCAAAAACTCTTCCAAGGACTAAACCTGAGCTCTGATACCAATTGTTGTGCGACAGCGGAAGCAGAGATCGTATAACAATAACGAAACAATAAAGATTCAAACCAAACAATAAGAAAAGACACAAGAAATTTACGTGGTTCACTATCAATGTGATAGCTACGTCCACCGGCACCGAGATCAAACAATTTCACTATGAACCGCAAAGATTTACAAGATGAATCAACCTCTCAATCACAAAGAATAATGGCTCTCTTGTGATCTCTCTCAATTTTGTGATTAATTATGCCCTAACCCTAAAATGGGTATTTATATTAATAACCCATAAAAGGAAGTTATTCATAATAATAACAAGTAACCTCCATGCACGAAAGAAGAAACAAAAAACAACAATCTTGCACCGTACACTCGCAGGCCGCCCCATTTGTCACGAGCCGCGACCAAGCCTTTCATTTGAGGCAGAAACTTTGATGCTCATCTTCGCGAGCCGCGAACCAGCTCGCGTGCCGCGAGCTTCAGTCTTCCAAAACAGAAACTTTTGTCTGCCAATTCGCGAGCCGCGTGCCAAGTTACGTGCCGCAACCTTCGTGACCCGAGTTCGAGGCACATCATCAACAGTTTTCTATGAGCGGGATACACTAGGTATGATGATGATGATATGATTTTTAAAGTAAAAATCAAATACTATTATTTTTAAAAATATTTACTGAATACATTATCTTTTCATGCAATTAAAGTATCAAATTCTAGGTTAGACATATAGAATTTCTATAATAAATTATACATAAATAATTTACCTAATTTAGCTTCTATTTAAAAAAAATAAATTTAAAATTAGGTAAATGTTGTCATGTAATTTACTATTATCCACTACAAAAATCATTCACCAAGGCTCCATAAGGATGATATTTGTCATTTTTCAACATTTTCATTAGTATGTATAATTGTATTTTGGGCTTTGGCTAAACTGTTGTATTAAAATGTTCAAAATATAAAACTATTTATCTGAATGTCTCGAAAAATATTAAAATTTTTAAATGGTCGAGGTATTTGTCAATAAACCAATTCAATTGAAAGATTAAGTTAATGGTTAGCCTTGAGATATATAACCACCTCATGCGAGAGCCTTTGAACTAGAAGTGGCTGACTGTACATGATGATAAACAAAGTCTCTTAAGATGAGGGGTGGATGAAATTTTGAAACAATGTCTTCCGTCATGTAGGTTTTGATACCAAATGGAGGAGCCCTACGGATTAAAAAATGGGGCGGGCGGTGCAAATACCTTATCCCTCATACTCTTACACATCTACAATTTCATACTCACTGCCTATCCACTACCCATGGAGTGAAATTTTCAAATCCACCCTTGTTTGTCCACATTATGTATCCAAAATTATCTCCACCTACTATCGTCAATTGTTTTACACCCTTCATAGTTATACCCACTTTATACTCGTGTGATATTCATTCAATATCATTGTTGTATTAAAAAATAATCTAAAAAGTATTACAAGTAATATATAAGGTCGAGTGGGCTGTGGGTATAAGGTAAGACATTTGAATATGGGGCGAGGGGGCATGAACGAGACGAGACAGATGGATATAGAGCGAGTAAGACCTCATATCAAACACTTACCCACTACCTATGACATGTAAGACTTTTCGTAACCATTCACTCACTACCCACCAAAATCATTCTCACACCCATCTTAACCGAGGAGAATGTGGTCCAAAATTTGTGAAATTTTGTCCATTTGCCAATTATCATCCTTAAAAATGAACTCAACTAAACGCTTTTACTAATGCCAATATCCCCTAAAATAGTGATAATTGATAAAAGAATAGTTTGTTAACCTGTCATTGTTTGAATCCAGGTTAGAAAATTGTAATTGTTGTGAAAGGAGATGAGCATCGGCAGAACTGAATTCATAGTAACTCTTTATGGTTTCATAAGCATTGTCTACAAATTCTTTGAAGTTAAGTCTTCCATCATTGTCCCAATCCAGCCTCCTGCAGACATAGACATGACTGTCGATTAGCAAAGGCAAAACGGACAATTATCCAGCCATCCAGGAACCTAAATTTTTTAGGCTTAAAAATATTTTTTCATGTTTAAGGTTTATATCAAATTGAAATTAAATTTAGATATAATTTACATTTTTCTATATAATATGAGTTATTTGGACTTTTTTTATTAAAATAATTAAAATATTAATTAAATAAAACAAAAGCAGTATTATATTATATATTACGCCTTAAACTTTTAGGTACACTTTTTATCTTTGGTTTTGAGGCCCAAAAGTTAACAAGAAGGCTCTACACATGGATCAATATAATTAATAATTATTTTTTATTATAGGATACGTAGGCTTTGAAAGGGTGAGCTAAATAAAAATTAAACTCAAAATCTTTTCTAAAAAGTAGAGGTGTTCATTCGGGTCATCGGGTTGATTTCGGGTCAGGTGTTTCAAGTTGGTTCAAAATCGGTTTTGTGTTCAAATTGGTTTTTACATAATTGTAAATCCATTTTTAAGTCGGGTCAAATCGGGTTCGGTTATAAAGTCGGGTGTCTATCGGGTCATCGGATCTGTTTTGAACACCTCTACTAAAAAGTAGTATTTTCCCTACAAGTCAGACAAACTCATATCATCATCATCATCATACCCAGTGTATCCCGCTCAAAGAAAACTATGATCAGGGTCTGGGGAGGGAGGAACGATGGCATGCTTATACCCATAAGGAGAGTGCGATCAAAGAGTCCCTCGGCTCGAGAACGGTCTTCTAGCAAGAGGAACCTGCAGTTGGCAAATAGAATAAAAGCACACACACAAAAACAAAGATAAGATCAAAGAAACAGGTAAAAAGCGACAAAAAAGCAAAGGATAAAGACGAACGAGGGGGTAAAGGGACAGGTTTACTAATCTAGGACTTGGATAAGGCTGCCTAACGGCCCTATCCCCGTCGTCCTTGGAGAGATGAAGTTCATGCATATCACTTTTGATTTGTTCCTCCCACGTCTCTTAGGTCGTCCCACTTCTCTTACCCACCACTATGATGCATTCGATCCTTCTATCAGGCCATGTGTCTTTCTCTACACATGCCCAAACCATCTCAACCTGTTCTCCGCATCTTGCGAGATAGGTAACCTTTAACGCTCCCCAACTCCCGGTTTCTTATCCTATCCAACATAGTCTTACCACACATCCACCTCAACATACGCATCTCCAGTACTTCCATCCTCGTCGAAAACCTTTTTACGGCCAACATTCGTCCCCATATAACATCGCGCTAATCGCAACGCGTAAAATTTACCTTTAATCGCCTCGAAACTTTTATCACAAAGCACCCCGTTGCTGCTCGCCACTTAAGCCGCCGCTTGTATACGATTAGTAACGCCTCCATCAATCTCCCGCCGCTCAATCACGTAACCCAAATATTTGGACTTGGACGTACACGCAACAACTTCACCTCCTATGGTTACCTCTGGCTCCCCTAGCGATTCTATTCCACTGAAATTGCATCGCAGGTATTCTGTCTTTGTACGGCTTATGCGCAGCCCCTTTCCCTCCAAGGCTTCTCTCCACTCTCCCAATTTACTATTAGCCTCCTCCTTGGTTTCTGCGGCCAAGACTATATCATCGGCGAAAAGCATGCACCATGGTTCGCTCTCCCAGATGGATTTAGAGAGCTCTTCCATAATGACCGTAAAAATGAAAGGAGTTAATGCTGATCCCTGATGTAGTCCCACATTAATTGGGAAAGACTCAGTCATACCCGCCGGTGTATGTATGTTAGTCGCCACTCTGTCATACATGTCCTGTATTACCTCGATGTATCTTCGTGAAATACCTCTATTCTTGAGGCTATCCCAAACCAGGCTTCGTGGTATGCTGTCGTACACTTTCTCCAGATCAATGAATACCAGATGCAAATCCTTCTTTCGCTCCCTATAATTTTCCATCAATCTCCGCAAAATATGGATTGCCTCGGTGGTTGATCTTCCCGACATGAATCCAAATTGGTTCTCCCTAATTACCGTCTCTCGTCTAATTCTTTTCTCGATCACTCTTTCCCATAGTTTCATAGTGTGACTTAGAAGTTTGATCCCTCTATAGTTCTCGCAATAGATAAGGACTATTAAACAATTTCTTGTATGAGATGTCTCACCGTAAAATGCACCTCATATATAAGTTAAACAATACAATTAATACAAATAATTATCTATTACTCCTTATTTGGCATTTGATGGAATATTCTTATAATTTCATGAACTTATTTTATTTCTCTAGAATTATTTCAATAATAATTAGTTTCGATTATTATTAGAGGCGTCATATCCATGTTTCAAACTTCTGATTGCCTTCTTAGAGTACCTTTGGGGTTCTAGTTCTCTTTCTTTTTCTCGCGTCTTTTTTAGTAGTAATTTTTTCTTTTTAGTTTTATATTTGTTTCTAAGCTTTTTACATTTTGCGTTTTTATCTCCCTCGACGCAGGAACCTATCTTGATGTTTCTTGAGTCGGAGAACTCCTTTTTGGCTGCGCTCTCCTTTATGGATATGAGTTGCCGTTGTCCTTCCCTCCCCAGTCCCTGCTCATAGTTTTCTATGAACGGGATACACTGGGCAGGATGATGATGATTCGATTAGTGTTTGAGATTTTAAATGGCACTAAATCTATTTTACCCATTTAACTTAAGTGGTTATAAATTTATACATAATTTTAGTGCAAATTATTAATTAAAGTTCAGATAATATTTTAAAATGGACTAAATTATAAAATTATTCATTTATTAATGTAGCAAATTGAGACAAAAAAATTGATGTATACTCATAATTTCATGATAATCTATTATTAACCGTTTAAATGGGTTATGGGTATGGGTAGGTTTAAATTTAAGAATTCTCACATTATGTGATTCTCTTAAAGTTAACAACAAAATTTCCTCTAGTCTTTCATGTCCAACATTTTCACATTTCCTATTAGAATTCTCCATCAAAATAAACAAAAATCTAATTATTATTTGTATATCCATTACAAAATAATTAATATGCATAAAAAATCATTCCTAAAAACAATATTTTTAACAAACACGTACGTTCTAGTCCCAAATATAAACAATTTCTATTACTTGCCTTATTTTCTCATGCATAAACCATTCTTGTACTTTTACATTTTTGCTACAATCTCCTGGGTGCAAGAAACTGCATGTAAAAAAAATTAAATAAAAATCGTCATTATGCTTAAATAATTACTTTCACTGTCGCAAAAAATTTGCTACTTTCGATCAAAATCAATAAAAAGGAAAATAATTTGTAGTATTCTCCATGAAATAGATACTTATACAGGAATCAATTCGGAAATATACATTTGACGACATCACAATTGCATTTTGTTAAAAAAAATTTGTTGAAAATTCCATTTTTAAAATTAAGATTTTCAACTCTTACGGTTCGTTTGAATGTTGGCACTAATTAATGGTAAATTTTTATGAATCTAGCTCATGATAATGAAACTTTAATCGTATAAATTTTTTTGTTCATAAGTTTTTATTAACATCTAATACCAAATTTTTATATGGTAATGCATTGAAATGAATTTGGTGAATAATTATTAAAACAAAATTGGTGAATAGAATAAGATGTTTGGAAGAGAACAATTAGCATGGTTATTTAACTTGTCAAGAGATTTTTCTACTAAAATTACACCAGTGTTTATTATCAATTCCATTATTTAATACCTATTGGCTACTGCCAAACGGGCTGTTAGTGTATAGATCCACCTAAAAATATAACCCATATAGGATTAAAAATTTAAATTGGGGAAAATGAAAAATAATATAAAATGAGTAAAAGAAGAAAAAAAAAATAGTACTCTTTAAGCTCCTCTAAGGTCAAATGTGCATCTTGATCATCATCAGCATTTTTGAATTGTTCCATCCACCAACCATAATCCCCACGCCCCATCTTGTTTTCCTCTGTTTGTAGCATAATATTTGTCATTACTCATATATTATAGCTACCACATTATTATAAAATCTAGAATTGTTTTCGCATTATAATTCTTTATTATTAGCCTTAATTTTTATCTTACATCGAATGTTATATTTTTTTATCTTGTCTTGTCTTGTCTTGCTTTGTTATTTATTTTTTTTTGCAATTTGGTTGCATCCTCATTCATGAATATGGTTTGCCGTCTTCCATCCCTCTACAAACCCTATTTTAGTTTCTATAATAAGCGAAATAGACCGGAGTATGATGTTAATGAAGATGAATTGTATAGCTTAAAATCAAATGTATGCGACCTTATCTTTGTAATAACCAATAAGTTATTTTAAATTATTTTTTGATAACAAAATCTGTGATTTCTCATGGATAATAATTTAATACTTAATTATTAATTACCTATATTTTCAGGTGAAAAATGTGGGAAAAGCTCATTGAATGATAAAAGGCCATCCTTATTTCTATCATGATCCTCAAACTTTTTCCTAGTTGCATATTCCAACTCTTGATTGGCTTGCATGATATTCCAAGCCTCAAGTTCCTTAAACTCCACATAACCATCATTAGGCAAATTGTCTATCATGGGAAACAATATTGTTAACCTCAACCTTAAATTCAACTTTCCATCCTTCCCAAAATACACCTTATCTACTTCCTCAATCTCTGCCTCCTTAACTTGAAGCACATAATTCGAAGATACATTATCATCATTTCGATTAGAATCGACATTGCTATGAACATTCGACCCATTTTTCTCGGTTTTGTGTTCAAATTTGGTGACAATAGGGTCGAAATGTGTTCCTTCGATGAAACGAATATGACGACTGTTGTTATGAGATCTACTGGACGGAGGGAGAAGAATTAAGATGACGAAGGCAGTGGTTAAAATTGTATATAAAACCATCACCTTCGCCATTGATGTGGGTGAGAATGCTTCGCCCTTATAGGCAAGATGGACAAAAGAAAGCAGATAAAATCAACTCCGAGGAATCGAAAAGGGAAGGATTGGAAAAAAAATTTCCTATCACATTGTTTGGTGTTTTGAGATATTAAGTTTCAGAAAAGATCATAATTCAACTCCATCTCAAGGTAATTAGACATGGAGGGAAAAGTGGTTATATATAATTAGCCGTTAAATTTGGGATTACTTATGTCTTATAAGGATGTTAGGTGAAAATTCAAAAATGACTATTTGGGGTTCTATTTGGTTAATTGTGCAAATATTTTGCTGTCAAAAGGCTGGTAAAACAAAAAATGTCCAAACATTTGCAAATGAATAACATTTTTAATTTTGGCAAAGGAATTAAAATAACTTGAGTTATTAAAAAAATTATATAAATAGCTTGTGGTTTTTATGATGACATCATTTTTGTACAGTTTTTCTCTCCCAGAGTAATTTCTACCCTAAAAGATGCAATGCTATATCCTAGGATTTTATTGTGTAAAATTTTTTTAGTTGTACAATAAAAAAACTACAAGATGCTGGGGACTAAATATCTCTCTTTTTCCTTATACCTGTAGGTACACCATAACAAACAGGTGCAGCACCAATCAAGTATGGAAGTTTACATGCTTTTCGGGCTTGACTTACGAAATATCCGGCCCTTAACTTATGTCTGAAGCAATACTCGCTAGAAACATCAGGCGTAGGATCAATTGTTCCCTTCTTTCCTCGGCCTTTCTTTGTACCTTTCTTTTCATTCATACTCATGGACTTCAATTCTTCGGCTAATAAACTGCATTGGATGCAACCAGTGGAAGACATTGATCTTTCTTCAAGAAACGATTTAAACACAGCTTTAGCGAAACGGTCGATGTCCAAGTCTGTAACCTCCCAAAGATTTGCAATGACAATTGGAGCCCCAGCCATCATATAGGATAGAGAAGTACCAACTGGAGCATATCGCCCATTTAGGGTCAAAGACCCGCTACTACATCCCATAAGAAGCAACGCAGAAGACTTCTCTAGTTTCTGGATCTTGTCTCTAGGCATATATTGTGCACCTGAGCCATCAGACAGAGAAGCATATTAATGCACGTGAAACATTAACTGAAGAATATAATGGAACTTCAAAAAACATTACTGTTACAGGGTAAATTTGGCAAGCTAATACAGATTGAGGGACACACCACTTCCATGGCCGAAATATAGGAATAGATCATGATTTTGTAAAGCAGCACTCAACTCTTCAGTAGATGGAACAACTCCAGCTTTTCCCTGGAAGATAAAACAATTGCATATGATAAGAACATTTAAAAAAATAGGGAAATTCCATGTGGTAACCTTGAGGTTTAGGGTTTTCCACGTGGTAACCAAAACTTTTAAATAATCCTCCCGGTAACCCTGAGGTTTACATAATTGTTCCACTGTAACCTTTTTGCACATAAAAAACGTTAATTTCGAAGCTAGGTTGTTGTACACCTATTTATGTAACTTACCATTTCAAATGCCATCCCATCAGTTTCAACCGTTTTCCCTGAAACATAAACCCCAACTCTACTATCTTCATCAAAATCATATTTTTTCCACCAAATCCAAAGATGGTAGAGTTAAAATTTATATTTTGGGGAAAAAAGGTTGAAACTGGTGGCATTTGAAATGTGAGTCACATAAATAGGCGTACAACCTTAAAGCTCCTGAATAACGTTTGCTAACGTTTTATGTGCAAAAAGGTCACGGTGCAACAATTTGGTAAACCTCAGTGTTACCGCAACCTCAGGGTTACCACGTGGAATTTCCCGAAAAAAATATGTACCTTCAGCAGAAAATTGATTGAACAGAATTCCTATTTCTGATTAACTGTGGTGTTAATCACTTTAGCATGGCCGTATAAACGCAACAAGATCATACCTGCATGTTCTGATGTCTAAACCACTCCTCAAATTCAGCTTGCGTACGACTTAGGTCACCACTGGGATTCAGTAGATAAAACGCATCTAGAGGATCTATCAATGGAAATTTAGAACCAAGTCTGGTCGCTTCCTCAAGGACACACCTCCTTTGGAGGGCCATGAAGATGCTGGCAACAGAAGGCATACGATATACCTCTTGTTCCTTGATAATAGGCATGTTCTCCAACGGCAGCATCTGTAATTATCTTTTACATTAAAAATAGGGGAGGAGAAGGGGTGACACACAACGTTTTAATATCACTACTTGAGAACAGATAGAGCTGATGCAAGGACAAAATAAATTGACATAGTCATTCCAGGATATAATTAATTTATTAAAGTTATCAAGCTGCAAGAAAATTGGGAATTTTAAGATATGCTTTTCATTCAATTTGAAGAGAAACTGATACCTGACTCACTCAAACCATGGCCATCAAAGAAAACTTACTGGACAATTCCAAAGCATTACACGCGAAACTAGCCAAAAAAAAACTTACAATGGAAAATGCCAATCATTTAAAATCAAAGAGTACGCAAAAGAAAAACACAAACAGCCACACACAAGTCCATCACGTAGGAGGCAAGACATGTCAGTTAAAAATGTAGCTTACTCATTAATTCATCTGATGTCAGAGCCAAAATGCCATACACCAACAAATACTAGGCCAAAACATTTCTTCCCAACATACATCAACAATTTAACTTTGCGTAGTTGCATTCTGATATTTAGTTAAACATGGTATATCAAGAATAGAATTCCTCATGAGATCTTTTATTAATAAGGTTGAAGTGATGTAAATTTGAAAACCAACTAGGGAAAGGAAAAAAAGAAAAAATGAGAACAAATGAGTCATGTCTTCCCAGCCTAAAGAAGCATGGGACAAAAGAGAATTTGGAAGGATATAATTTCCAATAAAGACAGTTGCATCACTTTTTTGCCTCAAAAGACTGCATTTTCAGCACTTCTGTGACTTCTCAGGACATTTGATTCTCTGCATTTAACATTCAACATAGATTCCTTCTCATTAAAGTCATCACTCAGCTCATCAACAATGCTTTTCTTACCAACAGAAGAAAATGAAGAAAACAGGGAGAGCTGAAAGGAAGAATCCTCAAACACACAGCATTGACATATAACCCAATCATTTGCATTTGAAAGTAAGTACTGCAAGGCCTTAATCCTTGCTCAATGGTCAATCACAAGATAGCTACATTCTGATGTATTGTATATTTGTATCTTTTTCAAGGACCATGTTATATCTAACCCATAACAGAAGGTTAAAACAGCAGTGCAATAGAGCGAGATAAACTAGAGACCCACCTGAACATCACTGTCTAACACAAGAACGACAGGTTCCCTGCGTATGCAGTATTCAAGCTCAACCTTGTTGATAGCAGCAATCAGGGATTCTGATACATAATCCACTCCATCATATTCCTCATCCAGTGAAGTACATCTTCCACCATCACAATCTATGTTTTTACCAATGTAACACCCTTTCTCTAAAAATAGCTTTGGCATTCTCACCTTTTCCATTTTTGTAGACTTGATGCTTCCAATAACTACCTTTAAGATACTTTCATTAAAATCCAACATGCATCCACCTTTTTTGGTTTCACGTATGAACTCCTTCACAACAGAATTCAGGGGCTCAGCATCCAACCATCTTCCCAAAAGTAAGTGCTTCCACTGACCAAACCAAGATTCTTCCATGTCCCTAATAAATTTGTACCTCAAACTATAGTAGATCACTTAAAAGTATAACAATATTATTTACTAGGCATGCTTCCATCTGAAAATTCGATAGATAGGACTCACCGTAGCAATTTGTGAAGGCACTTGTCAAGATTATCTCTCCAAGTCCACCAAACTTCGCGACTTCTTTCAGTGTGCTCTTCAGGAAGGCTGGAGCAAGATAAGTAGTTTCCCCGTAATATTGATTTCAATGACGGAGCCACATCATCCACCAGGGCATTCCAACCCCATGGAGAGCACCACTCCTGGATATTCTCACCAGAGATTGAACAGCTAAAACTTGTTTTATCTGATTTATCAGGAAACAAAAAACTAAATTAAAAAATACTCCTGCAAGAAATGAACTAGAATATTGTAATTTAGGAATCATTGACATTAATAATCCGACTTTTCACTAGTCCACCCAAGAAAATCCCACCTTTGCACGTTTCTTCCCACAACATTCCCGGTAATCTAAAAACCGCACAACATTCCTGGTGATCTAATAACCAGTAATTAAAGGTTAACTTTATAAAAAAACAACTACACAAAAAAAAGAAAACTCTAGCCCTATTCCACCACCCTAGCCCCCCTGCACCTCCACCACTGCCCATCCCCCCCTCTCCCTCGCCACCACTGCCCAATCCCTGTAGCTCCTGCTACCACTGCGTAGCCCCTTTACCTCAACAACACTGCCCAACACCCCGTACTCATCGCTAACCCCCGTAAGTATAGTGTGAATAGCAATTCTTGGATTTTTGATTGAAAAAAGAAAAGAGTAGAGGATAGGATTCACAAAGCCATAAGCCCAGTCAGAGAATATGAGAAGGCAAATGAACAATGCTTGGATATGGATGTTCATGTGGTGTTGAATAACAGATGGAATCCTCCACCAACGGGTTTGGGTTTGTATAAAGTTAACATAGAGGTGCTGACAAAAAGTGTTGACATTGTTGTCTTCGATGGAGGTTGAGCTCATGCTCATCCTTAGAAAAGAAGAAAGTGAAAAGGAAGAAGGTGGATGGAGCACAACAGGAAGCTAATCTTTATTTTTTTTATCATTTTTAAAAATTATTTTTCTTTTTTATTTAAATTAACCTGTGATGACCGGAAAACAGGTCTTATGATGTGAGTAAACGTATACCAAAGGTGGGATTATTAGAAAATAATTAAAAAGTGGAATAATTCTGGGTTGATGGGTGAAATGTTGGATTATCAATGTCATTTTTTCCTATAATTTATTTTCCTCCGGACAAAATGTTACCTTGAGGAAGAGTACTCAGAGGCAATAATAGCACTGCAGGCTGAATTTCAGCATTCAAATGGGACAAAAGTATCCAACCACAAGGATCAGAAGCACAGTGTGTCAGGTCATTTAGAAGGCTTACATATGAAGGCCCCAGTAAGCTCACACATACAATTGTAGTACTGGGAAGGCTTTTAAAAAACTTTTTCACGAACTTTTCCAAGTATGATTCAATCTTTTCTGTTGATTCAGGAACCATTCTGACATAAGAAGTTACCACACGGGTATCAGTTCCACGAAAGACTAGGTGTAAGCAAAACAAAATGACAATGATCCATTGAATAGAGACATCATCACCTAAGCAATGTACATGTATCAGCTATCATACCATCCGGAACAGCAGCTTCATAATCCTACATTTGCATGTATCACTATTATTTGCAAAAGCCATACATCAAGCTAGAACATTGGAAAAGCATAAGTTCTTAAACAAGACATAACATCTAGATCAACCAAAAGTAAGGAATGAAAAACGGGACCACAAAGCATATAGCGATAAATATGACACACTGCCTGACTATGTAAAAATGTGGAAAAGAATGTGAAGTGTACAGGTTTTTTGATTCTCGAGATTCTCAAGGACCACAAACAATTCCATTTGCTGCCGCTACAGCTCTAAGGAACACCAAGATAACAAATGAAAAAACAACGAAACTAAGCAGAGCATATTTTACATAAATGGAAACATTAGATCTGTAAGTCTGTAACAAGCAAAGCCTCCATGAAAAGCCAATGAGAATCATGCACTCACTAGAAACAAAGACTCATCCAATCGTAAATTATTTGTTCAAAAAAGAAACTAAATTGTAACGGAAACAACTGCCAAATTGTTTACTTTATGTCCCAAGATCTAGGTCTTACACGCAGTATTTAAAAAGAGAGAAAACCGAAAAATCATCAACAGAAGTAATTAAATAATTTAATACTAAAAGTTGTAGCATATTAAGCAACAAAAAAAAATCAAAAGAATCATCAGCACAATGGTTGCCTGTACAAAAAGGCAGTAAAAGATGTAGGTCAATAACATAAGAACACTTGTATAATATACAGGACCCTCAACCAGGTTATAGAAATGTATACGTACCGCTTTTTTTGATTCACGCTTCATAGTGACAGAGGAAAGGAGTTGCAGATTGTGATAAGTACCAACTGAGGCTTGATGAAAGTACGCAGCCCAATAATTTTCTGAAATTTTACTAGAAAGAGGAGTTTTTTTTGAAGCCATAACCATATACGTCAATGCAAGCAGCCTAGACACCTGTCAAAACATCCCATATTAAGTACACGCCAAAATAACTACATGGATATAACAACAAAAGCAAGACGTAATCTGATTACGAATCAGCACATGTTTATATACAAAGGAAAAGAAAAGCCTAGCAATCTAGTTATAAAATCAGACTAAAACATGAATATTGTGCTTATATCATGCCGTTATCAACAAGATCGAAAACACATCCACTGTGGTTGACGACATCTATAACCTCACTCTACACTTCATCCTTGTATTAAACCAACTGGAAAGTGTGGCACACGCAGATGATAGTCACTATCCATTTTATAATCGAGTATGGTGCACTGGTCTCTATGCATGACAGTAAGCTCCACACAACTAACACCAACGTCAATTTACACCCTTACCAGCTATAGATAAAAATCAATTCAGTGAAGGGAAGAATTATTACATTTACTGATTCAATATTTTATGAAGCAAGAAACAAAGGAAAATTGCATACAGATCAATATCTCTAGTCATATGGAAATCACCACCAATCCAACAGTAAAATTCTGTTATGGCCACTGCTAGCAAATAAAAGAGGAGCTGACAGCACAAGGTTGTTTTAAATATATAAAGGAAAATGCCACCAGGAATCCAAACCACACCAAAAACATAACAACAAAAAAGAAAACTTTTAAATTAGATAGTTTTAACTTCAGATTTTGAAAATATTAAACATTTGCGAAAGGCCGCTTTGATATTTAGATAGAAATCATTATCACTACCTCAATGCAATGCAGGAAAGAAGAAAAATCAAAAGAGACTCCAAATTAACTTGCCTTCATAAAAAAGGATAAAAAAATAATCACCAGAATACCAGATAAACCTGTCAAAATATTTCAATTAAGGGTTGATGAAACAAAATGAAATTTTGCTTAATCTATTAAGCAGTTTTGTTAAGATTAAAGCTTTGGCATTGTTGTTCTACTGACCAATAGTTACGCAAAGACACAGAGTTCTATTCCACAGGTGCAAAGTTTTCAAAGCGTTGCTATCACAATTCACATCCCTATCCCTACATTGTACCACTTAATTTCTCAAGTATGTCACTATAAGACCATCAACTGCAGGTCACTCCTAATTTAATCAAAGCCCATATTTTTACCGTTCATAGTCTACCAAGTACCATCCTTTTTGTATGCTTACTAACCAGCTACTTTCTCCATTCAAAAAAAGTACCCACCATAGTTTTTCAAATTCAATCAAATGATCACTTACCTACAAGTACTTTAAAGAGGGAACCTTAAGGTGTAAAATTTTCATTAGACCATTGCTATTTTAGTTTAATTCATTGCTTAGCACACAATAATTCTTAGTTTGCAATTGCATATAAAGTAGCATACTTTATATATGACATAATTCCTCTGTTCCATAGTACTTGCTACTGATTGTGACATGTTGTGTGGGAAAATGTTACTATTAGTAGCAAGTATTATGGAACGGAGAAAGTAAGAAATAAGAGCCCATAGTAAAGAAGAAAGATAGTTAACAACAATCAGATCCAAAGCAGGACAAGCGAGCCAATAGATGACTGGATGGAGAAAGCTGAAAATTATAAGAACTGCTAGAGTTGCTATTGTTTTTAACTAGAAATGAATGGAAAGAAGGGGTCTTCGTAGACACATGATATAGATTAAGTTTTTCATGGCATGAAACATCAAAAATGACATGCCCTCAATTATTAACTTTTTGGGATGACCCAATAAAAAGTTTTTATATACTAAATGTAGTCAAGTAATTACCTTCACATCATAAAATTTCCTACGTCACCCAAACCATTTTCTAAAAGAGACGTCATTTCGTCTGTGTTTCAAAATTACATATTCAAGCGGGGTTTAGAGTAGTATGAAGTATTAACATAAGATGAAGTGCGAGTGTGGTAGTATATTAATCCCAAAAATGAAATGAACAAATAATAAGGCTTTCCAAAAGGAAATTAAATCAAATGGTAACAGTTTTAAATAACCACTAAATTGATTTCCTAAAATAGAATTAAATTAGGATTTCAATTAAAATTACACAGATAACAACATAATTGATACTTAATTCTCACCAAATATTATGAACTCAATGCAAGTTATACAAATAACGATGTAATTAATACTTACTTTTCACCAAATATTCATACTTTTATCTTCTTATATACGGCCCTAAGGATTCATATGACACATTTCACTGCAGATTACACAAATATTGACGTAATTGATGTAAATAATTTAATACTTACTTTATCAACGTACATCATTCATTAAAAAGAAGACGAAAAATAATGGAGAAAGAAATTCATGACACATTTCAATCTTAACCATTAAATACAGCTAGACATTGTATAAAAAATAAAAACCCCACGTGAACTTTCTTAAACTTCAAAAGATCAAGAGCAGAAATCATTTTACAAAGCAAGGAGTACAATAATTTCTTTTAATTGATGCAAGGGGGTACAACATTATCATCAGACCAACACTCTCACATTATTATCATGTGTCTTACAATATACTTTATAACTAATTTAAACTATTGATGTAATTTAAAAATACAGATATACTATGACAAATTGCAATTCCCAATTCAAAAAAATAATTTTAATCTAAAAAGGACACATATACCATGTCAAATTTGATCCTCAAATACAAATAATGAGAAGTTTCGATAAACTTGATCGGATCGAAATGTGCATGTCACACAAAATACCAAGCATGAACAAAGTGAAATAGTTCAAATTCCAGTCAGAATAGTGAAACTTTTAATTCATCTACTTCGCACTATAACTCTATAAGCATATATTACATCTGAGGGCTGAGCCTAATATAAACAAGTCCAAACTTCTCACATAACAAAAAATCCACGAAAAACAAAAAAAGGACCTATTGATTATCTTTTCATAAAATAGGAAACCCAAAATAATCAACCAGAATTCTATTCTCGTCACAGCCTTTTTGCACTATAAGATGCAATCCAATTTCACCAAAGAATATTTAAAACAAAATTAATAATGAACCTACTTAATAATCAATTGACAATAAAATAGAATTTACATTGGATAGAAATGTTGATCATAAACAATTAAACAAAATTTTAGCACACAGCCTTAAGCCAACAAACATGTGTTAAAGAAGCAAACCTTCTGAAGTAGCAATGGAACCTCGCAGCTTAGAACAAAAGATACCATCAGAAACGAGACAACATTGGACATTTGGATGCCACACAAATCACAACATTTACTCCTGGAATAAGAAGAATGTAATAAGAATGTAAGATAAATAAATAAATAAATAAATAAACGGTAACCTGTAATCATACCACAAACTAGACACCCTAATCATCTAACCATCCATACTACAATCACAATCCTCTTCCACATTTGCATCTCCTAGAAGGTTAAGTTTTAAAAGAACAATCTCTAAAACTTCTTGTCCCTACGAGATTAAAGTTCTACCAAGCCTCAAGCTCATTTCTACCTGAAATTACAAGTGAAGACCATCCAACATAAGGCAAATGAGGATTGATCAATGGTCACCATCACCACATTAGAGAGTTTGTGAAGTTATCAGATCAGGCAAAAACTAGAACAGGGTACCAGATTCCAGAGTGAGACATGTCTACAACAGCGACCCAAATCTAACTACCAATATCAGTATAAATACATAGGCTACACACTGTCATTCCCCTAAGGCCTTGTATTCAATACTCATCAACTTAAAATATTTATTTTTATAAATAAGTTCCAATAAGCATAATCAATAACCGCAACAAAGAAACACTTGGGAATTATAGAAGTTCAATTCAACAAAATAAGATTTCGAGAATAGGGGTCCAGCTTGATATTTCAAAGGAAAGCCATGTAAATATTAAAACTAAATAAACCGTACTAGTTGAACATTAAGCACAAGGTATATCATGCGATAAAAGTGTTGATGACAAAGCAGTGCTCATTTAAGAAAAAATATGCTAGATGTAATTGCAAGATCGTAGTGTTGAAAAACCGTTCAAAAAATTTCATCTTTTAATTTCAATAACACGCACACACACACATTTATACTTAGAATCACTCACACTTAATGCAAGACGAGCTGACAGAATTTATTTAATTTTGACAAACCGTGCTTACAGAATCATTGTACAATTATAAATGTATGTGTAATTTTGCAAGTATACCTAATTTTTCCTGAATAGATGGCTTTCAAGGAAAACCAGCAAAGGTTGTACAGCAATTCTGCACTTTCAACAACGAAAATATCCCTGGGAATCTTCTTGCCAATAGAATCAAGCTCAAGTACGTTAGAACTTGAACAGTGACAATCATTTCCTCCAAGCAGTATAGATAAGCATTTAGAGTAAATGCATTGTAATCTATGAGATTTGGTCAAACCTCTGTAAAATTTTCCTGGCAACACAAAAATTACAGATAAGAGAAAAATCTGATAAACAGTAGTTAACTTAAATCATCTGTGCATTAGTCTATGTTGAATAATAACAGAATACAAGGTCCTACACGCGTATCTTCACCTAATATTACTTGAAAGCCATGGAACAACTTAACTTTTTCCATAAGGTATAAGCACCACGAACAAGAACATTTTAGGATAATTTTTTCCTTGTAACGCAAAACTATTACACACTCCTATTCTTCCTAATAGTCTCATTTACTTTTGGGTTACTATTCACTTATCACTCTTAATATGTATTTTATTCTTAATCTAAAAATTAAAACATAGTCATGTGGAATCGTGTTTGATTCGTCTTAATGCAAGGATTATTAATATCAAATTTTTATAATTTTTAATTAAGTATAATTAGAGATATTAAGAGTTTAATGTTGCCTCGGCAAATGTGAAAAAAGTAAATGGGACTGATAGGTTGAATAGGAGGGAGTATACTTTACATTTCTATCTAACCTTTGGGCTGATTCCAATCGACAAATGCCAAAACTAAAGTAGTGCAAATACACATTACGTCATTACAAAAGGAGAAAGGCAACACAAGAACACAAATCATAGCAGCCAGTAATTTCGGATGCAAAACATAAAGAAATAAACACCCTACCTTAATCAACCATACCTAGGATAAAGACAATCCAAGGGATAAACCAGAATCAATATATTCATTGCAAGAGGAAGCAAAACTATCTCGAATACATTGTGATCCAAGCGGGAATTTACAAGATCACAACCCCTATCATAGAGTGGATTGCAGCAGTCACATGAATAACAATTAACAAACTGAGTTGCTGAAAAATAATCCTTGAAAAAGGTTCTAGCCCACTTGATCTATAATGACTTCTAGCAATATCATTATTATCTAAACCATTTCACTTACAAAAAGACATAAGAAACATTTATCATATCACTTCACAGTTCACAAAGCTAATCAGAAATGAAATTCAATCCACAAGACAACTTCAAACATTTCGAGACCACTTACAAGTAACAAAGAAGAGCACAAAATACTTGGTTGTACACCAAAGCTATACACAACTATCAAATACATCAAAATCAAAAGATTGTAAAAATGAAAAAAATAAAAAATAAAAAAAAAAAAATAATCTTGCCATAAATTCAGAAAGCTATAAGGAGATAAATTATATTACACCTAAATCAATTAGTTGCAGAATTTGTATCATCACAACATGAAAATATAATTCAAAAATACGAGTGCAATGCAGAAGATTCTCAATACGTAAATTTTGTAAGCCTACAAGAACATGAAATTGAACTTTACCTAAGCCAATAAGTAGTCTCAGTATTTGTCGCCTGCGAACAAACTCCCACTTCATTTGAATAAAACAAGAAAATGAACCAAATTGTTTGACTTCCTTTGAGAAACATTTCTGACAAATAATCCGGTTAGAAACAGTTGGCACTCCACTTTCCGTCTGGCAATTGGAGCTATTTTTAATATTCTGTGCTGATTTAACACAGCTAACTCTATTAGCATGAGAAACTGTCTTTTTAGAACGTGTTACAGTTGACTTTTGTTCTGCGGCACAGCAATTAATTGTTACCAGAGATTCTATTTCCTTCTTCGTTTTCCTGGACTTTTTAGCAGCTACTTTTGTCGTTGTCTTTGCACACGTAGATAAATTGCTGATGTCTTGAATAGCACCAACATGCTCATTTTCAATCCCCATGCTAGATCCAGCACCTATAGCCACTTCTTCCACACAAAGCTCTATACTATCTCCCTCAAGCCAGGCATAAAGATCATCCTTCTTAAGAGAAAGCCAATTGCAAAGAGATGATTCATATGGCTTTCCTGAAGGACAAGTGACACCCTTTCTGTACAAGTTGCCAAGTTGTTCGTTTATGCTACTTTCCAACATAAGCAAACACCTTGAGCAAGTCAAAGAGTCCCTTTCAGAAGCCAAAACTTTCTCTGAAGTCAGTAATTCATTTTGTGCTAGATCAAAAAGGCTTATTCCATGATATACCTTCCCTGTATCATTTCCCAGGAAACAGTCAAATTAGCACATCTCAAAAACTGAGAAGAACAAACTCAAAACACAGCATAAAAGAGGCGCTAAAAGTCAGTCACGTGCCTAAACAAGAAGAAAAGCTAACAATGAATTGGGGTAAGTTCTGCAGGCAAGAGATACTCTTGCCTAATAAGAACTGAGCTTCAGCCTCAGCTACATTTCCAAGTCTTTCATGGATCATACCAACCTAACAAATACACCAATAATCAAAACTGTGAGATTTAACTTTCAAACACCTAGCTATACTGTCACGAATACCATATTGATGCAGTCAAAAATAAAGACATGAAAACCTGCAATGTGCTTTCAAGATAACAACGGAGCACATTCCATGGGGTAACATGAAATCCATCTAAATCCTGTGGGATAACATTAGCTGGCCAAGCTTTGATTGCTGCTTGATTTAAAACTGACAGTTGACTGATACATGCTGATGACTTCCGTATATTTTCCCCATGTTCCCCATGAGTTCCTTCAAGGTGCTGGATTGAATAAGAAAAATGCTCCTGCAACAGCTTACCTCGCAGCCGATGAGCTTCTTTTGCACAAAACAACGCCTAAAAAATATGTAAGAGATGGAATTACCGATTAGATCAAATGAAAAAAATTCATATTCAACCTAATGATAATAATTACATCAATGGGTTGTCTTTGCCATAGCGCAAAAATAAGGCCACATCGAATCAATTGCATTGTAAAGGTTTTCAAATTTGTCGAACCGATCCGAGTTGTCAAGATAATTCATGATGGTCTTTGCTCATGAAACTATATCATACACTTCAGTATAGTCCTATTGATTCGAAAACTAGTACTGCCTTATAGCCAAAAACCATTAAAAGAAAGTACCCAAAAACATTGAGAAGTTAATCACATAGTGATTATCTTGAAGGAAGGAATCTACGGCTAAAACATCTATCAAGATTTCATTAGATGATTGTAGAAGAAATTGGGAAAAAACTTCTAGTATAAAATATACCTCAATGATCCTTCCACCAGCACAAAGCCTTTCACTCAAATCATGGTATAGATATCCAGCTAGAAAAGTTGAAGAGCGAGATGCAGAAGCCTGAATCACAAGAAAACATTGATCGACAGTCATACAAATGGAAAATGCTACAAATTATATTCATTCAATCTCAAACCAATGAGCCTTACATTTGAAGTGAGATTTGTGGCGGTCTCTTTTACTTCATCAACAGAGATCTCTAACTCAAAAGAATGCTTTTTCTGATTGAAGGCCAGAGGGAATAGTGAACATAAAAAAGAAAAGTTTAGTTGAAACCCAACTGATAGTGGCGGAGAATCCACCAAACTTTTGATCCAGAAGTCAAGACAGTCTGCATCTTCACCATAATGCAGTGAAAGAGACATAATTAACGTCTCATTGGTAGGTACAACACAAAGTGCATGGTTAACTCTTCGAGACTCCCACAGTAATAACAAACACTTCTCCAACGGGGCATTCATCCGTTTAAATACTTTAATGATCAAATTTAGTACATCCGCATGAAGCGTAATGTCACCCTGAAAAAATAAAGCAAAATATCATAATCTGGAAATAACGTAATTAGAGCCTTAAAAATATGAATCTAAATTCTTGAATTGTGTAATGATTCTTCTGTGGACCTTTATGGATAATAAGTCAGCAATATGATACAACAGCAGCAAAACATAATCACATCCCATGTCACTATAGTCACTGGAAGAGCAATCGGGAACATCAATCTTCAGCCATATATTTACAGCTTTACGAATATCTTCAAACATCTCCTGTTCAGTCACATAAATATAAAGGGAAATTCTGGACGCGTTAGAAATTCAAAAAGAACAAATATTCAAGCCAAATATCGGTAATTTAAAGATTATGGAAACCACACCTTTGAGGTTGGGTTAGCTTCATGAGTGATAAGAGCACGTAAGCAATAAATAACAGCTAATTGATTATCAGCTATGACACGAGTTGCATCACATGAGCCATTCTGAACAAATTTATTGATCCATGTCAAAAAAGCAAATAAAAAGGAGTTGACATACTTAATGGACATATCAAAGAGCAGATTGATGCTACCCACAATGACTTCAATTGCTTCTGACAAATAATGAATACAATGGTCTAGACCTTCAACTCCAATAGTCCTTGACAACATTCCTTGTTTAACAAGGGTAATAGATCTGCCAATGCACTTGCTCGAGTGATAAACTCTCTGCAAAAGGATTTCAATGATCTCCTTTTGCATTCTATGACAAAACTTGGGATAGAAGTTGCTCAGCTCCTGATAAACTAAGAATTCCTGAAAATCAATGATATAATTATCAAGGGTAGGAAAGAAACAAATACTAGATAGCATTAGTTGGTAAAATGCACAAACCTGCTCTAAAAAGGATCCAATAGTTGCAATTGAAATATTATTTTCCAGCAGGAAAGGAGAGTGGAAGAGATGACTACCCAAAATTAAAGCATCACCTTCAATATTCCTATTTAGCTTACATAGCATCTGTAAACGCAACAACAATTCATACCAGAAAGTCGTGAATGCAAAAACACATCAAAAAAATTTAATAAAAATACCTTAGCCCAATGCTTTATCAATACCACAGGACATGGCAACTGCTCCAAAATATTTCTGGAAAGACACCACTTTTCTATACCAGACCGTATTAGAGTCACCATTTTACAGCTATCAGTTTGACAGAGAATGTCAATAAGTAGAGAATTAGCTTTACATGCTTCATTCAAAGACTCTACAATCATATTTTCAGATGACTCTCCATCAAACCCTTTCTGCTTGCCGACAAGTATCTCAGATAGAAGTAGGCAACGATTCCATGAAGCTCTACAACAAAGTTCCAAAGCCTCTGAGGCCTACAAAAAAAAGAATAAAACAAGTCAACACCAAGCAATGAAATAATCAAACTACAGCTTCTGCTCTAACAACCAAGTGAAACTTCTTAAATAGTATATTAGCTTGTAGTGTGAATAAAGTCGTTGCATCAATTGCCAAGAAAAGGGGTTGCAAGACAAGCCATTTCATACATATTGCACATTAGTCGTTACCATCAGCATATCAACTAAAGTCAAAAGAAATAAAGCTATTGATGGTGATTTTCCAACATAGCAGTCAATCAGAAAATTAAATTACAGAAACATATGCAGCTCACAGATGAGGAATAAATAATGAATGACGTAAATCAATTAAAAAAATATGTCGATGGTACTTGGCACAGATTCTCTACATAATACAAAATGAAATATGCGCAACACCACATTAAGAAAATAAAGCTCTTTTACTACAACAAGAACCAAGGGAAACAACTTATTCCCGTAACGTAAGAAAATCTAAAGCAATCCCATAGCAACTAAATTCAATGTATTAACACCAATAAATGGACGTCAATATCAGGAATTGGTTGTAGATACTTAAAGTAAAAGATAGTTTGGAATATTAGATCAACAAAGGCAAAGAAACAAACCTCTTTCAATTGTTCAAGTCTGTAGAAATCTACGAAGTTGTTGTGAAGCATGGGTATGATGTACTTCAACAATTTGGGTCGTAACAATTGAATGCATTCATCAGAGAGTATATAATTTACAAGCCTCCTAGCAGAAGAATTCATCTGACAACATGTACATTATTGGTATTTTCAGAAAGAAACATTTGCATAAGCGAGTTTTCAGCAGCATAAGGACATCATCAACATACCTCAAAGCTGACATTAAGCTTCAGAGAAAGAGTGAAAGCAGCCACAGAGATGCTGAGAACAACTGTGTCTATTTCAACATGTGAATCTTTATTCCTGTTAGAAGTATTACAATTAAATATACACAGAGCAAATTTAATATGCCCAAATCTATTGTTGACAAAAGCCATTTCAAAAATAAATAATTAAATCGTAAACAAAAGCCAAAATTCAATATATTCCATTACCTCAATGTCATTTTTAAAATTCAAAAGAAAATGGAAAGATGAGAAATTCAAAGAACAGATATTTGGTGACTTTTTCATAACATAATGCAAAACATTCCAGTATGACACATGCACGTGTTAGCAACAACTCTTTAGTACAGATATATGCACCAAAAATTATGTTCCAGAGCCTAAACATTTCACAACCAAGAAGAAGAAAGAAAAACAAATAACTACACATACTACTTACTGCTGGCAGTGAAGAAAGATATGGCTATATTCAAGAAACATCTTCAATACAGTTCCAAGGGGGGACTCGACGTCTTCCTTAACAAACCTTTTTCTTTCTGAAATCACGAAGTCAGCAAATGGCCCACACAGGAACTTCAAGGCATTCAGATAGAAACATATATATGCCTCTTCTTTTGCAGATTTTCGGGATTTAAAAGCCTGACAATCAGATCTTGCACGTGTAGATGCTTTGTGGACAGATTTGTTTACGCCATGACTCAAAAACTCATCACTTGTAAGAGAGTGGGAAGGGTAGTACTCCTTGGTAACGCTAAGCAAAACATATAATTTTTGTAGTTTATCTTGATCTTCGGGTAAAAACTCCACAGACGAAGTGTTCCTCGATCCTTCAGACACTGAAGACAAACAACTCTTTGGTTGAAGGCTCAACTCCGTAAAATAAAGCCCCAAAGCATAAAGCCTCAGAATGAAGTGTCCAAAATCCTGTTTCAAAAAATTCAAGATTAAGAATATAATTATGCAAGCTAATAATTTGAAATATCATACGTCACTAACCATTCAAGAAAATTCAAAAAATGAACCTGGGAAAATTTGCCTGAAGATGCCAACATATGTGCTACAACTGAATTACGAACATCCTTGCATGCAAACCGGCATTTGTATGCACAATATGATACAAAGTTTTCAAATTCTTTCAGCTCGTCCATTCCCTACAGAACAAGAAATTAACTATGGGAAAAAATTCCTCAGTGCTCAAAAGTGTTACAACCTAGCAAATTCCTTATCTCCTAGAATTTCTGAAGGTTTACCCATCATATCATAGTGCAAACCCAACGCTTGCATCACCGTATGGCAAATGTTGTAAAGATTTTTTTAATTTACAGCGACCAAAAGGTAGAGACTACTGGAAAATCATATGGATGGACCGCAAAAGTTGTTTCGCAACCATTCCCAAAAATGTAACTAAAACCGTATTTTTGCACTGTGCTTCAACCTCAAATAAGTTGAGTTGATGAGACTGAAATTACAATCTTAGGCTTGTGACACCAAAAGTACACAAACCATCATACAATACAATAATTTTGCTGCTAAACAACAAATGGCAGTCTAATAGTCATTTGCAAAATGCAGCAAAATTAATGGTCAATTAATTATGGCAACATGATAGAATCTCAATATTTTCATTTTATATAAAATGCTTTTAACATTTAAAATTAATAAAATTATTGCAATAATGGTATCTTATTCTTCTTAAAATATTATAAAGTACTAAAAAAGAAAATCTAAAGTTTTCCATTAATATAAAAATATAATGATAATTTTATGATTTATAAAAGTAATTACAGCATACATTATTACAATCAGAATAATTAGATTGTTTTTTTAATAAATAGTATTAAATTTCAATATTTTCCTTTAATACAATATATTGTACAATCAAAAGATTAGTTTCCAGTAATATTAGAAAAATGTTTTAGTAATGAAATTATAATATTCTCTCTAGAATGAATTGAGTTTTTATGTTGTTATATTAATTTTAATATAAATTATTATTATATTTTTTAAATATTATAATTTCATAATGATAATATGTAATTTTTTTTAGTTACTTTTTGTTACTCTTTTATTTAATTATTCATTAAGCCATTATATTTTTATAAACCATTAATCAAAATAATTAGTTTTCAGTAATATCAGAAATTTTTTGGTAATGACATTATATAATTCCATCCAGAATGAATTGAGTTTTTATGTTGTTTTATTAACTAAAATATATATTACTATTACGTTTTTAATTTATTATAATTTCATAATGATAATATATAAAAAAATTTGATTATTTTTTATTAATCTTTTATTTAATTATTTATTGATCCATTATATTTTTATAAACAATTTGAATATATTATTAAATTTTATTTATAGTACTATAATTTAATAATGATAATATGCGATTGCACAATTATTTAAAATTTATGTTTAATAAAATTCACACTACAAACTCCATGCAATGCACGAGGTTTACACTAGTATTATATATTTTCAATTTTCATCTAGAATTGTTTTTAATTTCGGCCAATGTTTATAAATTATAAGGAGTTCAGAATGGTACGAGTAGTCAACGTATCATGTGAACAACGTTGAATATACCCATTTCAATCTCCCATATGTCAATACTTTTATTTGCCTGATAATATGCTATCAAACATAGCTTGAGGTATTCATTTAGATGGATTGTTACAGCTAACTACTATAACATTTCACTACCCAAATATCATTACGTAACTCCCACCTGGTTGAAGCTTAAGGCTTAAATGAGCACAAACTTACCCATGTAAAAACAAAGTGATTGTTTCTAATGACCATTGATAGCAATTATTATTTGCAAATTCACATTAATAAAGGTACCGGTGATTTAATAAATCATTTTAGTTCCATTTACAAAAAGGATGAAAAGGTACTTTAGTTACATTTACTTCTTCACAGTCAGTCAATCTAGGATTGTTCACTACAAGTTATGTACAGCTGACTAGTCAGTAGTATATTATTTGCAATTCAAAGTTGAAAACGTAAGACAGCACATTTTATGATCAAAAAAGTGGGCCAGATATATGTTACCTCATAATTATTAGCATTCAACAGTTGTATATACTCATTGAAAACAGATGTACAGAATCCAGCTATCAGATCCCCTTTAAAATGCGCAAATTCTTTAACCAAAAATACAGCAGCATTCTTGAGGTGTCTTACAAGCTTCCACTGCTGATTACTAGTCAAGCTCGATTCCAGATGCCTATAAACACCAACGGAAATTGATTTAAGATCGAAGTGTTTACTATAAAATGTATTGACAAAGAGCCAACCAATTACTCAAACCATCAATTAAAAATATAGCATATAAATCAATGTCAAATAGAGTTGGAGTCATGTAATCATGACACAGAAATACCATCCAAATTATTCTATCAAGTACTCCTATGAATGCTACATCACCATTCAACATTTAGTTGAGACTCAAAGTATACATCTGCAACAACATTTCATAACCCCAACGTCATTTAGTGTCTCCCACCTAACCTTTGTAAGTGAACACAAAAGGTTGTTTAAATAAAACATCATAAACAACTTCAAATAAATAAATAAATAAGCACATTTTTTCATTTACCATTTTCATATAATTCATTATAATTCTATAGCAAAGAAGTTATTCATATAAATTACAAGATGTGACAATTATACACTACCATTTAGCTCATTACCCACCAAAAATCATCCCTTTTCTAGTTTGGATAAATATTTTTCTTGTGTTTATATACACAATTTCAAAATTGCAATTTTATGCATTGCATTATTTCATTCTGATTTCTATATCTAGACACCGGGCTTATTGTTTCAAATTATAAAAATCAACACGATCAGTGAAAAATCTAAAAGAGGCACATCCATTTCCAACTCCAAAAAAAAATCTACAAGCAACATCAAACGACAACATATTGTTAAAAATCAGTCTCACTCAGTCAAATTAATCTGCTCAATTAAAATTTACTTCAACTAAATCAAAATTAGTTTAAGAGAAGAGGGGCATGATGTTCAAAGATCAAACTATGAAGCAAGATAAACAGCAGCATTACAAGACAAATTGTAAACTAATTATTTAATGTAACCCAAATACGCACCCGAACCAAGGTTGAACCTCGTTGAGCAAAATCAATAGATGATTATACTGGTGTTCATCCTTGACTTTACTCAAGGACACACATTGCGCAACAGTAACAGCCAAACGAACAATTAGGAGCGCAAAATCACCATCAACTTTACCATCTTTATCTACATTACAATCGGTTAGTACCGGAAGAAGGTTCCCGATCGAAACCTTCCAGCCACAACCTTCAAATTTAACCCCTCCAAGATCCTTTAAAACCCGAAATCCTTCATCAATCGCATCCTCATACTTCGCCCACCTCATCAAACAATCCACATACCTTCCTCTTTGTAAATGAACACTATATGATGCACCAGCCAGCTCCGAAGACATAATTTCCAAACAATTTAAGCACAATTTGTAACAATCGAATAATTGGTTCACAAATTCGCTAGTTTTCGGATGTTTCGAAGAATCCCAAAGAAGTTTTGGGAGAAGAGACAAACATGGCTTGACGAAAACATCAAATGTCTTCGCAAGTGACCTGATTGACGAAGAAGTAGAAGATGTTGAGGGTTTTTTACTCCGCGAGGGTTTTTTATTAGGGTTTTGAGATTTGGTAGAATTGATGGTAGAAAATGGTTGTAAAAAATCGGAGAAGAGGGAATATATATCATCAAAATCGTAGTCTTTTAGCTTCGATAGTATAAACGAAGCTTGAGTTGGTGCATCCATGGCGGATGAGAAAGTGAGAGAGTGAGATAATGGAGGAAGTTTAAAAACAAACAGTAAGTAAAGAAAAATGAGCGCGAATTATACAATTAAAAGTTTAGATTTATTTTTTTTTGCTGGCGTCTTTGATACGCTTCAAAGGTTTTTTTTTTCACACATTTATGTGACAGACGGTCTTTTCGAAAGATTATCTGTTATTGGATTGGCCTATCCAAAAAATGTGAAGTTAGAGTACAAAGTTTTGATGGACTGGACTTGAGAAACGTCTCTCTAAAAGATGGTATCTCAAAAGACTAACTGTTTTTTTTTTGTTGATTATAGGTAGTCCAACGGAAGAGTATATTTAAGTGAAATTTGATTTTATGATTTAGTTTAAGAAAAACGGTACTTGCTTTAAAGTTCATATACATGAGAGTTGAGGCTTGACTTCGAGTTTAAAAATTCATAGTTGTATTTAGTATTTGTATTGATGAATCAGTTTTTTGTTTGATGTGAAAAGTGATCAATTTATTAAGATAAAAAGAATTTGAAAGGACAATGTACGTGATTCAAGTAGAACCATTATTGAATCACGTGACTCAAGTCTCATTTCAAATACTTTTAGAAGTTCATTGGGTTAATATATAAGTATAACCACTTTATTTCTCTTAGAATCAATCTCACTGTAACAAAGGAAGTACTTCATTGCAGTTTCTGTAATAAAATGTAACGAAAATTTAATCCAAATTACATTAACTTGACAAAATATTCTTAACAAGAACTTGAACTTGAAAGTTTCTTAACACGTCCTTACGTAAAGCTAAAATCACAAATTTGGCATCATATTCAAGAACGATACGCTACTAACCTTGATTTCTCACACATCCAACGGCAAAAGCTTACATCATGAATATCATTCATTTTCAAATTCTCTTCACATCATCAGATTTTGCTACTGCAAGGAGGACTTTTCCATCATCAATCCCACTAGTAGCCCACTTCAATCCCAATTATATCTCCATCTTGTTGTTAGAGTATACTCCCTCCAATTCATAATAAGTGTCCACTTTGGATTTGGACCGCATTTTAAAAAAAATGGTAGTGGGGTATTTTAAGTGATTATAATAATTGAAAAGGTGGTAGGTGGGGTATTTAAGTGATTATAATAATTGAAAAGGTGGTAGGTGGGGTATTTTAAATAATATAAGTTGGGGTAGTTTTGGGTATTTAGGTAAAAAATCTTTGCCAAAAAAGAAAAGTGGACAATTAAAATGACCTTACCAAATAAGGAAAGTGAACATTTATGTTAAACTGGAGGGAGTATAACATATTCTGGGGCCTCAACCATCAGCTTAAGCTTTTGGTTGAGTTGGTTTCTTGACATGGTATCAAAAGCCAACGTGATAAGAGGTCACGGGTTCGAATCTCAACCACCCCTCATTTAAGTGGAATATTTAGCACCAGGTATGAGGAGAGGCTGTGTTGCATCCACACTTCTAGCCTAAAGGGCTCTCGTGTGAGGGGGCGTGTTAAAGTATATAACATATTCTGAGGCCTCAACCATCAACTTAAGCTTTTAGTTGAGTTGATTCCTTCACACTTATTGGATAAATGTTTTCCATCTTGGTGGATTACATCCCTGGCTTATAGCTTGCTTCCTTCGCGCCTTGTTAGCCTTATGATATTCAACAAGCCAATCACAAGCTTTCTTGATACAGGTGTCAACATATATGAATTTTATTGTAAGGTAACTCATTTCTAGCACTCTTGTTTGCCAAGATAAGATGGAAATAGCATCTACTTCATTATGTTTCTTGTTAACATCTATAAATAAAGCTCTAAAATAGAAGGTTCCCATAATGAATTCATTAACTGCATTATTTCAAATTTCGTGTGCCATTACAACAACTTTAGCTTTTTGCGACATTAGATTTAGTGGTATTAAAAAATTCCACTAATTCATATTTTTAGTGTAATAATTATTGGTTTTTATTTTAAGTTCCATCATAAAGTGATTTAGCGACACTTAATTTGATCTTTAGTGGCATATATAATTGTCACTATAGTCTACAGTGGCATTTGTGAGACTATAAGGGTCTAATAAATGTCACTAAATCTTCGATATACACTATAAGGAATTTGAAATAGTGGCATTTAAATTAAATGTCGCTAAATATATCCCACTAAAAGCAAATTATGTTGTAGTGTGCTCGATAGTATTTTCTCGAGCATGCATTCTAGTTTACATTATCCAACATCTAAGGCATCCATTCAAGCCCTTAATACTTCTTTGTCTAAATCAATACGATGAAGGAAAAGATCCTAAAAGGTTCTCCACAAGAAGAGTCTTTACTTTTGGAGGAACCATCAATTTTCACATAGATCTCTAGATGGGGTCACACTAGATGAAGTTGATAGGCATTTCTAACTTTGAATTACCCATTATCATTACTCTCTACCTATATCAAAACATATTATTTACTAGAATCGCTTATAGGATCAACAAGTATCATGTGGACATCGATAGATAAGAATATTTTCAATCATGCCCTTGTTCTTACATCAATATATCTAGCTTTTGTACTCTCCCTGATTCACTTCCAATGTATGCTATTTTAACTTCATTCTCGAGCTTTTAGTCTTCTTTCGTAAAACTCTCAATTTATAGTGCATTACATTACGGGATGTGACTGGAAAAAATTATGTAACATTCATTGTTCTTATATCAATTTATGAGTTATATTCTCGTATTAAGCTAAAAAAAGGCATTATTAATATTAATATTAATACGAATTTGTAGAGTCTATGTCAACACCAATTATTCTATTACAATAAAAACCACATTAAATAAAACTCTCCATTGATATCTTGGATTGCATTAGGGAAGATGAAGGAATGAGTTCCAAAACAGCAACCTAACATTGTAAGTGTGACAATTAGCATAAAGTCCTTCAAAATGCATTGTAATAGTGGCACTTGACACAAAGTACTTATGAATTAGTAGATTCTATAGTGATTATGATTCTAATCATATTGGGTTGTATTGGTACATGGAAACTAGATGACATCTACAAGGGGATTGAATTAGGATTTTAATAGAGCTAGTCTAAGTATATAACGATGATTTGCAAAATTGGCAAATCACGCTCATGTGGAAAATTTTGATAGGATAAGGCTTTTAGGATTTTACTTTATCTTCGTTTGTTTTGTTTATTTAATGAGTATTTGTTTTGTCTTTTTTGGTGATTGATAAATTACAGTTATTGATTAGAAATTTTTAAGTATCATAACCTTTTGAAATTGGAGATTTCAAAAAAACCAACACTATAATTCACTCTAACTAGAAGTATCATAACTAATCATCAAAAAAATCCAAGAAAAACATAATAAAATTAGCTATTAATTATGAAATAACATGGACTACAAGATTCAAAATTGTAATCCCATATACTTCAAACTCATCCAAGAAGACTTTCTCAGAAATCCCCAATAAACATTAAAAAAGAACATGGCAAAGGCAATCAAAATTGAAATATGAAATTAATGAAAACCTTAACTTTTTGAAATTGGGGATTTCAAAAATCAAAATAATACATGCAATTGAATTGAATTGAAGGTGGGTTGGTCACTATGACCGTCGGTGATCTTCAGGGTAGCAAGTGAAAGCTAGTGAAGAAGAAAAGACCATGATGAAGGTTTAAGGGAGAAATCAGATGAAAAGACCATGGTGAAGGTTTAAGGAAGAAATCAAAAGACCATGGTATAGGTTTAAGGAAGAAGTAGGTGAAAAATCAAGTTGAAAAATCAAAAATCTGATATTCTAGGCTACCAAAATCGGAGAAACCTTTAGAAGCGGAGGCACCCTAAAGTTCGAGCTTTTAAAAGATGAACAAAAGTTTGAACCTTTAAAAGAAAATGAGACAAAGTTCATACCTTTCAAATCAGTTTTTTTGAAGATTTGGCGGTGTTTAGTTTTGCACAAATTTGTTCCGGTAATATTGTTGATTTGATACTTGGGTTAGAATTGATTTGTTGATTGCTTTAATAATTATGTACTCGTATAAAAACTTCGTGTAATGTACGATAATTTTAGTTTGAAGATATATATATATATATATAAATGTAATTTTAAAAAATATGTAAAAATAATGATTTTTTATTTTTTTTATTACTTCCTCCGTTCCATTATACTTGATACATTTGACTTTTTATTAAAAAAGTTATTATATAACACGTCGATAATTTTATCACAAATTGTTGTGAGAGACGGTCTGCCCGAGAGACCCATTAGATATACAGGATAAATAGCCCAATTAAAACAAATTATAGGGAAAATAAGAATGTGTATTTCTTGTTTTAAAGTCGTCTCTTTGAGAAATGGTTACAAGAGTAGCTGTAATTTTATTTGCAACGTAAGTAAACATCAATCAATAAAACCCTTCAATTTAACGGGGCTACATGAGACTGACACGTGGAATTGCATGTCTTTATATAGAATTACAAATTTTAAAGCAAATTTTAAGCCTCATATCTCTAATTATTCATTATAAAAAGTTATAAGAAACATGCGATTATAAAGTATATATTTTGACGAATTTAATGAGATCTCACATGGATATATTATATCTTCTATATATCTCACAAGAATCGTAGCCAATCTCTCTTTTAGTGAAATGCTAGGATTATACCCGTGCAATGCACGTTGTTGGTTTACTTTTATTTTTATAAATTGTTTTGGCTAATAACATGTAAGACCTTTTACAAAATTCAACAAAATCCTCATATGGAATCTTTCACTATTGCATGATAAGGCATGATAATTATTAATTAAGCATTAGTAAATTTATACTAAGGGCATGCTTGTATTGGGTGTAAATATTTAAGGGAGTAACAAAAGTCAAAGTAAGACAATGAAGTTGATAAATGATAAATTAGTGAAATTTAATTGTTGTAGCGGTAGAAGAATGGTTGCAAAGTAATGAAAAATAAAAGGAGCTCTCAATTTTGTGGGGTAGATATTTATCTTAGGGGAGGGTGGGGAAATGTATTACCTCCATAATAGGAGAAATCATCTTCTTTTTTCTTTATTACTTTTACTAGATAGTGCCCGTGCGATGCACGGCTTTATCAAATTTTTTAACATATTTTTATAAATTCTGAAATTAAAATTATAAGAAATAAATTTTACATCTCAAAATATCCAATACACTAAATAATACTCCTTTAATAAATAAAATTAAAAAGATTTTATAATTGAAATAAATGAAATGTACTCCCTCCGTTCTTTTAATTTCTTCCACCTTACTATAACAGACAGTTTCAAAAGTTCTTCCACTTTAGAATACTTTTTATTTTTGGAAAGTTTTCATCCCACTTTTACCCCTTAAAACCCCACTTTTCTTACTTTACACTACTATTTAATTATTTTCTCTCTCATACTTCCAATACAATCATTACTTCACACTAATATTTAATTATTTTTTCTCTCATAATTCCAACACAATCATTACATCCCACTACTATATAATTAAAATAATACCCACTACCACCAAAGATTCACACTTTCTTAATATGTGTGAAATACCCAAAGTGGAAGATCATAAAAGAACGGAGGGAGTAGTATATATTTTTTTAATACATTAAACAATGTGAATTAAAAAGTAAAAAAATAATCAATATGAATTATTATACTCAAAATTTGAAAATAGTAAAGTCAAAGATAATCATAATAACAATGATGTCATCTTTGCATTTTAGAGGGAAAATTTTTAATGAGGAGGTGACACGTAGGTGATTTTAAAAGGTGATGATGTCAGCAGTGTTTTGTTTTAGTAATAGTTATAGATTTCATGCTCATTTTACCTTTTTCACAACTATCTCAACTAATTAAAATACATCTCTATTTGCTTTCATTTCATTAGTTTGACTTTATTTCCCCCCTTAAATATTTACAACAAATACAAGCATGCCCTAAGTGTAATCATAAGTTAAAATTAAATGCATGAGTTAATTTCAATGTATACTCCTTTAACTCTTCTTTTGTAAACTCTCAATTAGGGTCGGCCATAAGGGTGGACAAAAGGGGTCGTCGCCCAAGGTCCCATATCAAAAAAGCAATAGTAATAGTTGTAAAAAAGTCTATATAGATTATTAATTACAAAGAGAAGGGCCCCAATGCACCATTTCGCCCATGGCCCCAATATATCTAGGGTCGGCCCTGCACTGTCAATTTATATTGCATTGCATTACTGAACGGGAGTCGTGAAGTGAGTGGTTAATAAAATGTTGCTAACATTGAATAGCCTTACACAATTTATGAGTTATATTTCTCTTATAAAGTTAAAAACAACATTATTAGTATTAGTATGAATATGAATTTATAGAGTCTATGTCAATATCAAGTATTCTATTACAATTAAAACCACTTTAAATAAACTCTTCATTGACAATTTAAATTGCATTAGGGAACATGAAGAGATGGGTTCTAAAACAACAATCTAACACTATTAGAGTGACACTTGGCAGAGTGGTTTTAAAATAGTGACACTTGTCACAATTGTTTTTGAATTAGTAGATGTATGATGATGATGATGATTCTAATTGCAAAAATCATTAAAGAACAAAAAGACTAGTGAATTCAAAGGAAGAGAAAGGGTAAGAAAAAAGCGTGTTTTTGTTTGTTTAGGAGGGAAGGAAAGAGAAAAAAAAGAAAAAAAAATATTTTTTCTTTTAAATCTTTCCATTTTGAGAGGAATTGTATTTTTAATAAAATTTGTCTATGTTTTTTATCCAAACTCCTACCTTTTAATTCTTTCTTCTTTTATTAGGTTATCCAAAAGATCTTTACCTTCTAAATCTCTCTCTTTCTTTTTCTCTGTATCCCGCTATCTAAACATAGTGTTTAAAGGGAAAAGAAATTATAAAAAAAAAAAATCCCATTTTTAGAACTACATCCTCATCCATCCATCACAATAAGATCTAAAAACCAACGTTCAAGATTTCCCCAACCCACAAACACAATATTATTGGTCATACCATAGTCTCCTCAAATTCTCATTGGTCCACGTCATCATATATGACGCTTTCAGTTTATATTTTGCTTTCCTTCAAAGACTAAGTTTAGTAAATGTTGAACTTACAAAGAAATAGCAATACTCAAATCTGATTGGTTAATTACATTCGCTTCGCATTCTCATTGGTCCACGTCACTCTTTCTGACACATCATTTCCTCTTTCTGGTTTCTTGAAGTTTATATAATTAGATAGATTCTTTCATTTCTCCTCGGAAAATTAATTCACGAAGAAGACGAAAAGAGAAAAAAAAGACTAACCTTCTCGGAGAAGAAATAAAACTACGTTGTTTGGCATTACAAGAGAAGATGATGGCGGGAGCATGGAAAGCTCGCGTATCTTCAATCGTTCTAGGGATCATCTTGTGCGGTGAGTTTTTAAGATCTTTGTAGTTCGTAGTTTTATGATGTAATTGAAACTGCATTTTATATTGTATGATTTGGATTTGTTGTTCGTTTAGGTTTTTTGATTTCTATATTTTGGATCGTTGATAGTGAGTGATCGTGACTAGTGAGAGTGAAAATGTGATACAGTTTTTGTTTTTTGTTGGTATTTGCAAGTTTGAATTAGATCTGATGTTTTGGTTATGTTTATTGATTTAGATGAGAACGTTTCGGTTGATTGTAATATAATGAGCTAAAAAGGATTGATCTGATGTATAATGTCAGAACTGAGAAGTGGACTAGTTAGTATTCAGTATTTGGATGGTGATTTTATGAAATTATTAATTTTGATTGGATCTTTGAAAATTCTTAGCTCGATGTGAATCAATTTTTTCTGTTGCCATATAACTTGATTAATTTTAAGAATTAATTGTTCATATCATATCATCATATGTTTAATAGAATGTCACTGTTAGATTGTGTAGATCTTTATGGCCTGGGTATACTATTAATCAATATATAGTCACAGTGATATAGTTTAATTGTATTCTTTGTTTTGTTAAATTGGACTATGGATTATTTGATTGTATTAGTAGTTTGATTACCAGAGCTTAGCATAAGCTTTGCGTTAAATTGGAGTATATGTATATCAGTATGCCTCGTCTGTAATGCGTTCTTTTGATTAGAAATGCATTTTGAATTTGTAAAATTGATTGTAAATGTGTTTTAGAATTATACGATGCTTACAAAAATGAAGCCTGCCTTTATTAATGTAAAACTGTTCTGTTTTGAAAGGCAATTGAAATAACATACCGTTTCGTTTGTTTTCCAATAATCCAGGAAGTTTATTTGCGTTCACAATTGCCAAAGATGAAGCACCAAAGCTTGGGACAGTAATTGGAATTGATCTTGGTACCACCTACTCATGTGTTGGTGTGTACAAAGATGGGAAAGTTGAAATCATAGCTAACGATCAAGGTAACCGTATCACCCCTTCGTGGGTGGCATTCACCAATGATGAGAGGTTGATCGGAGAGGCTGCCAAGAATCAGGCAGCTGCTAATCCGGAGAGGACTATTTTCGATGTCAAGAGGCTTATTGGAAGAAAGTAAGCTTTCTCTCTTTTCTTTTCATGCATGTTACATTGCTGTTCTTCGGAGTTTGTGTGCTAATGTTGTGATACTTTGTTTAATAGGTTTGAAGACAAAGAAGTCCAGAGGGACATGAAGCTTGTACCTTACAAGATTGTGAACAAGGATGGAAAGCCTTACATCCAAGTCAAGGTTCAAGACGGTGAGACTAAGGTTTTCAGCCCTGAGGAAATCAGTGCTATGATTCTTACTAAGATGAAGGAAACAGCTGAAACTTTCCTTGGAAAGACAATTAAGGATGCAGTTGTTACTGTTCCTGGTAAGATTTTGAAAAACTGAACAATAATATTCTTTGGAGTAGTACAATTCAATGCTATGAGTTTGTTTTCCGTGGATGGTTATACTTACACTGATGTAAATGTGCTGCAGCTTATTTCAATGATGCCCAGAGGCAAGCTACCAAAGATGCAGGAATCATTGCTGGTTTGAATGTCGCTAGGATTATTAATGAACCAACAGCGGCAGCCATTGCCTATGGGTTAGACAAGAGGGGTGGTGAGAAGAACATCCTTGTCTTTGACCTTGGTGGTGGAACATTCGATGTCAGTGTCTTGACCATTGACAACGGTGTTTTTGAAGTTCTTGCAACCAACGGAGACACTCACTTGGGAGGTAAGATTGCCTCGGTTCATGATGTATTTTGTGCTCACTTCATGTATGTATTTATGCCATGTTTGGATAGTGGAAAATGGAGTAAAATAATTAGGGAGAAAAATGAGTGGGTTCTACTATCTTTATATGGATACCAAAGGGGGAGGTGAGGGAACTTTAACGAAGGAAATCGGAGAGAACTCCTTAAAACAAATTCTATTGAAACATTTGGAAGGGAAACACGTGAAATTTCCTTCTCAATTCTTTCATTCCTAAAATGTTGTTTAAAGATTCTTTTAAGTGCATCATTTCTCATGAAGATGCGAGAGCTTCTCTCAATGATGCCCTTACAGAGAAGGGCGTATTTGTTAGTTAAATGAAAAATAATCACTTAATTTCTTTGACTAGCATGCTAAGCCTGGTTTGTTCTACAGGTGAGGACTTTGACCAGAGACTTATGGAATACTTCATTAAGTTGATCAAGAAGAAGCACAACAAGGACATCAGCAAGGACAACAGAGCTCTTGGAAAATTGAGAAGAGAGTGTGAGCGTGCCAAGAGAGCATTGAGTAGCCAGCACCAAGTCCGTGTTGAGATTGAGTCTTTGTTTGATGGTGTTGATTTCTCTGAGCCACTCACCAGGGCTCGTTTTGAGGAGTTGAACAATGATCTCTTCAGGAAGACCATGGGCCCCGTCAAGAAGGCCATGGAAGACGCTGGTTTGGAAAAGAATCAGATTGATGAGATTGTTCTTGTTGGTGGAAGTACTAGGATTCCCAAGGTACAACAACTGTTGAAGGAGTACTTCAACGGAAAGGAGCCTAACAAGGGAGTTAACCCTGATGAAGCCGTCGCTTTTGGTGCTGCTGTTCAGGGAAGTATTCTCAGTGGAGAGGGAGGTGAAGAGACTAAAGGTACTATTTCTTCTGGTGCTTGTGATAAGTAACTTGCACCGAGAGTTTCTTTAGAATGCATGATTAACTGAATGTTGGTATCTCTTACAGAAATCCTTCTTCTGGATGTTGCCCCTCTTACTCTTGGTATCGAGACTGTTGGAGGAGTCATGACCAAATTGATTCCAAGGAACACTGTGATCCCAACCAAAAAGTCCCAAGTTTTCACCACTTACCAGGACCAGCAAACCACTGTTACCATTCAGGTATTTGAAGGTGAAAGAAGTCTCACTAAGGACTGCAGACTTCTCGGAAAATTTGACCTTACTGGCATTGCACCAGCTCCAAGGTTTGTTATTTTTCTCTGAAGAATGTTTATTTATAGACTTTCTAATGTGGTGAAGCAAACATCTCTCATTGGAGTTTTGCTGACCTGTTTTCCATTTTCTCTCTAAACAGGGGAACCCCTCAAATTGAAGTCACTTTTGAGGTGGATGCCAACGGTATCCTCAACGTTAAGGCAGAAGACAAGGCCTCTGGAAAATCCGAGAAGATCACAATCACAAATGACAAGGGCCGTCTCAGCCAAGAAGAAATCGAAAGAATGGTTAGGGAAGCCGAGGAGTTTGCTGAGGAAGACAAGAAGGTGAAAGAAAGAATCGATGCCCGTAACAGTTTGGAGACATACATCTACAACATGAAGAACCAAATTAGTGATTCAGACAAGTTGGCAGACAAGCTAGAATCTGATGAGAAAGATAAGATTGAGGCCGCTGTCAAGGAGGCCCTCGAGTGGCTAGATGATAACCAGAGTGCCGAGAAGGAAGACTACGAGGAGAAACTCAAGGAAGTCGAGGCTGTTTGTAACCCAATCATCACTGCTGTTTACCAGAGATCTGGTGGTCCAACAAGCGAAAGCGCTGATGGAGATGATTCTGAGGATGGGCACGACGAACTCTAAGATCGATCTCAGATTCAATTGTTGATTGTTGTAGGTTTAGGCTCGGTAACTTACTTTGTGGGGGGGGTTTTAGAGGAAAGCTGGGATAGAGAACTCATGGATTTGCAGTTTTCTCAATCCCTCTTCCGTTCAATTTTTGAGAGACGATGTATTGGCATATTTCAACTGCTATTATTATCATCAGCTGAAACATTGGATTTTGTTTTATTACAACACTACAAGATAATTGCCTATTTTACTCATGTAACATCATCAATGCCAAGATAATTGCCTATTTTACTCATGTAACATCATCAATGCTTACAAATGTAATACATTTATCGTTCACAACTGCTATTATTATCATAATGCTTACAAATGTAATACAACTGCTATTATTATCATCAACTGCTATTATTTTGAGTTTAGAGTAAATAAAGAGAAGGTTTGAGTTTGTAGGAGTGGGTAAATGTTGTGCGTCTATACCATATAAGTGAGATACTAGGTTATTGACTATCCGTTAATATAAGATCAAATTCTCAAATGAGACTGTCTTATGATGAGATTATTTTTTTGGGCTGATTCATTGTACACTTATCGTATTAAAGTGATCATATATCCTTAAAGTGATTATTTTGTATACTTTTAGAATGATTAGTTATATATCCTTTTAGTGATGATTTATAATCTTAAAGTAATCAGTTAGAATGACACGCTATTTATATATGAGTCTTAATTTTATCTTACATTTTAAAATTTTTTAATCTCATTTTAAAATTTTAAAAATTCGTTATAACCAATTGTTTACAAGAAGTCTTGAGACTTGGCTAAAGTTGTTATTAACATTTCTTTTTCTAGAACAATGTCAAATTGGCAACTATTTTTTTCCTCAGATCAACAATTACATGCTTTCTTCCTTATATACATTATAATAACAAATTTATTTATATATAAAGAGATTAGTTATTTTCAATTTTATAATATCAAAATGTTCATGGATTTCTTTCCTTTCTTCCTGATTGACACATCTTTCAGATTTTATAAACTTCTCTTTTACTAACACAAATTTATTTTCAATAAAATTTTCTTTAACATCTTGCTTAGATGAACTATGATTTGTTCTACATGATTTACAAGCCTACATTGATATTTGCTACAGCACAAATTTGTGTCATTCTCTTAATAGAAGCTCATATACATTGCTGTTGTTATCCCCATTTATGCGCTTCAACATTTCAAAGCTTTTTCGATTTCCCAGGAAGTCAATGCGCTTATACACCATGTAACCAAGTTCTTCCGTTGTCTCACTACAATATACAGATCGGAGCTTCTCAGCATGCCTCGAGTCGGTGTGAATTGCAACCTCTATTTCATGGTTTGACATATTCTCCTACAAATAAAAGGTAATATTTGATCAGTGGACAGACAAACAGAGATCTCAACTCACTATCACAATTTTAGAACCCATATTTTTTATTTTTATTTTGGGTAAGCTGGAGAATTCCTTCAGTCCCAAACGATAAAAGAAGAAAGAATTAACCTTCCTGTAGGTGGTGATAATTAAACTCTTTCTTATTTTGAAGACCCAAGGTAGCCAAAAAAAATTACAGCCCGTCTTGTATGAGACCGTCTCATGGTGAGACGAGCTCAAAACAAGAAGTCCATAAGCTAAAAGTTTCTATTATTGGGCTATTTAACCCAAGTATGAGGCATGTCTCACGGTGAGACGGTCTCATATAATAATTTGTAAAAAAATTATGCTATGAAAGATCAAATGGAGAACAATCTGGAAGTGTAGGCCAAAAATGATTTGTATCATAGGATTATATGAAGAAAATGGCCTTGCAGCTTGCAAGGAGCAGCAACCGGTCAACAACATTCCATCACCCCAATGCCACACCTATGATGGGGTTTGAAGGGTCGGATTGCGCACAATGACACAACCTTACCATTGTTGATGATAACACTAACAAAGAGGTTGTTTTCATTTAAACCCTTGGTAGCAAATATCATGAAAAATTTCACGCACATGATTTAAAGAGTCATTTTACTTGTCTTTTTCAATCCGAAACCAAAGAACTATAAATCTGACCTTTTCAAACATGAGATAAGAGGCCAAGCAATAATGGATTACCAGATTATTACCAATTATAAAATGAAATTAAACTACCAAATAAATTGACCCATATGTATAAATGATCAACTATCAAGCTGTTCTTTTGACAATATGAATAATTGTCAACTGATGATAACTAAGCAATAATACTTACCTGGTAGAAGACATAAATAAATTCCAGGATTTGCAGGCAAGTAAATCCTGTATCACTAAAATATGTTCTTGAGGAAGGCCCCAGCTCAGCAAATCGATCAACTGGATACAGAATTGTGAGGAAATGGTTTTTAAATACCTGTGCATTTTTCTCACTGCAAATTTCAAGAACAAATGAGACAGCTGATAAGAGTAAATAAATACATTCTGACCAAAAATACTACATCCACAAGAAAATTACTTCAATATGGAAATGTTTTGTTATTATTCAAAACCGGTATTCACAACTCACATACACTTGGTATAGACCTGCTAAAAAATTCCTGCGTGTATTCATTGATTTTACTCTCTAAGATTTTAAAGGTAAGGCTCACACAGAGAGCTCATGTTTTTGCGGCATGTAACGCCGGTCCTGCAAGAGAGGCCTTAATCCTACGTTTGCCAAGTTTCCTCCACTAGGTCCATGGTTGCAGCTTCAAATATCCGTGTCAATGCGTAATCCATTGTAGCTATCAATAACATCATCTTTATGTCTCTAGGATGTTGTCTAGGGCTAGTGATCTACTTATTGATGATATATAAACTAATGCTTCCCCGTTTGACCCCAAGATCAGCTCGCAAAACCATTGAACCAGATGTATATTAGGCATACTTATCATATTGTTTATAGTAAAAATATAATAGCTTGAAGAATATATTCTTAGTTGGAAGCTTGGAGCTCTTCACACAGGCTAGCCTTGGGATTGTCGAGCTCAACAACTTCAGCTCAACTTGGTTTAGCTCATAAACCAATTCAAGTCCAAGTCTATTTGAGCTTTCTACAGATAAGAATTAAAAACTATAGATACTTCAATAGTAAACTATTGTGCAAATTGATCCTTTCGGCTTTGATAAATTTTAAGTGACAGACAGGTTATTCCCGACGAGTCCTTCACACAGAAGGTAGTTCACCCAATCACTTCACAGCATTAAATACTGGACACAGATGCGACATTTGCTTTTGTCCAAGAAAAACCATAATAGCAAATCAACAAGCATCTAGTAAACTTATATTTATCAATGGAAGATCAACATGTATCATGTATGATGTGCGTATGCATCTAGAAATGACAATGGGTTGGGCCGGGCAATGTCACAGGCTAGGCTAGCAGGCCCCGATACTAAATTTGAAATTTTAAAAAAAATCTGCATAAAAATCATGCATCCTGCTACGTTGCCGATCGGGCTCATGTCATGTTGTGCATAAATTATGATTTGGATTCCACAACCCATCCAAGGCCCCTTCCTCATACATCGGCTGTGCCCAATGCATGGCAGCCAGCCCAGCCCACTGCAAAGTAGAAATAAATGGAAGTGTTCAAGCAGACAAGTTAAAAGAACCTTTCTGTTAGTGGTCGTAGTAAGTTTGAGAATGAAGCTTCAGATTCAGCACAATCCCCTTTAACAGAAAGGCTTTGTTCGTCGGTCTCAAAGTCATTTCTGGAAATAGCAGAGTCTGCATACACAGCAGCCCTGGAAGTTGGCTCAGAGACAGACCAGCAGACTGAGTCTAGAAGGCTGCTGGGATTAATGGGACGCAGGGGTATTTGACATAACTGCAACAAGAAAAGAGGTCTCCTCAGAACTCAAAAGTATATTATTGGCATATTAATCCAAGAAATTTGTGGAAGAAGCATAAAGATTTTATTCCAAAAATACTGCAAAAAGATCTCTTCAAATTTTCTTATTGTCCATAATTGTTTTAAATGTCAAATAAAAATCTCAAACAAATGCCTGGAAAAGTAAAGGTGCAGAAAAGAAATCCTAGTTGAGACCCATTTTTCAGATATAGCTTTTCTAAAGAAGCCACTCTTCTTAAATTAGGTTATAGGAAACCACCCTTCATAATAATCTTCCTTTCCATTGCTAAAAACCTAGCCAAAATGATATAGAACAGATGAACAATGTACAAGTGCGTAAGAGGATGAATTTTTCAGGCATAAACAGAAGTCTACACCAGAAGCCAAAATATATCACTTGATGAAACTTTCATGCTGATTTTGAGCACATTTATGAGAAAAGTGAGTAATTAAAGAGAAGATAACAGTTCAGAGAACTATCATCAATAGAAGGCAACTATATGCAAAATCTAAAATCCTCGGCATATCCAAGGTTGAGAGTTGAAAATTACAGGGATGCTTTTCTGAGATCGAGACCATATATGAACGCTTCCCTAATAAAACACCACCCACCATAAAAGCTGCTTCACAATTTCTCCTTGTAGCTCCAGATCCTAAAAAGCATACCTGCAATAGCCCTCATATAGTAAAGGAGAAAAGACACCCATGACTCCTACAGCAAACCAAACTTCTTCCTCCAAAGGTAACAAGCCATGAGACAACATAGAGCAAGGGAGATACCAAAGTTTTTCACCTAAAATAGAACTTTTGCTTTACCCGAAAAGTTTAAAGTGAGAGATAGTGTGGTGAGAAGGTGACAAGTCTTTATGTATCGCCTTACCGTGATATCTAAAAATCTTTTGGACATTATTTATCCAATTAAACTTCTTGTAGAATGTAAACTTATTAATTAACATTATTGAGATGCACAATAATATATTTGTTTGATTTTCTTTTAATTCTTAGATTATGTTTTATGAAATAATTTATTGTCCAAATTAGTTTAGCTTACATACACAATCTATAACAAAAGAATTCTATCAATTGTATTAGTGTCAGTAGGTATGAATGCATGTCCATTCTTGATAGAGCCCAACAATTATAGGAGTAATTCTTTGGTTTCGGGTTGTAAGGGACTATAGTAAAATAATTCATCAAATCATGCATTTTTCTTATTTATGAGAAGTAGCTGATAATATTTTACTTTAAGTGTCAAGCCGACACAACCTTTTTGTTTTTACAAGGGCATGATAGTGTACATTCAACTCCCAAAAGCCCGCTAAGTGGGAGCCACTAAATGGTATTGGGGTAATGGAGCATTAAATAATGTTGTTGGGTATGTACAAATACAAATTGCAAAGGGATTAAAAGTAACATTTTTTGGACAATTTGTTCTGTCACCATTCTCAAAAATCTTTAATTCCTATATGCCGTGTACTTCATTTGGCTAAACTAAACTCTAATGAAGGTTGACATTCAAAAAGGTGAGATGATCAGATGAATGCTTTTGATCCTAGACAAATTTAATTAGGGAAAGTAAGCATAATGTTTGGTTTGTGCTCCCTTGCTGCATCAAGTGACTTCAAAATTCGAAATCCCACCTCCATCTGAATGAAAACAATAAGTAAATTTAATTGAATCACCCCAGCCTATCTGCTTCCTGAACCCAAAACTCTAATATATGCATTATGCACACATCACACTATCGCAGGTACAGGTTATGAATAAACAAATGCAAACACCATAAGAAAAATAAGTTTGAGCAAATAACATCAGACAATTACTTCAAGAAAGTATAAACCTGCAAACGTCGGGCACGACGATTTCTAACACCACATTTTGCAAGATTAGCAGTGTACAGCCTTTCCTTATGGCTTGCACTACTCGTTTTTGAAATGGAAGTATGCTCATGGACCTTTTCCTTCATTATTTCCTACAAGCAGGGAAATTGTAAGAAAAAAAAACACAAGTTGACTGGAAATTTAGCTCACAGTCGCATAGGATATGACATCATACATTTACAAGTAACTTAATAACATAGATATCCGTTTTTCCCTATAAGTGACTTAAATTGACACTCAAAGTCCGACGAGGATCTTTGGCATACAGGAATAATGCATGGATTCTCCCATAGTCTTCCACCTACCTAAACACATACGATACCCTAACCATCACTCCCTAGTCCCTACACCACCTCTGCAATGATAACGCCACCATTTAACCAACATCAGTTCTACTGCCATCACTATCGTTCACCCGATACCACCACAGACCCATCTCAAAAAGCTTGACTAAAACTGAGCTGTCTCTCACTCTGATCAACTACCAGAGGCCCACGACCATAACCACCCAGGTCTAAGACAGAGATACAAGAAACAGATCTATATCAAAGCCAGGACATGGTGAGTTGGTGGCGTTGACTAAAACCTTCAAATGAGCCACTAAAACTGCTGTCTACAGTCTACTATTGAAATTGTAAGAAATAGATCATTTCTGACTAAATGCTGTGCAAATTCAGACCACATTATGCTGATGACAAAAAAGGAGAATGAACGTAATTGTTGGGAGTTTCATTGGCAGTGGTGAACCAAAGATCTACTAAAGACTGGCAAATGGCAATTACAAGAAAAGACCTACATCCAAATTATTGTCTGGTATGAATATGACCTTCATAGTTGTAGCACCAATTTTTGAACTCTTCTATTCATTATTCTTATAACAGCTTTAGCTGAGGGTACGTAGTCAAACAATCATATTTATAGTGCTAATGAGCTAATGATTAAGTCATTGCTACATTTCATTACATCCTATTCCTGATAAATTTTTCAGAGGACGTCGTCACATCTCACATGTTCACGAACCCCTTTGCTTCGACAAACTAACAGACCTAGGGTGAACAGAATTCGACTCACCTTGTCAACACAATACATATAAAATAAAGTGACGGACAATTTGACCTGGCATCTAAAAAAATTTGTTTGCAAAGTCATAACATACCTGCCCAGAAGTTAGATGTTGAAAATTTTCCAGCATCGCTCCAACCTGTCTGGCCAGATCAGCAGAAATTCCAACAAACCGTTGCATAGATCTTTCTTTAGATGTCTTCAAAACCCATATGGGCTGTCACATGTGAAACAGAGCTAATTCAGCAAAGAAATGTGATCCAAAATTCAAGGAATGTGCAATGCATACAGTATAACACCATCCAAGCAGTCAAATCAGCCACAAATGACCTTATTTCAATCCAAGGTGCATAGTCTAAGAATGTTGAACAATTCGGTTAAATACATACACTAACAATGTTATCACTATGACCCAGATATCTTTGAATGGATGAGCCCTCACACACAACGTAACTTGCACCACAACCAACAAACCATTGATCAACAAGCATGGCACCTTCTCGAGCAGCCACATCAACCACCTAGAACATAAAAACAAAAATTCATCAACATCAGACAGAAAATATTAGCTCTTATAGATGAATGAGAGAAGCATATATCAGGGTTCAAGATTGAGATATATGATGCCAGTAGAAAATAATTCCGAAATAACAAGCAAAATAAGATGAAGAATATCACAACTGCCAACTCAATGGTGATGCAAGATTAACAGCACATTATGGTCAACAATATGACTTGCATTCTTTATTTTCTTATTGTGGAGTGGGTGTTCATGCACAATATGCATTCTCAAAAGTATGTTCCATTTGTGTTCAAGTCTTCAGGAATTATTAAAAGTAGAAAACTCTTATTTTAGGATCCATAAGGTCCTTTTGCAAACTGCTGCAGCCTGCAGATCACTTTCAGCTCTTTTTTGTTTGAGAGAGAAGGTTTAAGATGTTGATACAAGTGTTTATTCGGGTCATCGGGTTGATTTTGGGTCAGGTGTTTTGGGTCCGTTCAAAATTGGGTCTTGTGTTCACGTTGACTTTCGTCAAGTCGGGTTCGTTACAAGGTCTGGTAAATATCAAGTCATCAGGTCTCAAGATGCAGACATGCAATTGCAAGTTATTCACCTTTCCTTCCTTAAATTGCATTGAGTGTTTGAGTAGTTTATAATAAGGCGGGCCAAAAATAACAGAAGGGAAGAGATGGGATTTATAGGAACACATGACAATTGATTGGAATGAATAGAGGAGGAGAATCTATGTGGGTTATCATTGGAATTACGTTTCTAAGTTGTTGATTAGTATAAGAGATAGGGTCGAATAAAGAAAAATCTTTACGCCACAATCTCTCACAGTCAACTCTGTATTGTTGGGATTCAAGCTTTTTGGTGGATAGCTTTCAGGTCTTTCCAGGATTTTAATATGAATCAGACATAAAATAATCCTTATATTGCTTGACCTGATTAAGGTTTTTAAACCAAATGACATATCTTTATTTGTAAAAGTAAGTCAACTTTGTAAATTTTAAAAAGGTGAAGTGCCTAAGAAAGAAGTTCACCAATGATCACAATTCACAAGTGAAAGATAGAATATCAATCACGCTTTTACATCATTAAATTGTAAAATCAAACATCAAAATTGTCTTCTAATTTTAGTTGTGTTTTATCTATAATATTTTGTAAAAAGAATATTTGAAGATGAAAAACTGTCTTAATGAAATTTGAATGCTTTCAAAAACCGTCAAAAAACATGTATATTAGCCTATGGAAAAATTTTGAAACAAAAATCCAATATACCATCTAGCATTTCATAACAATTTCATATTAATAAAACAATGTTTTACTACTTAGTATCTTAGCCATACAAAATTAGGCAAACAGATAGATTAGCATAAAATTTTACAATAAAAAACAACATAGAAATTGATTTAAATATTCCATATATAATGGAGTTTGAGAAGAACCATGTTGCTCAATTATAGCAAAATGACCAAAAGTATTGTTCAATGTAGAGAAACCTTCGTTCCGTGTCTCGTTCTATATACGCTTTATTCTTTCTTTTAGTTACCAATAGGATAAGGTTATAGATGGTGTTTTCTACCAAGGGTCATTCGAAAATAATCTCCTAACTACCAATAAAAAGGGTAAGGATACGTGCATCCGACCACCTGAAACCCACCTCAGTGGAGTATTAAAATACCAAAAGAATTAAAATGATCAATACCAAGTTGTCCCTTAGGTTTCTAAACCTCATACTTTGAGGGTATGAGTTACCGCTAACATCATAATGAACAATAGGTTTTGGTGCTCAGAAATACACGCTCAAATAAAACCACCTGTGGAATATGAAGATAAGTAAAGCAATAAACTCTAGGTAATTCGTAATAGCAAGAAAAGCTTTACAGGATCATGAATTGACTTTGATATTAGTGACAGAACTAGATCAGATCAAAGTTCAATTGCAAAACTACCTTCAAAGGCCAAACCATGAAAGAATATGGGTGTTTATGTTTGATACATGGCTGAGCAAGTAATAATGACGGCTTTAAGCAGTTTTCTCAAAATTATAGTAGCATCAAACGTTCAGGGGTTATAATGCTATCCACTCGTAGTGCAATGACTACTCTCCTTGCAAAAATAGGCCAAAAGGCCTTAGCCAAGAAGTCATTAAAGGAGCTTCAAATATAGTGTCATAGCCTAAAGTTATACCCACTATCAAAGTTCATGTAAGTTAAATATCCAAGTCTCCGATCTGACCCATGTACATCAGTTACTTACAGATAACAAAGGAGGAGAATACCTTTGTGCGCAGTTCGGCAGATATATCCAAATCAACGTATATAGACTGCCCAAATAGAGATTGATTGTTTACTTCAAAGTTTTCTCTATTATGCCATTGCCTTTGTCCTCCACTCTCTTCGATTTGATTTTGATTCTGCTTCAATTTTCTTGGCCTAAGAGTATTATGAGCTGCAGTTCCATTTACCAGCCAATCATCCACGGGAACGTTGATCTGTGCAACACTCCGAATTGTATATGGTAATTCACTTAACTTCTCTGAAAAAAATAACAGCAACCATGTCTTAGTCATGCATCTATAATTTGAGAGATTACATCAGTCCATATTAAGATGAAAATGGATGCATTAAGAATTCATCTGCACTTCCTACCAACCGAATCATAACCAAAGACAACAAAATCACTAGTAAGTTGCAACATTTCCCTGTTACGTAGTATATGTATTAAGAATTCAATCCAGTCCACTACTCTATTATGTACATGAATACAGAAGAATCACATTCACATTCAACCTTAGAAAAAGGTGAAAAAACAAGGTTTACAAACCATTTTAACACCAGATATTTGTTTTGACTTGCCTTTTACCAACAATCAGGTATAATTAATACAGCAGTCAGACTCAGCACATGCTACACAGATAAGATTAACATTTCCAAACTTGATATAATCTTAAGCTTTATTATCTCAAAGAAATTAATTACATTATTGTGATAGGAATATCTTAGAACTACCAAAATATAATCAGTGTGTTTACACATTAGGGAAAGAACTACCAAAACATAGTCAGTGTGTTTGGAAAACATAAGGCATACTCATATTCTTGTATATATAAACAAGGGGAGAGAAGAAAGGAAATCATGCTTTGTATTGATAATCAGCGTCTTTACAAATTTGGGAGCCTTGAGCAACTCTGACAGCTCAATAAATCAATAAATCATCACTTTTCACTCATATTCTTGTATATATAAACATGATTTCATGAGCCATCACATGATATCACTCATATTCTTGTATATATAAACATGATCTCATATTCTTGTATATATAAACATGATTTCACTCATATATAAACATGATCATCGTAGAAAAATGGGTGAAAAGTGAGATTATTCTGGACAACTTTTTCTTGTTTTTATTAGCCCTTGATTCATTAAATCATCACATGATTTCATGAGTCATTTAAATTTAGTCAATAAATCTAAAACCAAAGAATTATTAATATTTTGCTCCATTGAGAATCGACTGATAAATACATCACTAGGTCCCATAAGATTAACCAAACACAACTCCTGGCAATGGAATATTTAATCCTTCCTCTCCAACCAAAGCATTCTCATAAAACCATCCAGCCACAATAATATATATGCCTCTTTCGCCGTCTAAACTGCGGACATCCTATCCACAAACGACCTAGAAGAATGAACAAAGCAACTTAATGAAAACTTATGAGCCAGGCGCTCTCTTCCAAAGAAACATCGCTGCATTAATGCAGAAACAAAGAGTTAGGAGTATGCTCACCAGCAAAGCAAAAGGTGAACATGCGAAAGGACATAGCCGAGTATTATAGGGTTTTTATGAAAAAAAAAGTCCTAAAAGCCATCCACCAGCTTTTCATCCTACAACCCCAAAATAAACCTAAAACAACTTACCTTACCAATTACCAAAATCAATCAACAAAATTATAAAGGAAAAGGTTACGGTCCAAATTTTGTGTAGCAATACCATTTGAACGTGATTCCAAATCTTACTACATAGCATCTAGACTCGACACTTTATCAAGAGCCCCATGCGCAAATAATGCAAGCTGGGAGGCCCAAAATTTTTTATATATCTATTAAAAAATAAATTTACTTGTGGATGTCACCAAAACAAGATAATTTTATTTTTTTAAATTGATTCTGTTATTGCAAGATATTTGTGAAATACTCCTATTATTTTTCGTTAGTTGCTGGATATGGACATATTTGATCAGTTATTTGATTCTTGCAAATATTCTAGTGGTAATTTGCTTCTTATTTTTTAAAATAATTATTTATTTTGGGCTACTAACTGGTGCACTAGTGGGTATTTGGATTTTTTTTCTAATTTGAATCAATGAATATGAGTAAATGGGTAATGGATATTGTTAATTTTTCTTGGTTAATTGGGATAATGATACAAATTCGTGCTCTGAATTATAGAGAATAATAATATATCTTCGATTGTTACTTATAAAAAAAGGGGCATGTTGGGGTCTATGATACCATGTTCCCTTATGCTCCCCTAATAGTTTCTCAGGTGTGAGGTTCTCATTTAATTCCCTCGTATTATGAATGATAAGATGTTAAATGCTAAAACATACATCAACAATGTTGGAACACAGGTGAACGCCACTGAAGAAAACAAAGCTATCAACAATAACTTAAATGCTATAACACGATGCAGGAACATTAGCTATAAAGCTCTTACCATTTTTGGTGACACTATCAATAAACCATCCAAGAGTAACAACAAAAAGTCCATTTCTGGATCCACATTTGAGAAAACGCTGTAATTTATTTCCACTGAGACTGTGAAAATATTGTCAAGAAACTACAAAACCAAAAGATTTTTAAATATATTACGCAAATTTCTGCTGAATGCTGAAGAAAATGATAAGCAAATATTACTATTAAAAAATGACCTCTTTTGTGAAAGTAAAATGGAAAGAATTGGAAAATGGAATAAAAGGATATCTGGACAACCAAATGGGTGCACTTAGAATGTAAACTGGGGCTATATGTACCCCCTAATTTCTCAGTGGCTTCCAAAACTTTTTTCCTTGATTCTGGAAAAAAAAAAATCAGGCAAACATGATAATAATGCGTGTAATTTCTTTAGAAATTTTGAATAACAATATATTAGATACGGAAAAACATTGAGTTTAAGGAAAAGTAGTGGACTTCCAATTATAATCCAAAAACAGTTGGGGAAGGGTGGGAGAAGAGAGTAGTGACCTTGCGAAAGTCCAGAGACGCAGATGACAAGCCCGGCAAAAGGAGCAATTCCACAAGAATTAACCTCAGCAGCAGCCATCAAAACTTATAAGAAGATCTTCTATAGTGACTACTAGTAATCATTAATCAATTGATCAACACTTTAAAATTTGATTCATTTCAAAATTTTAAAATGGCAAACTGCAAACTTCTCTTTGGAACCAATAGATTGATCAGGTCCGCCGGGTCGAGGGTGCAGAAGACACCCTACTTAAATATAAACACACTGCAAGGCATAAAACAAGCCAAGATTAAATCTAGTTTAATAGAATGTAAATAGAAGAGCAACATAAATACTCCCTCAGTTTTCTTATATTTTTCTCAGTTAGAATCTTTGAATTTCAGTGTCAAACTTTGACTATGAATTCTCATCAATCTATATCAAAAAACATATTCATGTAAAATCTTGATAGATCCATCTCAATATATATTTTCTTAATATCAAATTTTAAGAAAGCACAATTAAAGTTATTTTATTTTCAAGATTGCATTGCGATCTGCAAAAAAAGGGAATAATTATGAATGGCATGTGGTTTGTCTTCATATCTTCTAACCATTTGGATACCAAATACCAAATACCAAATACCAAATACCAAATACCAAATACCAAATACTATTTTATTTTCAAGATTGCATTGCGATCTGCAAAAAAAGGGAATAATTATGAATGGCATGTGGTTTGTCTTCATATCTTCTAACCATTTGGATACCAAATACCAAATACCAAATACCAAATACCAAATACCAAATACCAAATACCAAATACCAAATACCAAATACCAAATACCAAAAAAAGGTATCTCGATAGGCTCTTTAGATTGCATTGGGAGAATTGCATAATACATCCCGCGCTTCGCACTCATCAATTCTCCCAATGCAATGCAAAAGAAGCTCCAATACATGCTTCTCAACATAATACATGCTTCTCAACATAAGACCATCATAGAGAAAGACATAAGAAATCGAAGAAAAAAAAAACAAACATGTACATGCTAGTAATCAACAATTCATGAGAGTAAGTTGCAATATTAGATTAATTAAGGCAAAAGGCTACACTAGAAATCTGGAATAAAGGTGCTACTCGTTTGCCTAACCATCTTCTCTTTACACCATGGTTTGTTTTCATATCTCCTAACAATTTGGATACATTCATGAAGTGCCACATACGACCACTTATAGTTACTCTTTACTTCTCACCATCATTCCATTATTTCCAACCTTAACTAAAATTCATTGCAGAGTGCAAGTCTTAACAATTCTTTTTTTTCTTAATTCCACAACACCTCTTAAGACCAAGCCAACAAGGGTGTTATCTAATAACTCAACGTCAATGGTGAAGTGTGAATTTATAATGCTTATCAACTTAAAAATATATGAGACTAGAAGCCACATATTGAGGTTTGCAATGCCCGCATTGTAACACCTCGATCGGTGACAATATATATAGATGACTCATGCCTCTAGAAACAAAACAATTGAATTACCAATCCAATGGAGTGAGGCTAAGACCACGTGCGGTGGCGTCCATGTATGCACCCAATGAAAAAGTATGATCATGCCCTCCGACCTTGTACAACAAGCATATATGGATGATCCATGTCTCCGAGAACTAAACTTAGGGTATCAATCTAGTTGAGGCACGAAAACTAAACAATTCATATACTTCATCAATAAGGGACTCTCTCGTTCCAACCAAAATATTGCCTCATCTATAAAGGAATCATTCTCATACAAATATATAATCCAAAACTTCATCCTCAAGGAAGTCAATTTCATTCTCAACCATTTTTAACATGAGTCTAAATTGAACGTTCATAATCAATAGTAACTTTTATGTTTTATTCGATGATAATTCATAGTTAAAATACTATACATGTATTCAAATAATCGATAAATATATAAAAGCAAAATGTAATTAAAGGGGTAGTTACTACGTGTACATACCTATAATCGCAAAATCATGCCGAAAGTCACAACAATTACCAAAGTGAGGTTCTACTTTCCTCTTACAGGCTAGGCACTGTATGACTAATAAGTCACTTGATCACACTAAGAGCAACTTAATAAGTATTACGTAAAGCTGCCCTTGAATCATTCACAAGTTCCAAAAAATAAATCATGTCTTTTAAGTACCCAACAACGCCTATTTATGCTCACTTTTAAAATAACATTTTTAAATTAAATTCAGAGCCTTAGGAGACCTATTTAGAACAAACAAGCTTCTCAATCAATTTGATAATTAAATATTATGAAGAAGGATTTCTTTATAAACAGATTAGAAATGTGATGATTCAACTTGAAGTAATTATATGATTCCCATGACATGAATGCTATCATACATAGAATTAGTAATACCATTAGTAATAATTACTGCTCCAAGAATCATTACAATTTTCATAATCTTAATAACCATTTTCCCTAAGCAATCTTACTCATAACAACTCTAAACTTTAACAACATAAACACCCATACGTAATACCAACAATAACATTACCACAATTTCACAATAATAATAACCCCAATCAGCGCATGTAAAAAGTATCACAAGTTCACAACATTACCAAAATACACCACATTAGAACACACAACAATTAATTTCATCCCTAAACAAACCCTAGCCCTTACATATTTTAAGAAAATAAATTTAACTTTTACCCATAATAAATTTCAATGTATTATACTCAAAATTAACAAAGATGAACTTAGATTACAAAGAAAATAAACCAGAAACAAGAATGAGGAAGAGATTGCTCACAGAAATAATAAGTTGAGAGTGTTGGAGAGAGATGGTGGTTACTGGTTACCACTACTGTGGCTGTCGTGGCTGCACACGAGAGGGAGGAAGAAGTGGCTGGCTGAGCGTGTGAGGAGAAGCGGTTACAATGCGGCTGACCTGTTGCCTGTTGGTGGTGCAAGGGTGGTGAAGTGCCACTGTTGACGGTGGTTGTGACCTGTTGGTTCAAGTTTCATGTGAAAGCGGGAAGATGGAGACTGGAGGGTTTTATTATTTTAAGATTTTATTTTTTAGATTTTATTTTTTGAAGTTATTTTATTTTTTAGATTAAATGAGAGTATAATTTTGTAAACAAAATTGAGAATATTAATTTTTTTTTGAGTGATTTGAGAATATTAATCTTAGACAATTAAAATTTTGAAAAAATATAAATTTATAAGTCAGATTTATAAGTTGTTATCTTTTACTAAAAGTTTGATTTTTTATTTTTTTTTTTGAAATAATTTGGATTTTATGTTGAATTTTTTTCTAAAAGTCCTATTAAATTTCTTTGCTACTATATTATGTCATGTTATTTTTAAATAAATTCACGAATTCAACTATAACTATTATTGTTTTTGTAATGTTTTAAACAAAAAGAAAATAAATATAAAAATAGTTTTGAAATTTTAAAAAATTTAGTTCGCCATCACCATTGTATTTTTAACCCTACTCTCTCTTTCCCTACGTCACCTTTTTCACTCCCTTTCTCCGCGCTAGCATCATCACTGTCACTCCCCACTCAAAAACCCTAACTGTTTCAAATTTGAAATTTATTTATTAATTTTAATAAAAGTTGGGGTAAAATTAATCAGATTCAACGGACAAAGAATCAATTAGAATGAGCAAAAAAATCAAAAAAAAATCAAAAAATAGAAACTTTTTAAAACTTTTTCCCAAAATAAGCAGTTTTCATCTTGAGCTGAGGTTTGGACCGTTTGCTGCTAGTAACAGCGAACAAAGGGCTGCTTTTTTAAAATGTGAAAGAATGTGTTCGTTGTTACTAACAGCGAACAAAGTGTCAATTTTTAAAAAAAAATTAAACGAGTGTGTTCGCTGTTAGTAACAGCGAACAAGTGCGCGGTTAAATTGTAGAATCCTCTTTTCTTCCTCATTTCCCCATTTCAGTTTGACCTAGCTTTAGTAAAACGACCCTCCTCTTTGATTTTCCGCCATTAATACTCCTTCAAACCTTCAATTTAGCCCCTCATCTCCCAATCAAAAACTAGTTAAGTGGTCTTGCACTTAATTCGACTTGTTTAAGGTACAAATTTTTTCCTTTTTTGGTTATGTTAAACGAAATTTAGGGTTTTATGTGATATTGTGTATTTGTTTCAAATGTAGGCATCTCTTGTTGGAAGGCTTAGTTGTGTATATCAAATTTAGCTGTTTAAGGTAATTTTTTAGTTAGTTTTTACTTTTTGATTATGGTTCATTGTCTGTAACTTAGTTGATGGTGATTATATTGATTTTGGTTATGATGATGTATGTAGTTAATTGTGTATACTGATTTTGATTAGTTAATTGATTATATTAGGATATGTATTAAATTTGAATTATTAAATTACATTATGTAAATATAGTTATATAGTTATACAAATGTAGTTCATTATGTATGTATAGTCATGAATGTACTTGGTGATGATGTTGATTTGTATGTATCTATGTAGAAATGGCTTCGTTTCGTGTGACTATTGCATGTTTTTGGAATTGTTCCATTCGTACAAGTGGTAGCAAGGTTACGCATCTTGGGGGTAAAAGTAAATTGTTTGCGTGCAACTCGAACATGGGTTTCAATGACTTTAAGCGTCTTGTATGTTCTAAGATTGGAATTGACCCCACACGAAATATTGTAAAGTTATCTTTTAAATACCGCATGAGTAATGAATGGGTGGTTTTTCCTGTTGAGGATGATGATTCTATAGATGCTATGTGGGAGCATTCAAAGGCTAACTCTACTCCTTTTGTGGAGTTATACGTAGAACTGCTACGTCGAGGCAATCAAGCTTTGATTGTTACCTCTAATCCTTCTCCTACGCCTATGCCCATTATAACCCAAGAAACTCCAAATCCCTCTGTTCCCTCCCCTTCTTCTACTCCTTCTGATGATCCCAATGTTAATTTAGGAGAAAGTAGTCAGCTTATACCTTGGGATGATGGTAATGAGAGTAATGAGCTTATTGATTCCCCTTCTGAGGATGATGTGGATGTGGATGAGGAAGCCCTAGCTAACAACATCATCGTTCCTCCCACACCTTATGCCCAATGTCCACCTTTGGATGAATATGAAGAGGACAACTCTTGGAGGACTTGGGTTTGAAATACCACCTACACCGAAGATGGGGAGCTTGAAAAGGGTATGATATTTGATAGTAAGGAAGCTTTGTAGAAGCTGTTAGAGTCTATCATATTCGTAGGAATGTAGAGTATAGAACAGAGACTTCTAACCAAACTTCTTTATCATTGAGTGTAAAAGGGGATGTTCTTGGAAACTAAGGGCTAGGGTAAATCCCTATTCTACCTCATGGTTTATTTCAAAATACAATGGAAAGCATGGGAATTGTGTGTTGACTAGTGACACCGCGACAGCTGGATATATTCATTTGACGTCCTCTGTAATTAATAATGTGATCAGGAATTGTGTTTCCAAAGACCCTTCAATCAAGGTGTCTGTTGTGCGACAGATGGTGAAAGATCGATTTGGTATAGAGGTCTTACAAGCTAGCATGGTGTGCTAAGCAACAAGCCCTTTTTTCCATTTATAGTACATGGGAGGATTCCTATTCCCTTCTTCCACGCTTTTTGAAAGCCTTGCAATAATGTAACCCGGGCACAGTAGTTGAGTGGTTCTTTGAAGAAGACAATGCCGTGGGTGTGTATGTACGTCCTAATATTAGGACCTTTCAACGTGTGTTTTGGGCCTTTAGACCTAGTATAGAGGGATTTAAGTTTTGTAAACCTCTGATCGCCATCGATGGTACACACTTGTATGGTAAGTACTGTCATACCTTATTGACTGCGATTACACAAGATGGTGATAAGGGTATCTTTCCACTTGCATTTTCCTTGGTTGAGAAAGAATGTGTATCTGCGTGGTCTTGGTTTATGGCGTGTATCCGTAAGCATGTAACACAGAAGATGGGATTGTGTATTATCTCTAATAGACATGCGGGTATTTTAGCGACGATGGAGGAGATGGAATGGCAACCACCAAACGCTTATCATAGGTTATGTTTACGTCATTTGCTTAGTAACTTTAATCGTGCTATGGGTAATGTTCAACTTCAATGTTCAACTTAAGAAGTTGTTTGGTAGGACTGCTGAGCAAAGACAACACTCTAAGGTTGTTGAAGGGTTGAGGGAAATTGGGGTTGCAAAACGAGAAGCTCTTTTTTGGATTGATGAAGTTGGTGAAATGTCTAAGTGGTCATTGTGGCATGATGGGGGTCACAGGTATGGTGTGACTAACACCAACCTAGCTGAGGTATTCAACTTTGTGATGAAGGGTATAAGGTTCTTGCCAATAACTACATTAGTTGAATTCACCTTCTATCGAGTCAACGACTACTTCGTGCAAAGACGCGTACGTGCTAGTGCATGGATAATTGGAGGAAGCATGTACACCTCTCATGCAACGAGGATTATCACTAGAAACACTGAGAAGGCGAACTTTCATGAAATAGTGGCTTTCAATTACACAACAAGAGTTTTTGAGATTAAAACTGGGCGGGAAAACAGAGGATCGGCAAAGGGTGGCAAGGTTCATACAGTGGACATCAATCGAAGGAAATGCACATGCAACAAATTGAAAATATATCACTTACCTTGTTCACATGTCCTTGCTGTATGCATAAAAAGACACCTATCTTATGATCGTTTTGTGGATCGTTGCTACACCTCACAGAGTTACGCCAACACATATGAACCAAGCTTCATGCCAATGATCGATAAGAGGACATGGCCTCAGTACTCCGGTGTGGAAATTAGACACGACCCGGATCAAATTCGTGGTAAGGGAAGACCCAAGTCTAAGAGGATTGCGAACAAAATGGATGAAGGAAGAAGGAAACGTGGCACTTGTCGGCGTTGTGGTAACCAAGGTCACAACAGTAGAACTTGCACAACCAGGTTATTATAATGATTATTGCTATGTTATATTGTTAGTATTATATTATTATTATTATTATTGATTGTATAATTATTGTTATATTATATTGTTATACGGTTATGTTATGTTATATTGTTATGTTTTAATTATTGCTAAATTACAGCAGTGCTCCTGATGGATCCAGCAACTTCAGGACCGCACGATCCTAGCGTCCTGCACATGCAGGACGATCATCGGAGCAGTGTTTTATGGGATGCCCAGGTTAGTTGGCATTAGTTAGCATTATTGTTATTGTTATATTGTTTTGTTTATAATGTAACTTTCCATGTTGCAGGTTTCAGACACCGACACTATATACACTAGGCATCCCGACTCTGCTCCGTGGGAGATAGACCCACGGATCATTCCATATCTGCAGCAAGCGAGATTGTATGACTTCCATCTCGTGGCATATAGAAGAGTTGATCGTGCAATGGTCACAGCTTTATTGGAGCGCTGGCGTCAAGAGACGCATACCTTCCATCTACCGCTTGGTGAGGCTACTGTCACTTTGTTAGATGTAGCGGTCTTGACACGGCTTCCTATTGAGGGTGCAGCCGTGTCCACTAGCGGACGCCAGCTTTCTAGCTGGCCTACTATAGTAGAGCGTGTACTAGAGGTGCGACCCCCGAACGACGCAGTTAGAGGGAGTGGTTTGAAGTGCACTTGGATGGCCCGTACTTTCTCTAACCTTCATGAAGGTGCTAACGAGGCCACTGTTGAGAGATACGCAAAGGCGTATCTATTGTACTTGCTTGGAGCTGTCTTGTTCGCCGACAAGACTAGTAGCCAGGTACAGATATTGTACTTGACGCTACTTGATGTGCCATGGGACTGGAGCGCGATCAATGGGCGCCACACCGCCTGTTGGAATCACAGGCTGGACCTACTAGCTCAGGGTGCGCCGATCGATGTCGCTGCCGCATCTACCAGTGCTGATTACATGCCTTAGTACCTCTCCATCACTCGGCGATGGATGACACCACGAGGTTTAGTGGCAATGTCACAGTATGCTCCTGCCGCGCCAGTTATGACCCAATTTGTAAGTATCCTTACATGTTTAATTAACCTCAAATACAACATTCATAATATCGTATTAACTTTACTAAGTATTTGATTACAGGCACAAGGTGCGGCAGCGGTGATCCAGTCTTCCCATGAGCAGCCCGTACGAGATATTGCACACGGCATGCTCCATGGCACTCAGTTCTAGCACTTCATACCGGAAGTGGCTGAAGAGACTCCACCTACTACCCATGAGGTCCAACCCTCGTCTCCACCTCAAGAAGTTCATTTGGAGGAGGTGGACTTATCCTACCCCTTGCATGGTACGGGGTCCTCTCAGGCTGGGTCATCGCAATACCAATCACCTCATCTCCCCAAGCGACACGCGACCGCCTCCTACTATCGAAGAAGGCGTAAGCGGCCATCACAGTTGGAGATGGTGCAGGAAGAGGAAGACGATTAGTATATATTTTGTAGTACATTGAACTTTCTAGGATAATGAACATTTGTAGTATTTAGATATTTTGACATTTGTTCTTATTTTGTGATGTATGTATATATAATTATCGTTTTTATCCTATTTTGAATGAGTCAAAGATGATAACTTCATTACAAATGGAAGAAACCGATAATTCAACATAGTTTCATTAATAATGATTACCAACACAACGTTCATTCATTACATATAACCATTACAACTTAAGTAGGCTTAATAAAAATTTTCAATATCCTCTCGGTTTCTTCACTTCTATGCGCCTTATCCATTGCTTCTCTTTTCAAGTTATGTATCTCATTTCTAAGCTTTTCATTCTCCTTATCTAGCTTAATAATGATTGCTTTTTGCCAATCGGTGCCCTCTGGATCAACCCACCTAAAGTACGTGCATCTCAAATTTTCATCTTCGAATAGTGGACATGCAACATATTGACGTCCAGGATCAAAATCGCTCCAATCGCGACCGTATTCAACTTCATAACCACAATGACATAATTCTTCCATTGAGTGAATGATGCTTTGCGATATATAACTAAATCTAAATATAAACATTGATTAAACGTTAATGAAGCACATAATATAAATATTATAAATATTATAAACAAGCTTTAACAAAATAAACATAATTTACACTTAACATACCTCAACTTTACTTCAAAGGGAATAGGATGTATACAATAGAATGAATAATGGTAAGGTATTTATAGAACTTCACTCAACAACTATATTCTAGGTATACAACGGCTATATTTTAAAACTACAACGTCTATTTTGATCAAGAACAACCAAAAAAGTCAAAGCCTTGTTCGCTGTTACTAACAGCGAACAAACTGCAGCTAGCCAAGTACCTGTTCGCTGTTAGTAACAGCGAACACATTATTTCACATTTTAAAAAAACAGCCCTTTGTTCGCTGTTACTAACAGTGAACCGGTCCAAACCTCAGCTCAGGTTGAAAACTGCTTATTTTGGGAAAAAGTTTCAAAAAGTTTTTATTTTTATTTTTATTTTTTTTTTTTTGCTCATTCATTTCAATTTTTCGGAAGAAGTTGGGATTGATTTTATGTTTGATCTTATAGGAAAAGGAGAGGATAACTTGTGGACAGTAGGGGTGTTCATAATCGGGTATCCGGCTTTTCAGGTACCCGAAAAGTCGAGTACCCGATTAGTCGGGTAGTAATGTGTGTGGCCCATACCCGGATAATTCGTGTCAAGACACCGAGCACTCATTTCTAATACATCAAACTTTATAAGTTGGACATAATTAATTCTCAGAACTTGAAAGCTGATATAGTTACCTATCAAAATTATTCTAATAAAACAGTAGGGATAGATTACTACTTAATCAACTAAATTATTTAAACTACATAAAAACTAACTTTTTTATGATTGAAGCAACATTTGGGTCGGATTTTGTTGAACACCCCCTAGTGATGTGGTAAGAAAAAGGAGGGAAGGTTACGAGAAAAAGAGTTGGGGTGGGGCAATGGGAAAGTACGGTGGTGATACGAAAGTTTTTTTTTTTTTAAATTTTTTTTTTATGAAGAATTATGTTTAATAAGTTAAAGATCATTTAGACTTTTAAAAGAAAATGACATGCAAAGTCTAAACCTTTTTTAGGTTAAATAAAAATCGAACATTTAAAAGATATCATCTAAAGGTCGGACTTTGTAATTAAACTTTTTTTTTTGTAATTCAGTTACAATTCCAATATCAAAATAGTGCTCGATTCATTATGTTTCTCCCGTTATTAATAAAATTTCAAATAAATAGCCGCAAACTTTGTTTATTACCAACTACAACCTCCAACTTAACAAACATGACATCAAGACAGCCAAAACACCCCATTTTTTTTTTTACTTTTTTTGGCTGTTTTGGCTGTCTTGATGTCATATTTGGTAAGTTGGAGGCTATACTTAGTAATAAATAAAGTTCGCAGCTGTTTATTTGAAATTGAGTAAACTTAGAGGCTATAGTTGGTAAATGATCCTAAATATAATGATAGTTGTCCACCTAAAATATTTAGGTATACGCATGCACACCTATCTATTTTAATTAATTTAGTTTACAAAAACAATTAGCTTTGATTAAACTAAATCCCTTAAGTTCTCAAAAAAAAAAAAAAAACTAAATCCCTTAAAAAATAATTAAAATATATATTATGTCGTTATAATCAAACCATAGATACGGATTTGTAGGTGGGTATAAGTTAGCACCAAATCTTAAATGCTACTGTTGCATCCATGCAGCCTTCTCTAATCCAGCGCAATCACCTAAATCTAGTCCTTTTTTTTCTAAAAAAATTCTATTTATTATTATATTTTTTTAAGCTTAAAATGAACATTCTAGATTTTAGAAAAGGCATTATAACTCTTGAAATGGGCATTTTTAAATTTTTAAAGAAGATTTATTAAGTCTTTGAATAGTTTTTTTATTCCTTAGTGAAGGCTAAGATTAGAGTAGAGACTTTACCTGGGCATAAGGATTTTAAGCCTTAGGATTGACATTTTAACGGTTGGAATAGTTAGTTGAAAAATAAAATTAAGCTTTTAAAGAATGAAGATTAAGATTTAAAGTAGAGGTTGTAAGCCTTAAAATGAGAAATTGAAGCCTTGAAATGGATGTTTCAAGGCTTGGAGTTGGTAATGTAAAAAACATATTTTATGGATTAGGTACGGTCGCATACATGTGGTGTCTCAGAAAAGATCTAATGATAAGTATACCCGCATCTAAACCTGTTCAATGGGCTATATCTGATCTGGGCTCAAATGGATTAGGCTCGCTATGGCCTGACCTATGTCATTTATAATTTTTTTCTTTTGATTTCAATGGAAATAAATATGTCAGATTAAGTAAAATGTTTTATAACTTAATTACTTGTTATTGTGTATTGATTTATATAGTTGAATCTAAGATCTTGAGAGTAAAATTTTAACGAAAAAGAGTGATTGTTAGCCCACCACCATCATCATACATAAGCCTAGTTTAGGATGATGCACAATTATAGTTGCTCAATCCCTTGAAATTTATACCATTACACAAATTCTTGTATGAGACAGTCTCATCGTGAGAGTGCCCCATACTTGATTTAAATAGCTCAATAATAATAACTTTTAACATAATGAACCTTTTGTATAGATTCGTCTCATTGTTGTTGGATATTATTCAGATTTCGCTATGGACTTTTAGCAATCTTGGAAACATTGTTGGATATTATTCAGAACTCTCTTTCATTCTCCATAATGGTTAGGGTACAAAAAATAGCAACATGTACAAACGATTCCCAACAACAGAAAGTAATTATCTACACAGAATCTAATGAGTAATTACATGAAAGTTTAACCCAGGAGGGCAAAGCTGAAATATTGTTCACCCAAAACTGGATTTATAAAAAAACTTTAGGTTGCCTTTGAGAATAAACATTTCATTTCAAATTCAATTACAATTATGAAATCATTAAATAAAAAATTTAAAAATAACAAAGTAGTCATTCCTAAATACTCATTTTAATCACTTTTATAACAATTGTGGATTTGACTCTAATCCATCCATCATCGTCGTCATCATCATTATCATACCTGATATTCCACTCGAAAGCAGGGTCTGGACGAGGAAAGGTGACATATAATTCATATCCATACTCCCTTCACAAGGAGGACTATAGGAAATCAGTCGATTTTACCCAATCATAGCATTAGATAGTTTGCCATCAGACTCTGCAAGCGAATATAATCTCTCAAATCTCATTATTTCTTATTTCTTTCACAAATGATGTCAAAATCCAGATGTATTATCTCAGAGAAATTCGAACATTTAAGACTTCAGGAGATCAGGTATATCAACAGAAAACCAACAAATCCGTTGATATCAAATTGTAGTAGAGCTGTAGAGGTGCTTAATGAGCGGGTAAGATAGGGCCATGGGGCAGGTCGGATGTGAGGCGGGTCAAAAGCGGGTCAGTTATAACATACAATAAAAACTGTTTTTTGTACAATATTAAAGGATACAAATTCTTCTACATGACAATATATACACACAAAAAAAAACAAATAGATTTAGCTTAACAAGAATTTAAATCAAAAAACTTTTGATCAGTGTTCATGAACCACATATACTTAGTCTTGACTATACGTGCTTGATCTTGTAATATTATTCCTTCAAAACAAATAAAGGAACGAAATAAGTATGTATACAATAAACATAAATTTAAGACACAAATAGTGGTGTTCAAAATCACTTTCTTTACAAAAGTTCACCAAACAATCCCAAAAGTATTGCAATAAATCTTCCAACAACTTCAATGAACTTGCAAAGAAACTGGTGTCTATGTATATTTGTCCTTGTTTTTCATGCCTTTGTCAAATTAATAGTTTAAACTTTGCCCTATAAAAATGGATGAGTTTCATTTCTAAAGCGGATATCCCAAATAATAATAACTTAGATGTACATGCACCAACGATAAACACAAGACACAAAGAAAGTGATATTCAAAACCAATCTCCAAAACCACCACAAAAATCCCAAAAGTATTGCAAGTTCATGTCAGTCTAAACGAATTATGAATATAATTTACTCCTTATCAAGTTTATGAGTTGTAGCAAATTTAAAGGAACATAAAAAGTACATGAGCTACGATGATGCTTGATGATGTACGAACCAAATGTTGCCACTTCTAAGTTCCAATAGTGTAGAAGTGACAAAATCTTATTACTAAGTAATCAAAGATATGTTATTAACTTGCAATATAAGTCTTACGGACAGAGAATTTTGTGTCTAACAACTCATATCTTTACTGTTATAATGTGGTCATACCACTCTATATCAGAACCATGGGACACACTTAAAAGCAGTTTTTGTAGAGATGTGGGGAAAAAACTTCTAAAGAATTTCAACTTCCTTATTCTAGTCAACCAAACCACCATTATTAGTACTACTCAAACATCCCATTACATATTGTTACCCAAAGTTATAATTAGGATTAAGGACAGTTGCATTATTTCCAAGTCTGATGACTACAAGATAGTATGCTGATAGCAAAATTCAAACACAAAAATGTTCTAATTAAGTATTAGGAGTAACTGCTATCTTTACTCGCTCGATGACTTAAGAATGTTTATTAATTGCTTTTCGTGAAAAGATCCAAGAGGGATCCACGACTGCATGTAGGTAATATACACAAATATGTAAAGACATTTGTAGACATGTACAGGAAATTAGTTTGTTCAACCCTTAATTACATCCCTTAAATCACTGATGTGAATTGAACATGCTGCTGGCAAACTATCTTATGACTAATGTAGTTAATGCAAAATACTATGTTACCTTTTGAACCTTGGCAATGCAGCTGTAGGAAATTGGTGCAGAGATCTAAGTAGCAAATGATGTTTGACATCTTAATAGCCCAACAAAAAGATTAGTCCTGAAAAACAAAAAGAAACAAGAGAATTTGGAATATTGACTAAAAAATTAAGAATAAATGAAAAAACGAGACTTATAACTCAAAAATATATATATATAAAATTCAAAAATTTACTAAAGCTTTGGAAAATAGCCAAATAGGTCAGGTCTCAGCCAAGAAGGGTCCAAAATTTGACAGGTCTACTTGCCAAGTATGACTAATCCTTCAACAAAGTTATGTAGAACAAGAGGGTATAACGAACTCCTTACGCAGCTAAGACGATAACAACAATCCATTATCCCAATGTTGTGGCTCCTACCTAATTAGGGTGAGGTTTAGAGCGACATATGCAACCTTACCCTTGTTACTTGTTGGTAATAATATTGACAAAGATATTGTTTTCGATTGAATCTTGGTAGCAAACATTATGTAACACTTGGACGAGGCACTATTAACCTCTGAAGTACCTCGGACACAAAACAAAATGTTTTCTGTGATGTACATGACAAATTGCATCAGGGTAGTTTTTATTGAATTGAATCGAGCACAGTTCTAATGATTTTCTAAACATCAACAGAAAAAACTATACAAAGGAAGCTAAAAGGGACAAAGACAACACACAAAATAAAACCCTTGTTGCATCAAAGAACCGCACCAAAGAGCCCAACCAGAGAACATCATTTCAAAGCCTACCATATCAATAACCAGAGACACAAGCAGGAAACATCATGCCTTTGAATAGCAAGATATCAAAAATGTCCCCAACTGCAGAATACACTAGCAGACAGCAAGAAATGCAAAGAGAAAAGAGCACCATAAAGACCTGAACCAGAGGATGTTCAAAACAGAACTGCTGCAACAGAAACTCATGGATCTGCCACAACAAAAAAGCACCAGTCCTGTTGTTGTACAATAAGATCTATTTATATTCATTTACAAAATTCTTGATTGATGGTTGATCCTAAATGTAAATTGGCTGAATGCAACAAGTGCAAATCTCTTTGATAGTACACCTAATGTCAATTGAAATATACTTGTTTTTCTTGTACATCCTACTATACTACTGTGTAATTTTTGCGCCCCTAGTATGTGCAACAGTGCAAGTCTCTTTCATGGTACACCTAATGTCAATTGAATACACTTGAATTCAGCTAAATTTATTCATATACCTTAAGATGTTCATTGAATCAAATTGTTGGCATACTGTGAAGCATAATACCAAGAACACAACGCTTATAGGAGAAAAAAGACATAAATGTAAACTACATAGGCAATGATTTACCAGATATTAGACCAACTCATTCTCAACAAATTTGAATATTAAAAATACTCTGTTAATGTTTCTGAACATCAAATGTTTGTAGTGCAATATAAAACTCCAAAACAGTGATAAACTATTTAGAACAAAATTCAAAATCAAATGCGCCTAATTATATTATCAATCATCAATTTCACTAACAAGCCTTTAAAGAAATCCCAAATAGGTGTTGAGAAGAAGAAAAGATGCAGTCCAAGAAACTACAACCCTAGCAAGAGAGCAGAAGAATAATAAGAGGGGAGGAGGAGAAAATTTACCGTTGTCAATGGTGGTTGAGGAGTTAGAGATTCCCGTTAGGGCTTTTACAAATGCATCATCGTTCTCTTCTTTCTCCTTCAACTGGTAAAGCAAGGTAAAGAGAGTGAAAGTATGAGCATTTTGAAGTAGTGAAATTTTGGCTGAACAAAAAAAGAGGTAAAGTGCACTACATTTTGGTTGGGCTCTTTGGCTGAAAGTATGACCATTTTCAACCAGAGAACATCATTTGTTTTATCAAATTAAATAAATAGGTATTATTGTACATTTGTTTTATCAAACGATACAAATAATACCTATTTATCTAGTTTGTTGAAAGAAACGATACAAACAGTTTTTGTTTGTTTCATATTTTGAAACAAATGATACAAATAGCAGTAATTTGTATCATTTTTATTTCAAAACGATACAAACAGCTTTATTAGTATCATTTGTTTTTAAAACATTACAAATAGGAGGCTACAAATGATCCTTTTTCTACTAGTGTCTTTTAAGCATCAATTTCAGGTAGCCCCCTGCCACTCTCTCCTCGAGTTTCCCAATATAAATTTTAAATAATCTCTCCACCAGACTTTCTTCAATTTTATTCACCAGAACGTTTCTGGAAATTCAATTTTCTTGACAAAGTTCTCACCAAATTATTGCAAGCATTAGTGATCAAGAAAAATATTAACATAGAACTGCTAATTTACAGTGGAATAACTTTTTTCTGATCAGCTCCCACCTGGATTAAAAACCTCACCCCCACCCCCCCTTTTCTCGGCTATCCAAACTAAAGATAATATATTCTCTTTTCTCCACCTTTCCCCCCTATCAAAGACACCTGCAAAGAACACAGGAAAGAATCATGTAAAACAATACCTTCTACATCAGACTGCAGCCAATCTTGTGTACATATCAAAGCTTGCACAGTATCTGAACTTAGAGAACTACGATAGTGATCTAGGACTCTGCCTCCAGTCCTGAAAGCCAGCTCAGGTGTGGCAGTTGACATGGGAACACAAAGAATATCTTGTGCCATCATGGATAAGATAGGATATCTTGGTGTGTGAACTTTCCACCACGTAAAAATGTTAAAATCATAATTCCGTGGAAATACTGGTTCCTCTAAATATTTATCCAAGTCGGAAGCTGAGTTTTTACCCTGTGATGTTTCATGGAGAAACTCGTCAAACCCTTTGAGGCGATCCCTAGGATGAAACCCTATACCTCCAGAGCTGCTTCCAACACCATGTTCAATTGAAACTGACATCGACCCAATGGAATATTCATTGAAAAGCTCTCTTATACCGTCAGAGACTTCTTTAATGCGATCTTCAGCACTATCACCATATATTTGAGGGTAGTAATACTCCACCAACTTCATCTTGAATCTTGGATCCAAGATTGCTGCTATGGCTAACAATAAACTGCATTTGTTCCAATAAACTTCAAACTTAGCTTTCATTTTCAGAGCCATACATTTAATAAATTCATCTGAGCTCTTACACCATTCAATCAGTTGTACATGAACATCACAAATCTCAGGGAAGTATATATTTGAAGTTGGAGAATTATTGCTGGTAATAGCATTGGTTATCTCCACAAAGAGCTTCAAATAGCTAGTAACTGAATTTGCCCATTCCCATTCTTCTTCAGAGAGAGCCAAGGTACAGGCAGAATCATGCTTCTGCAAAAGAGTGAAAGCTGCTTTGTACGCTAATGCAGTTTCAAGCATCGCAGATGTTGAGTTCCATCGCATAGAGCAGTCAGCTAATAAATTTCTTTGATTATCTATCCCAGCTTGTTGGGCTAGTTCATTGAACTTCCCTTGCATACTTTGTGTACTTTTCACATAACGAATACCTTCTCTAATCTTATGTATTACATCACGAATTGAATCCAAAGCATCTCCAACCAGCAACTTCAGAGTATGTGCAGCACAACGAACATCAAACAACTTACCATCGCTCAAAAGAGGTCTATTTTGTGACAAATGATCTTTAATTCTGGAAACAATATCATCCCGGGTGAAAAGGTCACCGAATGTCATAGAAAAAAGACGCCGTTCAATGTCCCAGTCCATTAAACATTTGATAACCACCTCCGAGTGTATGTCTTCAGTATGAGCAGCATCAATCATTATGAAATTTAGTATTTTCTTTTGTTGCTTCCACTCTTCATCAATATAATGGGCAGTAAGACACAAGTATCTTGCATCCTCAGGTGAATTCCATAAATCAACAGCAACACTAACCCTGCCCCTTAGTCTGCTTATCAGCGTATAGACGTTTTGTTTCTCCTTCTCATAAATTGCAATACAATCCAACTCAAGTGCACTGTTTGTCGCAATGTCAAACATCGGCTGCAAATTTTTAACAAAAACTTTGAACCCAATATCGTCAACCATGGCTAATGGATATCCATGTAAAATGACCATTCGAGCAAGATCCATCCTACTTCGATTTTGGTCAAACTTTGAACTTCCAATAGAAATAGCTTCTTCCCTCTTGGGTTCAGTCTCAATCTTAATAGCTGCAACTGGAATATGATCATCTTTTGACTGCCCTTCATCAAAATTGTAACTAGAAAGTGTAACAGTGTTATCTTTCTTCCTTCTCTTAGCAAGCAGCTGAGAAACATCAAAGTTGGATCTTTTCAAACATCGCATCAAATGATTCCTCAAATGTGTTGTTCCACTGTTACTTGACCCACTCAACCTCTTGTTGCAGTGAACACACACAGCATAACATATATCAGCTTTCTTTACCCTTTCAAAATGATTCCAGACAACTGATGTTAACCGTTTTGGTTTCTTAATCACTGTCTCACTTGTTATTTCCATCACATGGGGTTAATATGGATAATCTGCAGAAAATTTGAAATAGGATTGATAAAATCAGAAGTCGTTATTTCCATATAGTATCAATCTCAGAACGCATGAACAAAAATCAAGAGCAAAATGTCGTAGCAATCACAAATCATTATAAAGCTCCTATCTTACAAATGAAAGATAAGAATTCATCATATTTCAATAGAAGCTCAATTAACACAAACAATTTTCCTCACCTACAAAGTCTAGCATACACACTAATCAGCTTACCCCTTGATATCATCATCATACCCGGTGTATCCGGCTCCTATCTTACCCCTTGATATGATCCAAAATTCACAGATTGCCATTATACTCAGACACCAACAGTTTTTTTTCTTTTTCTTTTTTACTTGCAGGAGAGGGTAAGGGAAGGGATGGGCCAAGTCAGAATTGAACCGATGACCGTACAGGGGAATACCGTATCTGCTCCAATCAAGACAAAAATCGGATTCTTCACACCAATACTTTACAAATATTCATCAAATTCACTAAATTTTAAATATTAAATTATAATCGATTCAAAAAATTCAACAATACTACCAATTATCAAATTTTTAGGGTAGAAAAACTAAAGGCATTTGACAAAGATGAAGCAACTAATATGAAATTTTTTTGAAATGAGTCCACAGAACTGAATAAGTATGTCTTTAACCCTAATTATTTCCCCAAAATTTCGAAACAATTAGAGGAGAATAAAAAAAATACTAAAATCGAGCAAATATTAAAAATTGTTAAAAAACAACAAAAAAACAAGAAAATAGGCAACAGAATGCAGATCTAAAGGAATATGAGAAATGAATTACCAGAGAAGAAGTTGAGAGGAAGCAGAAAAATAATCCTAAGGCAGCGAGCAGATGATCCGATGGCGAGTGTGCTGATGCTCCGTGGACAGAGGCGGCTTGCGTGAGGCTTCAACAGTCACCCCGGCCTTAAATTGTTTATATATGTCATATCAGTATATTTTTGAGAGATATAGTGTACTGTGCTATATACTTCTCATATTTACTTTTTTTTTAATGCTATTTATTTTTTAATTTTAATTTATATTTTATTATTAATCTATAAGTTAAAATATAGTCGGGTGGGATTTTGTTGATTCGTCTCAATGCAAGCATTATTCATATCAACTTTTCATAATTATTACGCACAATTAGAGATATTAAGAACTAATTAAGTACATTGGATAATGTGCATAAAGCAAATGAGACATTAGTAGGGAATTGGATGGAGTATTATTTTCCTATTTGATTTTTAAAGACTAAATATTTATCAAGCACTCTTAATATGTGTACTTTTTGTTAATTTATAAGTTATAACATAGTCAGAACTTGTTTGATTCGTCTTAATATAAATTTTATTAATTCAATTTTTTTATAATTTCTACTCGAGCATAATTAAGGATATTTAAGTTAAAATAGTGCATTGATAAATGTGCTAAAACCAAATGAGACAATAATAGTGAATAAGAAAAAGTATTTACAAACGACCGAAAAAATATAGAGTTTATATTCTTATATTTATACTATTTAACTCATATATATAGGTGTGTCTGAGATCGCTTGTAATAATTAGTAGTATTAATAGCAAGTAATTACTCTTGTAAGAGACCATCTTTCGGTGAAATGACTTTCGGAACACAGAGTTCATATACTCAAAACAAGGAGTATATCAGAAGAACCGTCAATTTTTTTTATCAAACTTCACTAGGGGTGTTCAAAACCGGGTACCGGGTCGACCCGAATCCGAAAATCCGGATACCCGCTTTTTCAGGTACCTAAAATTGCGACTCGGTTTTAACCTAGTACCCGGAAATCGAATACCCGGTTTAAATCGGGTCGGTAATCGGATACACGGTTTTATTTATTTTCTAAAACATGTATTTTTTTTTCTTATTTCTTTTAACATTTTTTTTATATATAGTTCAAATAATAGATCTCTAGAAATATTTAACTTAATTAGTCATAAAATGCAACTCATGAGGAAGGACGAAGAGGGTGATGATTGATGATGGTCGAAAATGGTGATGAAGGTTGCTCGTGATGAAGGACAAAGAGGAGCGGCGCTGAAGAACGAATAAAAATGATGATGAAGGATGAATAAAAATGGTGATGAAGGGAAGAGGTGCGACGCAGGCGCTGAAGAGGAAGAGAGTGAGAGTGAGCTGGTGAGGGGTTAGGTTTTACTTTTTAGGTTAAAATTAAAATTTTAGCTTTAAAATATTGTAAGAGTCATAAGCTGTTGCTGTCAGCCTGTTTGCCGCCTAAGAACGTGGGAACATCACGCATAATATTTTTTTAAAAAATAAAAAAATAAAAACCGGATACCGAATACCCGGTTTCACCAAAATTGATATCCGAATCCTACCCGATTTCACGCATTTCAAACTGGATACCGGATAATCCGAGTCGAATTTTACAAACCGGATTCTTTTGAACACCCCTAAAACTTCACCCACTATATAGTCATGTAAAAGTTTCAGTAGAAACAAACAAGAATATAAACCATCAAAAGAACACAACATCCAAATCATATATATCTTTTAAAGATAAGGTCTTATATAAAGAAATTTCATAACATTCTATCAAAATAACTATTTATCTCCGTATCTTAATTTTAAAAATAGATCTTAGATCTCAAAAGCTAATAGATAAAGTTTTTAAAGAAATAAACAACAAATGTATGAAATTGTAAAATTTGAAGGGTAGTACATAATATCAAGAATTATCGGTAGACACAAAAAATCTTTAAAGACTCAAATCAACATAAGGAGTGAAAAAAAAAATCATATTTACTTAAAAGTGACTTATTAAATATTTTATCTACTTGATCAATGCTAAAAGTCAAATGCTAAAAGTCAATGAAAAAAACAAAAAGGCCATGGTTGACAATACATGATGTAACAAATTATGTACACCAAACAATTAAATTATATCATCATCATCCTACTCGGTGTATCCCGTTCATAAAAAACTATGAACAAGGTCTGGGAAAACAATTAAATTATATAAATGTAAAATAACCTTTCCTTCAGATATTGCAGTCAAAGAATTATTTAAACACTTGAAATAAATTAAAAGATGACCTATATCAACAAATTTTCATGACAAAACAGGACCATGGTTGATAATACATAGCATGTACAAATCCATATGGGAGTTTCTAATCGATTTAATTAGTAAAAGTGGGAGTCTAGGACAGCCAACAAAGAACCCATTACTCAACCACTTCACCTGTAGGTTGCATCCAAGGCCAATTTTTCTCACAGAGCTCACTCGGGGATGTACCGTCGTCATCTTTAACATTAGAATCGGCACCATGCTTCACGAGGTATTTGGCTATGGCTTCTCTATCACAAACAACCGCATAATGCAATGGGGTTTGTCCTTCATTATCCTGCAATTATGGACAGGTAATGATCTGTTAAGAAACTTTAAGCAGATTCTGCATTAAAAATTAGAAAAATAAAATTGAGTCTACAAAAGAATGGGAGTTTACAAAAGAATTATTGTCCAAGTTCTATCAGCTCTAAAAACAAAAGAATTATGACACTTCGATTACTCTAATTTCCCTGAAACAACGCCCTACCGGTCTACCATTTGTGCCTAGGAATGTCAAAGGGGAAAAAACCACAAAGAAGGTGTTTGGACTTTGAACTGTTGGGCTTGTTTGACCTTGCTAGCTGGTCCCATTGGCTATTTCTGTTGGTAGTTAAACTAGTTAATGAAGATATTCAATAAATTAATTTTGATTGTTGATTGTTTCATAGAGAAAGTGAGTCAATAATAAAAGCCAATGAAAGATGTTAGAGCATAATTTCCGTTTTGGCTTAAAGTCATTTACATGGCTGTCAACCAGCAAGTCAAAAGCCAACCAACAAGCTGCCTCAAAAGACAGTTATAAATGAGGCCAAACAACAGCACACACTAAAAAGGATAGTAGTGCAATCCATATTGATATTAAAAAGAATAAATGATCTATCTTCTAAGTGACCTTGTCAGATGCAAACAGGGCTAGCTCCACAGTCTAGATCTGCCAACAAGAGAAAAACCAAATCCCAGAGAAAGACCGACGGAAACAATCATATATCATCTAAAGGGTCATGCTACATCCATTGATGTCAAAAGAGCACATAATTTTAATCGGGAGAACAAAATAACTAAAATAGTATGGGGATCAATAGTATATTATAAAGAGAGGTGCAAGTGGATCCCATAAAAATTCTAGATCAGCCACCAAGGAGTACAATTCCAAAAACAGATAACAAGTAGGATTAAGCAAATGAACACCAAACATCACCTTAGCATTCGTATCTGCATCCTTGATACAAAGCAATTCTATGACAGGAAGATGGCCACGATCAACTGCCCAATGCAATGGAGTCCGGCCTTCACTATCTAGAGAAAAAGAATGCAGACTGTTATCAAAAGTGATAAAATCAAAACAAGGCTGTCCACTATAATTAATACCATGTTCTCACACTGACACACGTTAGCAATAGGCTCCAAGATAACTAGTGATCAAGAAAGTATTATGCCACACTGAAAGTTTCTGCCAAACTATAATATTATGTAAACAATGGATAAAATCTATTGGATTCTTTCATTCACCACCTAAAGCCACCAACAATTGCCACCTCATCCCATCACTTGGAACAACAAAGCCACTCTCTCCTTTTCAAAGGAAGATCTTGATGATCAACACCATTACAATACTTATCCATGTAAAGCTGAGTGCTTGATCTAGTTTCAAACAAATGGGATTCTGTCGGAAATTAATGCTGAGGGTCCTCCAAAAGCAAAAATAAATCACTTCACAGCTTATACAAGTCTCTACACAAACGCAAATTTTAGAAATGTTCCACCATAAATAAATCCTCTCCAAACAAACATAATGAAATTCAACAATTTATTGTTTATTTACTTCTAAACTTTGTGAGGGGACTTGATCCAGCAGAAGCATGACATCAGTGCAATATGAAAACATGGAATGCTAAAACTAACCTTTCAGATTCACCGAAATGCCATTCTCAATACATTTAAGCAAATTTTCTAGATCACCTTCTCTCGCAAAGGCATGAATAGCATCCATTTTCCTGAAACAATTGATAAATAAAAGAACATAAGAAACCTTTCTTGACTTTTCCAATTGCAATGCACTTTATCCTCAGAAGTCAAACATAATTGCAATCATAGTGCAAAATATGGTCCGCATCACGGTACCTGCAATTGTCAACAGCCAACACGGGATCTTGACTAAAAAAAGAAAGGTAAAACACCAATAGTTTATAGAAAAACCTATTCAAATTTTAGAGTTCTTTAAAGTAGAACCAGAACACTAATACTCAAAATAAACTATTCGAAAACCTTGCATGGAGAACCAGAACACCAATACTCACAAAAAAGCATTAACTTTGTCAAGTTGTCAACATATTTTTCTTATCACATACTCGTATAGATTCCATACAAGTTCTTAAGGTGGATCTTACACATCTATTCAGAAATTCATTAAAAAATAACTATAGAACCATGGTTATTCCTTGAGCTAATAAGAATTACTCTTTTATTTCCATATAATCATAAACCAAATGCCACAAGGATGAATCATTCGATCTAGATTTTTTTGCCTAATTTAGAGAGCTAAGTGCAGGAAACCTGAAACTAACATTACATAATTAAAACATGCGTTAGAATACGTATTAGATGTGAGAAATATTCAACACGCATAAAAGCAAAAACAAGCCCAATCTTTGAATGGTAGGTCAACAGCAGAAATGATATAGCTGATTACAGCATACCAGCCAAAGTAATTGCAAATTTGCAACCATAAATAAAAAAAAGATACAAAAAATAAAATGACAGCTTTTATTAATGGAAAAAAAAATCCAAGTTTAAAAAAAGCTTACAATTCCACTCCAGATTCTTCCTCGTGAATAAAACTGCTGAAAACTGGTCCCATAGGTCCCTTAGATTCTGAACTTTGCCCCTCAGTATCTTCACCTTTGGCTTTCTGTGTCAATAAAAACAATTTGGTACATATAAATTGGAACAGAATCAAATGACACAGCAATAAAAATGTGCCTAAAATCTTTAATTATTATTTTTTTGGAGGGGGGGAGGGGTTGGTGTTGGCATATAAAAGATAGAGTCTCACATCTGCGCCACCACTTGCCCAAGAAGGAAATAGTTCTGTCACAATATCAATATACTTCTGCATTGCATCCTCAGGAGGCATGGCTCCCAATTTTTGCCATGCATTCCTAAATTATTGCCAACGAAAAGTAAACTTAGTCAGCAAAAGAAATCCACATGATTATATCTATTTTTTGAAGGGGGGCTCTAAAGTGTCACATTACTCCAACTACACTATCCCTGTTTTAATCATCAAACAACGAAAATGAGAGGATACGTGTGCTTATTAAGAAATAATTAGAGAAGAGAAGATTCCTAATTTTGGTCTTTGGCTCCTTGTTCCTGTTACTATACACAATATCTATAATAAGCTTCCAGAAACTTTGACATATTTTTGGAGAAGAAATTAAATTTAAGGTAACAGTATCGTGACCAATGAAATCAGTCTAGTTCACAGCTCAAACATTGCAATTTCATGTAAGCAAAAAGAACAAAAGACCTAATTATCTCATTAAACATTGAACCAACAAATAGCCAAACATTCTTCTCCCTCAAGACTCAAGCTCAACACTAAAACATAGTCCCACTTTTTAACCTAACAGTCAACAAGTTAAACTATTACAATCATATTCAAATGGAGTAGTAGACTAGTAGAACAATTCTGTTGAAGAACACAACCTTGGTCCACAAATTATACGAAATCTCTGTTCTCCAAAAGAGTGCGAGATCACTCATAATCAGAATAAGACCATAATGAACAAATAATTCATGATAGGTACAAAGTGCTATAGGACATTCCTCTTCTGATCTTTCCAGCAGTCTACCCCGTCATCATAATACTAAAGCAATCTAACTTCATACAATTGAAACGGTAAAGAATCTTTATCGTAACCTATTCCCCGAATCTCCAATCAAGAGGTAACAATCCAAACAATAAAAATCCGATGTTCCAAAACTAAAGCAATATAGCATTGTTTGGACTCCTTGACACTAAATTTCAATCAAAAGTATCACATTATATAAATTGACTTTCCACTTTTCGACTGCAAACAGTAATTCAATTGAGTTCCATTTGCAGACAAAAGTTATACCACGTCACAATAATTCAGATGCATCATAACTCAACAATCAATACAACAACATAAGAGACTATACTACATACTCAAATACTACACTTTAAAGTTGATCAAGCATGAAGTATATGGGGCTATTCTAAGTGATCCAAACTCCTAACAACCACTCCATAAACTCCTGACAAGAAGCACACCGACAGAGCTGATTTCCATCATGCTACATCTCCATACCAAACACGCATCAATGAAGAAATGTGCACATCCTCTGTTCATAGCTTTAAAACAACATCTGTCATTATGACGAAAGCACCGATAATACCAAAGCCCATTCACAATAAAAGGTCGAACAATTAATCAAAATTCCCAAAAGACAACCACTCAATTTTCATTGCCATACATTTTGTTTTATAAAATTTGAGTAAACTGGATTGTATTCCACATTAGCCAGAAAGTTAATCACAGTAAGCTACAAACCAGGATCCACCATCTACATATGGATACCTCTTGATTAGATAATGCCATAACAAATTAGCCTCAAAGAAGTATAAACATACAAAAGTGATGTACTCTTGAAATAAAGCCTATAAACATATACCAAATTTCAACAGACACTAAATTACTCCTTCCAACCATATCTATACAAGTCTTTTAAAAGAAATCAGGGATTCCACATGTCCCCCAACTTCCATTTCTTTTAGAAAAATAATAACTAAAAATATGCTACTCCCTCTGTACTCATGAATTTGCAACACGCATATATTAAGTGACAGGAACATTGAAATTGTGTAAATGGTGTTAAAAGAGAGAAAATGTGCGGATGAAATCATAGAAAGTGTTGGAGAGGGGGACGTGTCCATGAAAGGAAACATTGCTAAGTTAGATGGTCGAACGAAGATAAATAGTGTTACTAATTCAAAGGAAAAAGGGAGTATATTAATATGACAAACAAATCCTTTATTTCGGTTTCCATCAACTTCCTTCTTTGTATGGTCTCTCATATTTACCCATTCTCTAATTCTATATAATCAGCAAGTTTACCATTAAATGATTTGAACCTTTCTATCACCTTTTTCATGATCCAATGATATTGGATTTTCTGCCCATTCAATAAATAGGCTTAAAAGCTAGTTTCTTTAACAATCACCATCCACAACTATTTGTTAAACATTCTGTTATTACAAATAAATTAAAGTCCCACTTCAGTAATTTCCTACATAATAACACAAACCCAACCATAACCAAACCACCAACCACTCTACTCCTATCTTCTTGTCACATCATAATAACCAATAATCATACTCCCTTCATCTAGAAAACACAGAAACTAATTAGGATATCCATAAAAATACTGCCCCCCTGTCTAAGATTGCACTTGATCACTATTAGTTATATTTCCAAAATACCGCATCTTACACTTTCCGATTCTGGAATGTCAGCAATAAAAATATAAATCAATCAGTTAACCAAACATTATAAAAAAAATTATATTAACTATCTATAAGGATAAAAACAATGTAAATGTATTCACTTCTCTGAAAATTCTATAGTAATATCAATAAGTAAAAGTTAAAAAATAGCAACAAAGGAATCAACAATACCATTTAGCTCTAGCAGTCATCTTAAAGGCGGGAGGCGGGGGCATACTACAAGGACCTTCAGTAGCAATCTTATACAAACCATAAAGCTGAAGTTGGACATCGTTCCCAACTTTAGTTGCCATTTTATCAGCTGCAGATGCAGCGACGAAAGCGGTAGCAGCACTAAAAGCTTCATCAAGTTCAGTACTCTCAACACCCTCCCAATCATCATCATCAGTAACAACATCATCTAAAAATGCATCACCAGCATTCACACTCCCTTTCTCAGCTATAATCGAAGTGTTATCGTCACTAATTCTCGACGCAATTTCACTCAATTCTCCTTCCGATACCGTCGATTCAGGCTCCGATTGAACCGACGGTTTCCGAACATGACGCGAGCTCAGTGGAGGTAATTGAGTCACCGTCTCGGTCCTTGATGCGCGAGCAATTGTGAGATTTTCTTCTCGAAATGCAGTGACGAAAGATATCAACTTCGCGAGAAGAAACGAGAATATTAATCCAATAAAAATTGATTGCAAAAGCTGCTGCCAATCTCCACCCATTTTTGCGCAACCCTAACACTAAAAACTCAAAAATGGAGGTGAAAACTAAAACCAAAATATTAAATCGAAATCGCTAAACCCTAAGTCGATCGTGATTTCAAATTACGCATCAAATATATTTGAATTTGATTGTGATTGTGATTATGATTATGATTATTGCTTGATAATTCAATTCGATTGGATTTGAGGAGAGAAAATGGAAAAGGATTGAGATGAAGGAGGAATCAAGAAATAATAAAGAGGGAAAAGGTGGAGTATATGAAAGGTGACAGATGAGGAAGAGAACACGTTTAATTTTTTGTCAAATGGGCTCGACAACGTCACCGCTTTCTTGTTTAAATACTCCAACAACAAAGCGTTAATTTTTTATTTTGGATTATTTAGTCATGACAATAACATAGCTAGATATGGAGTAGTAATTTTTTGTCTTTTGTTTTTCTATTTTTGGATTTTAACATCATAAAATTTATTTATGTAATCACATCAAAATTAGCAATTTGAGACATAGAAGTAAATTTTTTGCCTTTTGTTTTTCTATTTTTGGATTTTGAATATAAAATATTTATTTGTTTGCCCCAATTTCATGGTCTAGGTTAAAGGGCCTAACAGATTCAGTCAACATCTCAGCTAAGCCGACCTCAAAGGTAAAATTACTAAAATGCCCCTGAAACAACTTATAAATACTCGTATTTATTACCATTTATGTTATGCTCTCTCTCTATAACTACTCATTTGCATTTAATTTCCATTTCGTTGTACCGACCAATGACTTGAGTGTCGAAGGGGTTTTTCGTGGAAAAATAATAGGTTACTTGAGTCAACAGATGTTTGAGTCTAAATAAATAATAACTCCTTTGCTTGGAATATTAATCGTGGAAAAAATTTCCAATAAAGATGTTGAGTGAAGCATTAGTTATAACTTATAGCCATTTGTATTGAAAAAATCGTTGACACATACTTTATAGAGAAAAATTGATATGAATAAGATTATTTATCAAAAAAGAAAAGCATACAACAAGATAATAATCAAATTTATTTCAAAACTGAACGTGTAATTCCCAAACCCGAGGTTTGGGTTGTTCGCACTTAGTAAATGCGAACAACTTCTTGTCTTAAAATCAACATGTTGATCCTATTTGATCTGTTCGCAGTTACTAAGTGCGAACAAACACTTGATTTTTTTTACCAACTTGCTTCTATTCGCACTTAATAACTGCAAACTGACCCGAACCTATGCTCTGGGGTATTAGGCGCTTATATTTGAAATAAGTTTGATTATGTTCTTATTATATGTTTTTTTTATAAATAATCTTATTCATTTTAAATTTTCCTTTTATAGAAATCAACTAGTTCATCACTATTTTGGTGATTAACTTTTAAAAATGATGAATCGTAGAGTATTACCCAATACATTACGTCATTAGTCTCAAACTAGGAAGATGTAAATATCGTAGAGGTGTCCAAGGGGCCGGGCCAGGTCAAACCCGTTTAAATACGACCCATTTTAATCTTTTTTTTAAAAATTTCATAAAATAGTTTTTTTATTGTACATTATGGGCCGTTAGGTCATTTCAACTATGAATATAACAATATCATATAAAAATATAAAAAAAGTGGTAAAATATATTTTACAACCAATTCCTAATTTCCTATATATTATCCGGCTCGATACTTTATACAAAGGTCCGTTAATGATCCGACCCATTATTAACCCGACCCGCTAATGATCCGTTAAAATATGACCCGCCCCGTTCAACACCTCTAAATTTGCTTGATTGTGTCTAAAGTAATTTTGAATCGGATTGGACTTGGGTGTTTATAACCTTTTGCCTATATATACCCTCATGTATTCATTTGTGTTACAAAGTCAAGTAAATTATAAATTTGAGCTTCATATATGTTTTTACACAAATTCTTTTGAGAGAGTCTCTTTGAGAGACCAACTCTAATTGGGTGGCTCATAAAGGAAAATATAGAATAAGAGTATGAATTAAACTCTAATGGACTGGGCATGAGAGGCGCCCCTCAAAAAGACGGTCTCTCAGGAGACTTGCTGTCATCCACTCCTATCTCCTAGTGTCCCTCGTACATACAACTCCATAGATTTACATCCTTCATGTATTTGTTTAAGCTATTCACTAACTATCCATTAGAAATGTTTTTAGATTTTAATGGCATATCCCGAATTTAATATTTAATATCAAACTTTAATTCAAAAACCAACGTTCAATTAAGTTTGAAAGTTTAACGATGAGCTTTAAATACGTTGATTTTTATTGACTAGTATTATAAATTTTATCAGAATTCTTAAGATTCTCATTGGATTATATTTATTAGCATTTCTAAATGAAAATTTCATCACAATATATAGCGTGTACATATATTTACTGAAACTTGTTCATATATAAAATAAAATTCAGAAATTTCCATGTAGGGATTGCACAACCCTCGCGCCTTACCCAAGATATGGCCTTTCTATCCATTGAAAACAAAAATACAATACACTTGTTTAAGATGGAGGATTTATTCATAATTAATTTGACGAGCTCATTAAATTTTAATGTCATTATTTGCATTTACTTTTTCACGCAATTTCATCTTATCATTTTTTAAATTAATCGTGTTCATTAGTATATGTATAAACTACAATATTCTCTTTTAAAAAATAATACAATATTCAATGTTTTTGGCCTTTAGCTCATCGCTTCCACTACATTGATGTCAGATGCATAAGTTATGAATTTGTTTGCTTAATGGTTTCAATAATTGTGATGGGTAGATTTTAGGATAATAATCTTGTATTATTCTTTGCTAATTTTTCTCTTACAACTTTTTGGGTTTAACCTTCCATGCTATTTGGTTAAAATATTTTGTTAGATGCGTAACAAATTAAACATATAGAGATGAGAGAGTTTTAAGGCGTGAGTTTGCGAGGTGATCGATTGTACAGGGTCCCTCTTTCTCCTGTATATGAAAAGTTAATAAAAAATAAATATATTAAATTTATTATAATAAATATATTATTATAAAATAAATAAGACGGCTTTGAAAAGCTTTACAATGGATGTATGGTGAAAATCACATAGTACCATGATTTATATCTTGTTTCTTTTTCTTCCTTTATACATTTAAAACAAAGATTTTTCGACAACAAGAACAAGCCAACAAGCCAATAAAGGGATATTTGCAAGTTTCTATCTTTGAAGATCCTTTTTGAGTCGAAGGACTCTTATGAGACGCCGTCGATCTTCCTTCACCGGAAAACACTGGGTAGATGATGATGACGAAGAACAAGCCAACAAAGGGATATCATGAAAGTAGAAAGCGACTTCCCCTTCAAAAAGATAGAATTTTTTTTTAAAGGAAACAACATATTAGGGTAAAAAGTCAAATTTAAAGTCGGATTTCCTTCGAAATCGGAGTCGGGTCGAAGTGTCGGATTTTTAATAAGCTCTAACTCCGGTTCGTCTCTAACTTGGACTCAGATCGTAAAATCGTATTCGGAATCGAATAACTTTTTCCTCGGGCTCAAATCGGTTTTCCTCGGATCGAGTCGAACTAGAATCGGATTTGGATTGAATTGTCATTCCTGACAGTAGGTAGGTGATGAGTATGAAAATTTTAGGTGGATATGATATGGAGGATGACATACCGCATACACTCGCCTATTTTTACCATCCCTAAAAATGAGTAAATAGTATCCATATTTAAATTCTATGTATTGCATCATATTGAATTCTTGGTTCATCTTCAATAACCTCCTGGAGAGCAAAACATGAAAATAAAAATTTTGGTTATCTTATTGTACAAATTGAGGGTTTGGTTTCTATATTATATCATCAACAATGTAAAAGTTGTCTAATTTTCTCTTGTATCAGTCAACAAGTGAGAGACCGTTTTTTAAAGAGACGATTTCAAAACAAGAAGCCCACATTCTTATTTTCTCTCCAGCTCATTTTGTATGAGACTGTTTTACCATGAGACGGGCTCATATAATTAGCCCATTTGTTTAATTGATTATTTTAAGATCATAAGTGATCGTTTTAAGGTTATAAGTAATCACTCTAAAACTATAAAAAGTGACTATTTTAAAATTATAAGTGATCACTTTAACGATATAAATGATTATTTTAAGACAAAAAGTGTATATTGGGCTAGCCCAGTAGAGATGGTCTCACTGTGAGACCGTCTCATTTAAGAATTAGTGTTTCCTCTTTGATTTGTATTAATTGGACTATTAAGCCCATATATTAAATGTGTCTCTTGGAAAGACCGTCTCTCAAAGCAATTTGTGCTCAAATTAATGAAAATTTGAAATAAATAAGATTAATTATAAAAAAAGCACAAAATAAGAGCAAAATTAACTTATTTCCAAATGTAAGCGGCTCCAGCCTCAGAGCTCAAGTTTGGTGCTGTTCGCACTTTGGTCAAAAAAAGTGGTCAAACAATAGGGGGTTTTCCTCTGTTCCCACTTAGTAAGTGGGAACAACTTGTTTGACTTTTTTTTGACCAGTTTGCTTCTGTTCGCATTTACTAACTGCTAACAGCATCAAACCTGAGCTCTGAGGCTAGTGACACTTACAATTGAAAATAAGTTGATTTTGCTCTTATTATGTGCTTTTTTTTAATAATTAATCTTATCCTTTTCAAAATTTCCAAATTAATCAACTAAGAAAGAGCAAATATTATAGAAAGTACTTGGATTAGTGGAAATAATTGCTGCTATGTATCCATATTCATAAGCCCAAAACATTTTGAGCCATTATGCTGCCCTTATTGATGTTCCTGTCTTGGAACAAACAATATAAAACGACCAAATTATTTGCCTACTTGTGAAGACATCCGCTAATAACCTTAAAATAAGGAGCATGTAATTTTATAATTTGTATTAATAGGGTTTACCTTATTAGTTGGGACTTACAATGAAACTGCCTCATACAATAATTTTTGTCAAATTATCAATTTCCGAGCTCTAACATATTGGGCCCATTATCCCAATATTCGTCCATTTAACACAATTTTGGGCTTCATTTGATCAACTTAGTCAACGATCTTATGGACAATAACCTCTATTCCTTTTTTGATATGGATATGGTTTGCTTTCAAACAACTCTTACCGGATCAGAATCTGATCATAGCTTTTATGAGCAGAATATATTGAATTCAGAATCTTATGTATAAGGATAACATTTGTGTGTGATAAGATGCAGGCGTGCGGAATTCGCTTCTGCCGCTCTCGATCCCATCAGCTGTAGATTCAGATTCGGAATCTTACCTTATTCTTTCTAGAGCCGGGGACTCTTTGACTGTGCTCTCCTTTATGGGTATGAGTTGGCGCCGTCCTTTCCTCCCCAGACCCTGGCCATAGTTTTCTATGGGCGGGATATACCGCGTACGATGATGATGATGATATATTGAATATGACAAATTATGATGATGATTTGGTCAACTTAGCATGTCAAAATTCATCTCAAAATGCCATCAACCAATAAGCCAACATACAATTGTGATGATAAGGGAGAAGGATATAGTATTCTTAGGAGAAGCATTGGAAGTGATATTGGGCCGAAAAAGCCCAACATCGTAGTTTGGGGTGAGATCAGGACCAAACAAACCAAAGTGTCTTTCATAGGTAGGTCCAATCTTCAAATTTTCATCCAATAGCGCAAAAATATAGGTCTCAAAAGTCCGATTTGGCATTAGTGGGGTCCCTACACCCGATGTGACATGTCGTATTACATTGGCGTTATACGTGGCAGCGCTATACCGGTCAACGCCAACTTGGCTCGGGTCTCCTTGTGATGGCCAACCAGTTTCGGCTATAGCAATATCCACGTCACCATACCCATTTACCCTCATTGCACAAAATATAGCATCAAGTTGTGCATCCAACATGTTAGTATAGTTCACACCCGTATTTTCATCAAACACTCCTGAATTAGGCCTAAACAAAGCGTAATCAAGATTCGTATCATTCGAATCAATAACAAAAAAGGGATACGGGTTCACCATAAAAGGTGAACCTACACCCCTTAAAAAATTAAGTAACGGCCATATAACATGCACGTCATAACCTTGCCTAAACCGCCCCATAGAGGGCGGGCTTGAACTAGACAATATACCAAGCGAATGGGGGGTCGAGACTTGAACTTTACGTTCCAAAGACTCTCCGATGAGGGCGGTGTAGATTGTTTCCATGGCCGGGACAAGGCTAGTTATGAGGAGCCTATTGGCGGTCGCCAAAACCTCGTTGCCTACCAAGATACGTATTATGTTGGTAGAATGTATATGGGTAGAAATGTTGTTTTTGACCCATTCTTGGGCAAATGTGAAATCAGTAAAAAGAGGGATCAAAACATTTGGGATTGTTACCGTTATGGCAATTCTAGTGTGAGCAAAGGCTTCAAGAGTATTAGGGTTTGCATCAAAGAGTCTTACATGATTGATAATTGTTGAATCCACAAGGAATTTTGCTACATCTCTTGGTGGTGGAAGATTATCTCCTTGCATACCATAATTAACTCCAATGTTTGCTTCAACTCCTATACATTATTACAAATTTGTTATGCACATCTCAATTATAGTCTAATAAATTTCATTGAAATGATTTTTTTTAATATTAGTTAAGACTAGCGAATTCCTATAGACTACGGGTAAAAAGGGGAAGAGGGATCAATCTTTTCTTTAGGTTGTGAGAATCAAGACTCTGTCACAAAGGTGGTTGAGAAAGCTATCAGCCACTAGGCTAACTACAAACCCATGATTCTCAAAACTTAAATTGATTTAAAATGAAATAAATGGATAATAATATAGACAAAATAGATTGATATTGGATAAGACTAAAGAGTGAAATGTTTTTTTTAGGTCGTGAGAATTAAAACTCTGTTATAAGGGTGAATGAGAAAATTATCAATCACTAGGCTAACCAGTAACCCATGATTATTCTCAAAACTCGAAATGATTTAAAATGAAATAAAATTGAAAAATTAATACGAGACAAAAGTATTAGACTCGACTCATATTTACTCGACCTATAACACGCCGACAATTAATAATAATATCAAATGTAAGAAGAAGAGAATGATGCATACCTAAGATTAGGATGATGAATGGAAGGAAAATATAGAGAAATGTAGTCATGGCAACACAAAGGGATAAATTGGGTAGTAAGTTGTGCATGTTTGTAAAGAATAATTATTTGAGCTTGTTAGCTAGACATGTCTAGTGGAATGATATCTATTACTTTTAGATACTTTTCTTTGTTGGTGAGTTTTGTTACCAAATCAATGTGCAATTAGCTTGTGTATTGAGTAAAGTGTAGTGGTATTTTGGCAAATTATCTAGCTTTTATTGTTTAATATTATTGTTTTAGTTATCATTAGCTTTTTTCTTCTTTTCATCACATGTATGTATGAACTTTGCCCTATTACAAAATGAAGAAGGAAGTAAAGCTCATTGATCATAATAGTGATTATAATTTATAATTGTTTCTTGCCAAATTGATGAAGGGAATTTGATTCAAATACTAAGATTAGCTCACAAGTATTTCCTAATTTGTTCTTTATTATCATTGAGCAAGTAACACCTAAAAGGAAAAATTTAGGGCATGCTCGGTAACACTATGATTTTCTATATTCTATTTTTTAAATTTTATATCTGATATTGAATAGAAAAAAAAAATGATTTTGAAAACTATCAACTGAAAATCTAGTTTTCTATTTTTGGTTTAAAATTTTTGAAAAACAAGAAGAAAAAAAGATAACGAATATGGACGCTTTGTTGTTCATTGGGTTAATTAATTATTCGCTAGTTCATTTAAATAATTTAGGTTTTAGGTAGTGATGTTTGGTTTAGAGGAAAATATTTTTCCTTAAAATAAAAAAATGCTAGTGATATAATTAATCGGGGGTAATTGGGTAATTAGTTAAGATTAATGAAAATAATAGAAAGTCAAAGGTCACTTACCTTGGTCAACGATGATTTAGGGAGTCATCCGGTATAGTGGCTGTTTTGATGTCATGTTTAGTAATTTGAAGGCTGTTGTTTGTAAAAAAAAAAAAAAAAAACTTCGAGGATGTTTATTTTAAAATGACAAAACTATTTAAGGAAATGAAAATGTTGATTGTTGAGGATCTAAAGAGTGGAGGGGATAAATTGATTTTCCTTTATTTTTGGAGAAAATATTTGCAAATGTCAATCGTGAGTTGAATATATTATGAGATCATAATGTTCCTATTATAAAATAAAACGAGTATGAATAATATAAAGAAAAATCCACGGCCAAATTTTAGAAATGATTAGTTCAAAAATCTTATAATACCATGAATAATAATCCTTCATATATTATTCAAATGTCTCATTTTCTCTTTTTACATATTCACCACATATGTATCATTTTCTTATTTGAAAACCCTTTATCCTTACTTATATTTTCACGTAATTGAACTAATTATACAATTATTATTAAACTATTATTTTTTTTCCATTACTCATCCCTTTTGACTGTGATTCATGTCCCTCTCTTTTTTATGAAATTAAATGTCAAATCAATTAAATGAGCCATTTGATTCGAATAAGTACAAGTATTTCTCAGGGCAAATGGTCATAGACATAGTCATTAAGACATCTACTCACTATCCCATACAAGTCAAAGTCTGGGGAAGAAGGTAGGATAATACAGATCAGTGGCGAAACTTGCATAATTTTAGGGGCGCGAAGTTATCAAAAAACAAAATTGAATTCTACTAAAATGTAACTAATCAATACAATGAAAAATCATAACTTAAATTTTGAATCTATGTAAAGCTCGACGCTCTATTAACACTTTAAAATCATTTGTAATCTCATAGACACTACATGTTGTTGCTATTTGTCTCTCAATGTATATTACTAAGCTATCATCAAAATAACTGTTGCCTATTTCCTTACGATATCTTGTCTTCACTATCTTCATAATTGATTGTTTTATAGTATAAGTTTTTAGTGATCAAGTATTCACTAATTCAAACTAATTATAAATAAAGATAAGAAAATTCAATTTAAATTATAAAACAAACTTTTATTTTTCAAAAGGTATGTTAACCTTATTTTTTTATCTTGATGATTTCTCCTAATCATTGTCTTCTTTATCTGTTTTTTCTGTTGTTAAATGATAATTTTATTCCTAAATTATAAGATTTTTTATTTTGTTTCAGTTATTGTCTCCCATTAATTATGTTATTTTTATATGTTGGGCTAAAATTATAAAAAAATATAAACTGACGATTATATACTAAAAAAATTGCCAAAAAACTCGAAGGGGCGAAGCCCCTATCGCCCCTAACTAAGTTGCGCCATTGATACAAATAATACTCGTACCCTTTAAAAGAGAAAGCAAAGAGTAATGTGCACACTCAATATATCCTCAAAATATATTGGGATTCACAAAGAGAAAGATAACAAACACGTATTCCTCAAAAAAAAAAAAAAAAAAAAGATAACAAACACGTAACACCTGAAAAGACATCTCCAACATACATTACACATTAAACTCTAATTAAGCCATAAATTTAAAATATGAAAACTCACCTAAACCTAATTAACAATAAAATTTTGATTGGTAGCACATTGAAACTAAATAATTGATCCAAATAAAATTAATATCTCTTTTATCCTAAAACAATCTCCATCAAAAAGTACTAAATATATTTGACAAATGTATAATTTCTAAAAAAGTTATATGACTTTTAATTTAATATCCAATAAAAAGAGATTACTTATAAATGGAGATTTTATAGGTATGTATAGTGCTCAAGGCCGACCCTAAGGTTAGGCAAGAGGAGTCGTCGTTCAGGGCCCCATGTCAAAAAAGTAAAATTAATGGTTGTAGTAGATCTATATAGGTTATAAATTGCAAAAGAAAATAAATCCGAATGTACTATTTCATCCATAACCCAAAATATCTAGGATCGGCCCTGATAGTGATGGGTGGATAGATACATGATACATGGGATTAAAAGTATTTGTAAGTACGTGGGAGCTGCCAGTCCAAGGAGCTAAGCTTCTAAACTAACACCCAACAAACTCTTAACTCCTTAATTTCTACATCATCAAACTTTCCCTATTCAACTTTCCCAATCTTACTTTCAATTTTTTGTATTTTCCCATCCATCAAATGCAACTATCACACCCATTTTTCCTATCTTAGCTATTAAATTCGATCTCGTAACTTATTTTCGATATTTCAACTCAAAAATCATTGAGATCATATATATATATATATATATATATATAATATTTCTTTCGTATTCTTAAATGTAACTAAAAAAATTTATCATATGAGAGAAATATTGAAGGAAAAGAAGCCTCTATGTAATGTTTCTTGCTCAAATGAGTATTCCAATCACGACAGGAAAGAATTATGTACGTAAAAAGTTGAAAAAGTTTATGGGTATTGGTGTAAAAGAAATTTTTTTTTTTCTTAATATTGAGAAAAAAAAAATGCTAATGGTTGATTGAGATGCTCATTTGAGTAAGTAATGTTATGGGAAGAGGCTAGTTTGATTAATTTGAAGTTGTGCATTTGTGCTACATCAACTCTATTACTAACTACTATTGAATTATTGATCACTCAAAAGGTTAGTTATGAAAAAAATTTATATTTCTTGCATTTTAATTAGTTCATTTGAAACATGGATGATATTAGCTAGCTATGATCATATTTTTTCCAATTCTAATCATCATTTGCTAACACACTAATTTTAAAAAAAGAAAGAGGGAGACCATAAAAGAGGTTCAAGTAAGGGATAACTGATAATTTAATGGCAATTATGCTGATATAGTTGGATCATACAAGGACATAAATAAAGGAAAAAAAATTTTAAATACGGAAATAAGACATTTAATATGAATCTGTCAAAAAATAAGTTATTTGATTAGAATATAAACGATTATTATATTTATGTTTGTTTAGGGGTGTAGATTTGTAAATAATTTACTCATTTTATTGTTTGATTGGCTAGAGATATAATAATTGAAAAGTTATTATGAAAAGTTTTTTCATTTATCTTATATATTTTTCAAGAGGTCGAAAAACAAATATCTTTTTTCACTCTCATGACCTAATATCTATGCCTTTCTCATGTTAATATGATAACTTGATACAAATCAAACAAAATATTAGTAATGTTTATTTATATTTCTCATATTGAAATTAATCTTCATTAAAATAATTTAAAAAGAAGAAGGTGCAATAAAAGGCGAAAAAAAGATAGTCTAATAATGCGCATCCGGGGAATCGAACCCCGGTCAGTACCGTGGGAGGGTACTATGATACCACTACACTAGATGCGCTGGTTGGTTATCGTCAGCTAATAATAATTTAAATGGGATATGAATTTATTAATGTCTAACCACTTTTCGATCTTAAATCAACAATTTTGGCATAAGTTTATACATGAATTTAAAATTTTTATGATTAAATTTTGTATGGAGTTAAGCTAAAAATAGTATGCAACAATTTTAAAATTCTTCGTTTTCGGCTTAACTCATTTCCACTCTTTGAATAAAATTATGTAAAATATTTTGGTGTGGATTAAGTGTATACAAGATTTTTTACCTATTAAGATTGACACATAAAATAAGAATGATGAAAAATAAAATGAATAAATACTATGTATAGTGTCAATAGAAATTATATACTTTTATTACTCTTAAAAAAATTATATAAAACTTTTAAACAAAATATGGTCTTAAAAAAGGGTACATTAGAGTATATTACAATAGAATTGTTTAAAAAACTTTAAAGTTTGAAGGTATTAAATTATAGCCAAAAAATTAATTTTTGTGAGTTGTAATTAAACATTATAAATAAAAAGTGTAAGCGTTACGTTACAATAATTTTGCCGGGTTCTAGTGACCTACTGACTTTGATCGAAGATGACCTATTTGACTTAGATTTTACCTTTACTTGAAATAGGTGACATTTGACTAAATAAAAATCTTTTTTTATAAATTCACTCACTTATCTAATTTAAACTTATATATATACTCATTTATTTTAAATTTAATTTAACATTTTCAAAGTAATTTTTAAATTACGCATTTTTTAAAAGTCATTAAAATAAATAAAAACGTGTTGGAAAAAATTGCTTAATATATCTTTTCGATTTACTTGTCATTATATATTAAACATCCATTAGAAAGACTTTTTTTAAAAATAAGTAATAAAATTTTCAAAGCACTAAAAATAAAATTAATATAAAAATAAAGGCCTAAAGACAATCAACATAAAAGTCGTTATTTACAGATAACGTTATCAATTATCACTTATAAGGATAAGACTATATGAATTCAAGTGCGAACCCCCAAACCTACCACCATACCCCTAGGCCATATCTAAGGGGGAGCGTGGCATTTGGGTAGTAGAATGGTGATTGGTGAGACTATTATTTAGTTTTATGTGTACTTCTAAACATTGATATTACACCTACACTTTGACAACTAACCTCTAGTACAAGAGCTACAACAATACCTAACTAACTAACTACTACTCTTACATTACTCTCGAACACCGCTTTTTATTTAGTTTGTCCTATTAATTTTGTACTATTTTTTTTGACAATGATCTTTTTTTGTTTAAAGTCATCCATACTTATTCTCCATTCATCTTAATCGTTTATTTCTATCATCTACTTGTTTTTTTGTCTTATTCTTCACCAGTGGCAGATCTAGAATAGAAACTTAGTGGAAGCACAATTGATAAAAAAATAATACAATAAAATAATTCAAAAAGTCAATATATATAAATATAAGAAAAATGTTTTCAATTCCACTCTATACAATAATATTCTATAATCTATTTAAACGAGTTTTCATATCTTGAAATCAACGAGTAATAAGATCATTGGAAACTACAAAAACATCTATTTCATTTAAAGTTACCAAGCAATCATTCATCCCATTGATTTTCCATTTATTACGCAATTTTGTTTTAACGGTATTCATCGCAGAAGAAGCTCTCTCCATTTTAATTTTCTTTTTATTATTTCACTCATATTACTTTAGTTGCCCGTTTGGTTTGTGATATTAATTGGTGGTAAGGGGAATGCTTTATAGTGTAAAATTTTACCAAAAGTTTTATATCATATGTACTGTTGCTGATGGGTTGTGATAAAACTTACGAAAAATTGATATTAATAATCCAACCTTTTTTTATTCGCTGTGAATAGTTCACAATTTTTTGATTATTTTCTAATAATCTAATGTTTGCCCTTAGTTCGATGTGAATAATCCAACCTTTATTTTAGTTTGCTAGCAGCATACCCTATTATTACCCATTATTAGTAATAAGTTTGTAGGAAAATTTATCACAAAAGTTGGATTATTACAAAATAATCAAAAAGTGAGATTATTCATAGCGGATAAGTGAAAAATTAGATTAGTAACTAATTTGGCATGGATCACAACTACAACAATGTGTTTATGAGTTCACTAGTCACTACATAAACCAAATTATATTGACATATGAAATTATCTCAAAATCTTGCTTTAATACATATTAAACCAACCTACAACAACCAATTTGGCAGATGGATTTTGCTACAACAACACTACACACCTCATTCCCTAATCCTAAAAAATAAATTAAAGTTAGGCTAGACTTATACTTTCTCCGTTTTGAAACACCCGTTACATAAAGGATTTTTGAAATTATTTATCTTTCAAGCTTATTTTATATGTTGCGGCTAATGTGTAAGAAAAAATATAGTCAAGTGGGATATTGTTTCAATCGTTTAATTACATATATAATCTTAAGTTCTTATAATTTTTAGATGAGTATAGTGCAATATAAAAACGATTAAAATAACACATTGAATTGCGTAAAAAATCAAATATATCAAGTATATTGGAACGGAAGAAGTATGAACCAAATCAAATCAAAGTATGAAATCGTTAATTTTTCTTAAATACATATCAAATCAACCCATTACAACAAAATTTGGCAGATGAATAACAATGTCTTAACAGAGTATATAACATATAATATATTTAGATTTAAATTATGATTTTAGATTTAAATTATGATAAGATAAGTTCGAATCTCATCAAATTAGCATTTCAATTAGAATATTTAACAGCAAGTATAAGAACAAAAGAGGACTTACATGAGGGCATGATAGAATTTAGAAAATGGGTCTGGGCAACCCCAACAACGAGGAGAAGTAATTCACTCATAAACCCAAAGAAGGTTCACTACTAAAACCAATTGGTAATAGTAGGAGTTACTCCTTGAGTATATATAAAGTGATGCATATTCTTCTCTTTCTCCGATGTGGGACAACTCACATGTGGGTAATGGGCACTTCAACACTCCCTCTCACATGTGAGTGTCCTTAGAATTTTAGTCCACCAGAAGGGTTACAAACCTATTGGGAATGAACATTCAATTAAAAGCCCCTTAACCAGTGGTAAGATTAAATGCCTAGGATAAAGGCCCAATAACAAACCAGACTCTGATACCATGATAGAATTTAGAAAATGGGCCTGGCCAATCAAAATGAAATTGTCTCTAAATTGTCTCAACAGGACATAGATAGGCTATATAAACCAAATCAACCAATGAAATTGTCTCTAAATTTCCCTTAAAAACATGTAGCATACTCAATATTTAAGCATACACATCACTTAATCAGATAATCACTTAAAAATTAGGTAAACAAAAGATTATCCTAGTTAAGCCAATGATTAAAAAACTTATCATACAATCATAAAAAGTCAAACGCACGTACAATTTTTTTAAGTTTAATGTTGCATCAACAAGTTCCGTTGTCGTCCAGCGGTTAGGATATCTGGCTTTCACCCAGGAGACCCGGGTTCGATTCCCGGCAACGGAATATTTTTCCCTGTTTTTGATTTTATGGTTTTAGCATGTGCCCAAAATGGGAGATATACATGAACCAAGAACTTAGCAAAAATGCCAAAAGATTTATATCCAAGTATTTCTACATGACTATATATATATCATCGACCTAGGGTCGGTCAACTCTAGGCAAGGGCAAGAAAGGTTTGTGCCCAAGGTCCACGAAAAAAATAGACAGTTTTTGTCTTCATATGCATCGAACTTGAAACATTGTGTGATTAAATTGTGCATTTAACCATGTCAAAGTGTTAATAGTGAAAATTGTTACCGTATTTACTAATTATTGAATTATAAAGTGCACAATTATCAACCAAAAAGCGGATAATTAGGGCCTATAAATTATTGTTCGCCCCGAACCCATGAATTCACAGGGTCCCGATCTCAAACCTAGATAAAGAAGAATGTTACAATAAATCAGTGACAATTAGTATCAAACATCCATATATTTCGATTACCATATACATAATATTGGCATTTAGGGGATGATTTGTTTAGGTGAGAACATTTTTTTTTGAGATGAGGTGAGAACATTTTGTTCAAGTAAAATAATCTCATAAGTATCGGGTTTTGTCTCGATTGGAGTACGTATATTTTTTCATAAAGTTCAAATTTGATTCTTACTAGACCTTCCTTTTCCTTGTATCCTACCATACGAATAAACACTAATTTTGTATTAAGGTCGTCTTATCGTAAAACAAATTTACTTATATCAGTCCAAATTATTAAGAAAAAGCTTCTCGTACAAGTGAGAATTCGATTTCATTGTCTTTTTTTTTCCTTTTTTTCTTTTATGTTTGTTACTAATGGTTCTTTTGTATAGACCCATTTTATGATGAGATGGATTCTACAATAAAATAATCTAATGATCAATCAAAGATAAGCTGTATCTCTTCTTTCTAGAGCTTTTTCTACCACTTACTCTTTCGCTTTTCTCCAGCACAAATTCTTACTTGAGACTATCTTTTGTAAAGACGATTCTCAAAAGCACAGTTCAATTCTAAATATATATTGTTACAACTTTAAATATTTAAGAGTCGTATTTACAAAAAACGGTCTCTCAAGAGAGCAACTGTTTCTCGAGTTACTTAGATTGTAACAACGTTAATTTATTGAAGAGAAAGATTACCTTTCTTTCTTTTGCTATTTGAGAGTATTAAATGTTGATATATTTTGATCAAAAAGTTCCGTTGTCGTCCAGCGGTTAGGATATCTGGCTTTCACCCAGGAGACCTGAGTTCGATTCCCGGCAACGGAAACTTTTATATTTTATTTAAACTTAAGTTTACCGACTTTCTGATACCCAGGGACAGTCATGGAATTACTTATGAAAAAAACCAAAATTTAAGGGTCCATTTGTATAATAATAGAAATTTAGTAAAAGTAGCTTTTAAGTTTTTAGTTTTCAAAATTATTATATTTTCAATAGATTTGATTAATTTTTTTATTTATTATAAGACAGTCATAATTATGAAAATCGAACAACAAATTTAAAAATTACAATGATATAAAACGGGTCCTTAAACAGCTAATTTATCTATTAGTGAAAGCCAATATAGACATCAACACATCCTAATTACGACATATTTTAGGGAGAAAAGAAATGTTTGAATTCAGCGAAAACATTTTCACATGAAATTATTTTCCTCAATTTCCGGTATTTTTTTTAACCAAGGATTTCATAAGGAAAATTAGCTGAAAAAGCATTTTTCATCCACTTACAAACATTTTCCTACAATAATTTCCTTTTTTTTCCCATTCACGAATCTCAATTTTCTCTAAAATATTTCACTGAACCAAGAAAACTAATTATCATTTGTATTTTCCCTTCAACTATAATTTTTATAAAAAGTAATTTTCTATATTTTTTTTGTCAAACTAAACACCAAACAAGGCTTTGGCATATGTAACCCAAATGACTCCAGATTTTTACCAAAAGTTTGTCGCAAATTCTTACTTGAGACCGTCTTTTATAAAGACGGCTCTCAAAAACCCAGTCCAATTCTAAATATACATTGTTACAACTCTAAATATAGATTTGAGCTTGACTTCTAAGAGTCGTCTTTACACAACTCTAAATATAAATCCTTTATCTTTGTCGGATCAAAATACCCCCACTATCTCGTATTGCATTTAAAACCTTGCCTGGAAAAAAATTATATGGCTTTACTATGCAAATTCGATTGATCAAAAGGCGAATAAAAAACTCAAGAACTGTCAGAGTATATTACATATTTTGGGGCATCAACTATCAGATTAAATTTTTAATTAAGTTAGTTCCTTGACATGGTATTAAAAGACAGCGTGTCAACAACCCCTCATTTTAAAGTAAATATTTAATGTTAGGTATGAGGAAGATCTGTGAAACATCCACATTTCTATAATTGTTAGAGTTATTTTGAAGCCTAAATCATCAGCGACTTCAACCATCAGCAGCGTTAACAATTAACTTAAGTTCGGTTTGAATGGAAATCTCATACTAATCATCCTTTAACAAGCCATAGCCTAATTTTTCCAACTCAGACAAACTAATCAAAACGTAAGTAAGGTTAATATCTATAGTTTTGACAAACTTTTACATGGTGTGCATCCTCGTTTATGGGTAAGATGTCGTAGTAAGTTTCAGACGTAGAATGTGGAAGACGAGTCATGATCAGTGGCAGATCCGTATGTTGGACAAGGCATTGCAGAATTGGTTAGCCACTTAGCCCCTAAAAAGAGAAGAAGGAAGAATTTACTGAGAATCAAGCACAAAATATAACCATATGAGCTAGTCTTTGCTCCTGAAAATGTAACATTCATATTCAAATGTTCAGAATAACAAACCAAACACCATTACATCTAATGGTTTCTCCATTTTCAGATTCATTTCACGTTCTAAAACAAGGTAAACAAGCAGTATTCTGATATATTGGGTATGATGATGATATTTCTGTAATTTGTTTATGAATCTCGTTCATCTACTTGTATAGATATGTATGCAACACCTTAACTAAAGCTCAAACAAACAAGATCCAATTATAACAGATGTGTAGAATAAAGGCAATGCCATATGCTACATGTCTACGATATAGACGCACTATGTCAATACCTTCCGGTTTTGTTAGAGTACATAACTTATCCTTAGGTTTGTAACATCAGCTTAAGCTTTCATCCATATCAATAGACACAATGAATCATGAAACGAGTATGTGACACGGGAGAAACACAAACGATCAACTACAACAAACCAAGTATTGAAATCAAGATCACACCAATACACAAGATGAATCATGAATTACAAGTCATTGTCATAATCATAATTAACAACCCAATATCCCGCACAAGACAACAGTCATGAGGGGAGAAGGATAGCCGACAAATCATGAATTACAAGTAAATTGTTAAAATTGTTAAAAAAAATCAAGCTTTAGATTCCAGTTGCTTTGGTTTTCCATGAGAAAATACCACTAAAATTCTCAAGATCATTCAAAACCATCAAGCTCTAACTTCTACTTGCTTAGGTCTATCTTCAAGCAACACACCAAGCCCATCTTTCCTACCAATTCTCATACCTCTAGCACCATAACCATCCTTATAAGCAGGATTGGCAGTCAAAACCCTTACATCAGAATTCTTAGAGATCTCTAAAACCTCAGGCAATCCATTAATACAACCTCTTGACATACCCACATCAATCCTTATTGCCTTACCTTCACAAGCTCCATTAATCCCTTTCCCTTGAATGGTATGCCCCATGATCATCCTCCTTGCTCCAGGAATTGTAGCAAGAACATGCTCAAGTGCTTCACAATCACAACTTTCTGCTAATTCATGTGAAAATCTTCTTAACCAAACAATGGAGTTCCTCCCTCTCCCAATGTCCCTCCATAAATGTTCTCTTACCCCATTAATCCAATCTCTAACCTCCTTGTTGATCTTCTCTAACCCATAATTTACATGTCTTGCTAACAAACCACCATGGACAAATACATTATCCCCCATTACAAGAACTGTTACATTATTGGCCAAAAATCGAGTACTAATTGGCCCATTGGGACGTAAAGCTGCAATTCTAGCCCTAAATCCATCATGAAATTCCTTTTTGATACCCTTGAATTCAAGGGGAACACCATAGAATGGATCATTTGGTGAATCGATGAATACAGAACATGATTTCTTCATTGAATTACCTAGATTGTACCAAAAAGCCCAATTTGAAAAATCCTTCAGAGAATCGATTGTGATGAATCTGAAATCGCCATCGATGTTCATAATCTCGTGATTTCCATTCATAGTGATGAATTTCCCGCCCGATTTCTCAGCTTGCCGTTTCAATCTTTCCAGAAAATAGAGGATTTTAATTTCATCGCTTCCTCGATCAAGAACGTCACCAACTTGCACAACGGTAGAAGAACCCCCATACCAATTTCCTGCAGAATCGATAATCCCAGCAACAAGGAGAGATTGCTTGCACTTCTCGAAGTCTCCATGGATGTCTCCAACAGCAATGAGGCGATCCGGTGACGGGTAGAAGGTGTCCAATGGTGTATCAGCGTTAGGAGTTGGAGGAGGAGGGAGGAAGAGGCCACTGACGGAGAAGTCAACAAAGGTGTCGACAAAAGAAGCAAAAAGTTTTGGTAGATTTTTGCAAGTTTGAGATTCTTCAACTGCCGCCATTGTTGTTACTTATGATGGTTTGATTTGTAAAAAAAAATAGGGTAAATGGTGATGGTTAGGGTTCCTTATCTTCATTTATCAATTATTCGTCACATAAACTTATTGATTAGCAATTTACATGCCTCTTTAAGGTTACAAGTCAACCTTTTATCGATGCTTTGTGACTTAACTCGACTATTTTTTAGAGTATACTATATGTTTTCCATTGTATAACACTAACTTTAAATAAATATAGGAAAAAAAAGGCTAAACACACACATTGATTTTATTTTCCAAAAATTATTTTCAAAAATATGAGCCAAACATATTGGTTTCTAAAAAGTGTTTCTCTAGAAACAGTTTCTACATAATTACTTTTAGGAAGCAAAAGCTGATTTCCAAAAGTTAGGCCAAACATACTATACTATAACTCTAAAACCTTAATTAATAACAGACGGTCTTGGGAGAGACCGTCTTAGAATAAGATGGCCCAATATTCCAGCCCAATCCGCTTTCTCTCTTCTTTTTTATTTTCTGGACATTTTTCAATTTTACTCTTAAAGGTATTAATTTTGACCTTAAAGATATCAATTTCAATTTACGTAGAAATTGGTCAGTTTAACGCCATAATTGATCACTTATAGATTCAAATTGAAATTTACTTTAATTGATATGTTTAATTACTACTTTACATTGAAATTGATATATTTAAGGTCAAAATTGATACCTTTAAGGTCCAAATTGAAAAATACCTAGAAAATAAAAAAAAAACAAAAAAATGGATTTTGGAGGGCGCGTGTAGCAGGCCACCTGCAATGGGCCGGCCCAATTTTGGTCTTAGAATAGGACGGTCTTACGCAAGTTTTTGTGAATTAATAAAACCTTTATTTTCTAAACTCCCTTCAAGTTGAGTGATCGGATTTTTAACACCCAACTTGCATAGTGTTTTCTCGGAGATGTCTGTTCTTACTGCTTTTGTAAGAATATCCGCAATCTAGACCCCATTTGTCTTTTAATTTTGCTAGAGCTTATATTTTGCTACAACTTATATTGTGGTCTCAAGTGCTGGCACGTGAGACTCCTTAGCTCCGTCAATGATTTTAGTTGATTGTAAGTAGAACTTTGAGCAACAACTTACAAGACGCAGGTTGCCAGGTTTAGGTGGAGAAATCTCACATTGTCGTTTTTAGGCTGCCTTGTTTAGCTTGTTTGGCTTTCGGTAATTGGGTTTGATTAACAATGAATGAAAGATAAATCTCAAATGAAAGAGGAGAGACTATTTTTTGGTGAGACGAACTCAAAATAAGAAAAATATATGCTGATATTTGATATTATTGAATAATTAATCTATGTATGAGACATACCTCACAATAAGATCTTTTTATACAAGAATTCGTGATCCCAAATCCTATCAATGAAGGGTGTCATTGTAAGATATGCTCCATATATGAGTTTAATAAATTAATACAAATTAAAAAAACTATAAGAATATAAATTCTTTATTTAAGTCTGTCTCATTAAAAATATTATCTTAGGGAAGTTGATTCTCACATTGTAATATAACATTTTAAAATTCTCATTTAAGACGTCCTCATGCGGAGATAATTTTATTATTTTAGGTTAAATAGATTATCTAAATTAATTAAAACGTTCATTTTCATTCTTAAATTACTCAATTTGATTGTTTAATATTAAATAAACACATAAATTTTTATTCAAAAAAAAAAAATAAACACTTACACTTATCCAAAGTCATCTTCTATTGAACTTATTTATCAATTTTCTTGGCAAAAACTTTGATATCATTATTTTTTAATATCCATCATCTTTTTCTACATTCTTCTTTGGTTTTCTCTACCTCTGGTCTTGTTTGGGAGTTTATATTGAATGGCTACTCGCTCTTCAGGAATAAACATATAGTTAAGTTAGTTACCTCTATCTATTACTATATATCTTTGTTAAAAAAATAAATAATTTAGATTGCATTTAGCGTAATTTTAAAAGTTACTAAGTGCTTATCTCTCTTTTTAAACCACGTGTCAGCAACTAATAACTTGTATGAGAATTCAAACTTTGTAAAAAAAATGTTATGGTATCTACCTCCTATCATTTTGGCATATTTCTACTCATTTTGTCTCTTGTAAAAAAATGTTAAACTTTTGATATCCACCAAGTTCTAGGATCCCAATATTAACCTAAAAACATTAATTTTTCTTGACCTTATTTGATACTACGGTCGTGGGCCATATGAAACTTCACTTCAAAATGTCCACATACTAATTACTATAGTAATTAACCCTTTTCTCATTTGACACTCCAGTCGTGGGCCATATGAAACCTCACTTTAAAATGTAAACATACAATAGTAATTAACCCTTGCTCATTTTACATTACACTTGGACTAACAAAAACTTTACAAATTTTCTAAGGGTCACGTGCAATTTCATAATTTATGATATTTTTTAAACAATTTTATTTTTTAAATTACTTTATAGTATATATACTACTAGATAATTTAATTTTAAAACCTTCAATTTAAAAATCTCGTGCGATCGGACATGTTCAGAATCGGCTATTAACAATGCTTACTATCCTTATTTATTTGAACTTAAACTCAATGGCCGACCTCTTAGCAAAAGAAGGACACTTTCAGTATCCCGCATGCGGCAGGATTTGGGTAGGGGTTTTTTATTTTTCCTAAAAGATGCGGACAAATCATATCCGTTCCCCCAAGGAGGGAGTAAAGAAAAATGGGCGCAGTCAAGAAAGCCCTTAATTGAAATTTGTGCTCAATAAGGATCGAACCCCAAATCTATTACTTCACATACAAATGCTCTATCCATTGAGTCAGATGCTTTTGGTCGGCCCCTTGTCTTGGTCAATTAGCCTACTTTTCAACTTTTTTATTCAAAAAAATCAGTCTTTCCTTAATTCATTCCCTTTCCCCTTTTCCCTTTTCCCTTTCATTTCTCCTCTTTCTCCGTGCTTTTCAAATCCCTTAATTTCTCAAACCATTTTCGTCTTTCAACGTTTTCAAACCTTCGTCAATGGAGGATAACACCGCCATTACCAACACCGCCATTAGCAACACCGCCACGGGCAAGCTTTACACAGTCGCAAACTATGTTGGTGCGAGCGTAGTTTCCGCGTTTTTCATCTCTTTAGAACGATGTTCTTGCATCAATCTGAGCACATCTGATTACGATGATGAAGAAGATGCCATGGATCGTGGATTGATGTTCAATAATTCTACGCGTCACGATGATCCTCGCTTTGCCCTTCCTGCTCTTACTAGGATCATTGTTTCTTCTAATCCTTCTCCTACCGTTGATTCTCTCCCTGTTTGATTTCGCTAGTGAATTGAGATCTTCATGGATTTGAGATGATGACGTTGATCACGATGATGGACTTTGTGTATTGAAGATTTGTGTATGTAGTATTTTTTCTTTTGAATTAATGATGAATTGAAGATAATAGTGTGATGTTGAAAAAAAAAATTCAATTGTTTTTTTTAAAAAAATTTTGTTGATGAAATGTTGTGCTGTGGATTCAATTTGAATCTTGTTTGATTAATTTTATGGCAACATATGTGTTAGTATGTTACTTTATGAATCACAAAACTTTAGATTTTTTCTTGAATCAAAGTTATCTAGGATCGTTTGATCCTTTTAGTTATGCTGGTTGTTATATCCATTTTTCGCTCTTATATCATTTCTCTAAGAAAATTAGTTCAATTCTCATTCGTATGATATTACTTCATGATTGGACAGCGTTCATTGATGTATCAAGCACTCGGTATGTTGAACTATTTGTTTTGAATGATTTGTGAATTGTGATTGGTACCAGAAGAAATTGGTTGAGTTTGTTGACATTTAATAAAAAAGTGTAGTATTTGTTTGAATTTGGTTAATGAGTTTTATTGAGGCAAGTATGGCAGGCGAACGAAGTATATCCATTGATTAGTTAAGGTTTAGGTTATGTTTATTGTTAGTTTTTCGTATGATAATTGCATTGGAGTTGTTGGTATAAGGGTAAATTCAGGATAGAAAATTAGGTTAAGTGACGCAGTTTGGAATTTGAGAAGCCTAAAATATGTGATTTAGTGTAATCATATGTTGAACATAGGAGGAATTTGAGAAGAAATTGGCTTGTATTATAGATCTGAAGCTCCAGAATTTGGAAAAGACCTCACACTTGATGACTAGCTAGTGCTATCTGATATCATTGTAAATTTATCGAGAGTAGGTTCATCAACAGAACAATAGGAGATATCTATTACTCTAATTAGAGGACTGTATTGGCAGTTTTGTCTGGTCATTCTGTGAAAACTAATTCGCCTTTTGAATTCGCAATTCACTTAAAACGACTCAAAAATAGTTTAAACGACCATAATTCGTTTTTTTCTTTTACTCACATGGAGATTAGCGAATTTTGTGACATTGGTTTTGTGTTTCGTAGGGTGATTTTAGAGGTGTCACATTGTGATGATGTTATAGCTGATTTGTTTTGACTCTTGGGTTTATGACTGTGGTCTGTGTTTGAGTTTGGATTTTACAAGTACCACATTATACTGATGAGTGATGTTAGAACAGCTGATTTGTGTGTGACTCTTGGATTAGATTTTTGAGTATGAGTGGCCGTCGTTCTTCCCTCTCCAGATTCTGATCATAGTTTTCTATGAGCGGGATAAACTGGGTATGATGATGATGATCTTGGGATTAGAATTTTAAGCTCATTTCAACTCTAAATGAATATCATGAACCGAGAGGCCTTTGCTTTTGTTGACGTTTGGATGGAGTTTAGTTTTGTTGATGTTAAGTTTCTAGAAACAGTTACGAGTACCTTTTAAGAGCTAGCTCAACATAGGAATGTCTTTTGGTTGAATGTATTGATTCACATGAAAGTTTTACGTTGTCTGTCACCAATTCTTTGTGTTGGAATCAATTTCATGTCTGGCTTAGTAGCTGTAAGTTGAGGATCGAAAAGGCTAACTATAGCCCTTCTTTTTGTGCTAACCTAGACTCGGGAACTCATAAGTCATATCTAACATGAGAATGTGTCTCAATGTTGACTCGGCTAACGTATGGAATTCGATATCTATGGTCAAAAATAAAGTGTCCAAGTGTGTTACCCATGTCTGAGTGTCAAGGATCTGACACGGTTATTTGTGGTAAAATGAAGAGTCATGATAACATAGATCTCTTCTACGTGTTTAACCTCTATTGTAAGGTTGAGTTATTGATTGTTTGCCCTTCAAATAATTTGATACTCTTTGATCTAATCCAATCAGAAAATTGGTATAGAACATGGTGGTGGAACTCTAGAGAGTAGAGACCTTTAAAAATGCGATAAAGATTAGTCTTGTGATGAACTTAGGATGGAAGTTATAATTTCATAAGAATTTTGCTTTCTATGACCTAATGCAAAATATCGGACACATCTCCGCCTTGCGATCAAATTTTAAAGGATTTTGCGGTTACAACACCACCACACACGGCAAAAACTACCGCATTGATCGCAAAAATGGTTTTGTGAGTATTTGAGATTTTGTGCTATGATCACAGCTTTGAAGCTAAACCATAAACATCAAACTAGATGTTGAAATCAGGCTTTGTCATTATTGTTGTTGAGTTAAATGTAGAGGTCGGGTTCATCAACTAAACAAAGGTGTCACTTTTGTGATTTTAAGTCTCAATGTAGCAAGTACAACATTAACTGATATTATGTTGAGATAACAATTTTGGAAGTAAAAGAAAAGAAAAGAAGGAAAGGTGAAGGAAAAATAAGAAGATGCGAGTTTTCTTTAAATTTTTCTAACTTTGGATATTCATCTAATCCCTGAAAATCCCTTAAATCTCTTCACTCACATTTTGTTATCCAAATAAAGAATTATTCATCCCTTTAAATTTCTCTCTTTTCTTTCTCTCCATTTCCTTTTATCCAAACACACTCTAAGAACCAAGGAAATGTGTCTTTCCACTGTGCGCCTTTAGGTGCTTTTGTGAAAACCAAAAGACAAAGGAAGCACAAAATAGTTCAGATTCTTTCCTCTTTACTTCCTGCTCATCTTAAGACACATGTGCCCTATGCTTAGATATGTCCAAAGCGCACTTTTTAAAACTAAGCTCTTAGGATTGTGATTATAGTCTGAGACGAACTCGAGCATTCTCGATTACCTTATTGTACTGACATAGTGATGCTCGAAGCCTTGAATAGTCTATTTGCTGCCAAACACTATAGCCTTGCACTACATTGGATCTCCTCAGAAGGCAAAAACTACGTTTATCCGACCTTTAAACTCCGCCAAGATGAGATTGCTTGGCTTTTGAATATTGGCTTGTTTTTCGAATTTTTTTAGCTCGAAATCTTGTTGATTTTATGGGAAATGATGTTTGTGCACCACTGCATCTCAACTAGTTTAGAAAAGTTCTCATATAACACCAAGCTGCTAACTCCTCCACCCTCCCAAGTCTCAAAACTTCACCTCGTTCTCTGTATCATTCTCCTGCGTTTAACCGTAAATCATTGCCTATTGCGGGATGTTAGTGATGTCGATTCAGGTTCCTTCACGACTATTTTGCTTCTTCTGCACCGTTTCTCATCACTTGAGTTGGGATTGTCTGTCTCCATGTTATCTTGTACCTTAAATCTTCTATGTTCACATTTAGTGGTTGACGACTATTTTGCTTCTTCTGCAAGGGTATGCTATCGACCTTTCTAAAACCTAGACGTTCTTAGATTTATGGTTTAGTTTGAGCTTGTTCGTTGATCGTGTTGATAGACTTAAAATCGAGTTTTGGCCTCCTAATTAGAGATATCGAAACAAAGAAAATTTTATAAAAAAAGTGCATGACATAATAATCTATCATATAAGAGTAGTTCATAATATCTTGATAGTTTTATGAGTAGTTGATCTACATCTTTTGCAGCCCAAAGTGTTATGCCCCTTGTTAGTTGTTATGGTTTCAAATGCAAAGGTGACAAGTTAAATGAATCACAAATTCTTACTTAAAACCGTCTATACAATAGACGTCTCAAGTTTTGGGACTGGCCCAATTGATAAATTAAAAAAAAAACTGATTGGTGATTTTGTAAGTTAAAAAGGAGATATGGGCTGGACTCTTGAGAGAAGTCAATAATATAGACGGTCTCTCAAGAGAGGGTCTGTAAATGAATTGCCAAATTGGGCTGTGAAGAAGTGTACATGAAGTTTGGATTTCGTATAAAATTGGATAGGCCCATAACCCAATTAAACAAAATTGATGTAGAAAGTAAATAGAGGTTTAGAAATTGATGTCTAGTTATACATAAATTCTTGTAAGAGACGGTCTCTTTGAGAGATCATTCTTAATTTAGTCGGCCTATTATCATTATTTAGTTTAATGATACATTTAAATGTTCATGCAGGGTTCTGATAAAATAGTTCTAGTGTGCTTTTTTAGGGTCTTGTTTATATGTCAAATATCTTGTCAATCTAATTTGATTTTTATAACTAGTTTTTTTTCAGGTCAAGTCGAATTATACTTGATTATGATTACTTGTGTCAACTTTAAATTATCTATATTTTCATTGGTTGTCTTAGCTCTCAAATTAAAGTTTGCTTATTGTTCATTAAAATAGATCTAAAATACAGTATATTAATTTACAATCAATTACTTTTTGTAAAAGGTTTAATTTTCACCACTTAAAATAAAAATTAATTGCATATTAATTTAAAATATCAATAATTTTTTAGATTACATGGTAGGTTAAGGGAAGGCGAGGACGAGTGATAGTTGAATCTATGACTTTATCAAGGAAAAATAACGCAGGTGTTTGACAAACAACTGATAGCTGAATCTAGTAACTGATTTGACCAGTTGATTTTAATAGCTGGTTTGACCAGCTAATATTGAACTCGCTGCTATAAGCAGCTTGTTCAAAAATAGCATATTCATAACAATATGTTGTTCTTACAAGCTAATTTTACAAAACATTAGCATTTGTTGGTTTAATCACTCAACCCTTTAAAGGTATCAAAACAAGCTAAAATCGTCCAAGAAACTATTTTGCCAAACACTCTCAATATTTACTCCAACTGAGACAAAACATGACCCTCCATAAATAATTAACTCTTCCATAATTGTTAATATTGGTTGTAAATTGTAATATCTACCTAATGCATGTATTTCCATAAATTGAAAAGTGCAATTAAGTATAATGGAGAGTGAGAATTGTGAATCAAATACAAAAGAAATATGAATAATTAAAAGAGTATCAATTAAATTTATTTTAGACTTACACATAGAAGAAATTACGTATATATTGTCAAATCTAACAATTCGGCCAATAAAATGGAAAATTCTAGAATAATAAATATATCTATTTCAATTAGACAAAGAGAATAACAAACTCCTAAAATCATTTCATAAGAAAAAACAAAATCACTAAATTCTATTGTGTCCATAAATTTACTGTCATTGCAAATAAATTAGCATACATAATTATTTGATTATTCACCCTGCAAGAATTAACAATCAATAACTATACACAAAAATGTTAATTTCTCTTATCCCTTAAAAATTAAAATCAAAGATATTCAAACTAAAATAGCAAAAACAATTTGTAAAATAGAATAATAATATAGATATAAGCTAGTTCACTTGGTAAAGTTATTACTTGGTTATAATAATACTCATAATGAGGGATCAAATTTTGCCTATAATTACCCTTCTTTATTTTGCGATATACTTCGTAGTTTCTCTGTTCTATTATACTTATTATATTTTTCTTATTTAATCGTTTTAAATTACTTGCGATATTATTATTTTTGGCAAAAAATTAGCTATATAGATGTCTAGTTTCATCATCATCATACCCAGTGTATCCCGCTCATATAGATGTCTAATTTGCCGTTGTTTTTTCATTAAGTATATCTTATTAACTTTTACACTTATCTCGTTAAAGATTATAATGATGTCTTTAACATAAAGATATTAATTTTTTAATTATTGTTTAAAACTCTAGCGGATAAAACAAAACGGAGAAATTATAACGGCATTCCCCACCTAAAGAAGCATGGTGTTCCTTGCTACTTTGTCCATGGCATTAACTATTCAAAGTTGTGATAGTTGAACACCTTTAATATTTCTGCCATTTCATCACAACCTGGCAAAATACTTAAATGTGCCTAAGCTACTTCAATTTTACACACTCCGTCGACGGTGCAAAAACAAGACCACGTCGCATCATATTAGTTGTCTTATAAAAGTTTAAAAAAAAAAAAACAATCTATATTCCCGTGTTATAAATTTATAAAAGACAAGATTTTGAGCCGTTTCGAGAGAAATCTAATGATTTCAACTGATATTTGACGAGATAACTCAGAATTAGTCTCATTACCATTTAGTTACCTAAAAAAAATCGATATTTCTCGTGTTATAAATTTATAAAAGACGAGAATTTTAAGCCGTTTCGAGAGAAATCTAATGCTTTCAACTGATATTTGACGAGATACCTTAGAAATCAGTCTCAGTACCACTTTTATTACCTCATTGTAAGTGGTATCAATACAAGTGCACAATTGTAAGAACACAAAAGGGTTTTCTGTTCTAATTTTCTGTTTTTACATAGAATAAAAAACTTTACCAACTATTTTTTCGGAGCGAAAAGGCGACAAAAAAACCCGAATACGCTCACTATTTCTAGAAAAAAGAATTTTCATTTACATAGGTGAAATTACAGTTGATCTTGATTGAATCATCTAACCTGATAGATGATTTGGTTAAATCTAAACTGCTATGATGTTAGTGAGTACACAAAATGTCAGTGAATATTCCTAAAATAAAAAAACATATCTTACTGTATTTTTAACCCAAAAAAGGGTATATTTACCAGAAAATACCAAAACATTACCAAATGTTGCATTCTCCTACATAAAAATACTGTATTCTTCTAACTAAGCTTGATGGAGTATAATACTGGATGTTGACTAGCAACCAAACAGGAACATGGGTTGATCTCAATTTTCAGCACCGGGGGCGAAGAGTCGAGCCCATTGGGTCCCACCGACTTTTTTCCCTTCCTACTAACCCAAATGCGACCGGGCCTAGCCATGGGGTCGGTATTCAAATGGCGGACAGGAGAATTTAAATCATTTCTATAACAGCCAATATAGCTTAAAAGCTAAGGGTTACCCACCAGCTTTGCTATCAACTTCCACACAAATTTAAGAGGAAGAGATCAAAAGAGGTTCCACTTATGGCCCCACAAAGCTTAAATATGCTCCTATCACATGGATATGCAATCTTAAAATAGCCAAAATTAAGCACATGAATTTCTCTTTTCTGGGCCAGCTCAAGCAAATTCTTGATGGGTAATCAAGAGAAGAATCATATGATTGTGTTCAGGATTTTTCCCGATATTAGCATTCTATCATCGGTTATTCTCGGCCCATCTGAAAAGTGCGATTTACCGACTGGGTTTTTCCAACGTTCCGTGAAAAGAATGTCAAACGAGGATTTTTAATGGGGTACCGGTAGTCCATAATTATGGAATGACTTAATGTTTCCATCCCATCCAGCAGTAACAATAACCATACCCCAAGCATCAGAATCTGTTCTGCTCTGACATGATTTCAGGAATCTATACTCGGATTTGTGCATTGAAGATGTTAAGGAAGACGGGCTCGAAGAGACGAGCTTTTCCTCGGGCCATAATGCTGCACCTTTAGGATAATATAACTCTAAGAAGAAATCTTGCTTACAAGAAAAATGGGGTGGTGAGAAGTAAGGCTGTGAATCATGATTTAAACCGTTGAACGCACCGCTGTGCCACTGATTTCGGTTGCTTTCGTTTTGTAACCCTGGCCAAGGTAGTGCAACCGATGCGTTTGAGAGGAATCGCTCGGAAGATTTGATCTTCTTTATGCGTGACGAGTCTGTATAGTCCCGATCATTGCATTTCCATACGTAGACGTTAGCATCTTCGGATGCAGCAACTATATGCTTTCCGTCAGCTGTAAAAGACGCTGTGCAGTGAGCTCCAGTTCTCCGTTGGCCTAGAGAACACGAGGGGAAAAAAATCAAGTCAATGAAAAAGCTGTGAAAATGTTTTTCGAAACCCACAAATCAGAATTGAAACCAATTCAAAGAACGAGCACTCACCCTTAAATTTGCCGATCACATTCGCCCCCTGCAGAATCCTAACTTGTGAATCAGCACACGAGATCATCACTTTGCTTGGATCTTGCGGGAAGAACTGCATTGAAGACTTCATTAGACGACTACACCTGGTTTGTTCGGCTAATATTGAAATGACGGAAAAACTTACTATTAAGACAGGCTAAATGAGATGTTTACCTGGAATCCCGTTATTCGTTTCCCAGACGACTTTTTCTTATTGTCCAAAAAGACCGGAGCCTCTACCTCCAATTGATCATCTGAAATACAAAAACAAAACCTCTTCAATAACTCGTTGAAAAATCAAGCTAGATTACCAAACCAATCGAGTAATGCAAAAAGTCGTAAGAGAAAAATTCTCTCAATAAACGAAACTAAAATTCACCACACATTATGTTTCAACGCATTTCATAATGTTCATCACTAAACTAGCCTATCTTCTAAAACCTATACAACATCCAAATACTTTCTTTTTATGACCCATGTGCTACATTTGCGTGAAATACACAACGCTCGAGCAGATTTACAAAGTTCGTATAATTCGTGATATAATACAGAAGAAAAACAATACTCAACAAAACCCATCAGCATTTATACCTGATATGTTGTAAAATCGGAAACTCCCAGCAAGCGAGCCAATAATACCACCCTAAAAGAGAGGATTAATTGAATGTTAGTCGACAGAAATTCACTAGCCGTTTCTGTGAAACGTGCAAGTTATATGGGATGTTAAATCAATATATTACCTGGCCATCAGGGCGATAACAAACTGCAGTAACGATGTCTTTCGTTTCTATCCAATTGACTACTTTGCAATGCGAGATTTCCCAAACACGAACCTTTCCATCGATAGACCCGCTAATAAAGCAATTGTCATCAACAGGATTAAACTGAATGCAAGTCACTGCATCAACACAGTAACTTACTTAGTAAACTATAAGAACCAAGAGATGCATTTATACATGAAAAGACATTTGACAATTTGTACCATAGTTATTATGTGGAAAGACTTTAAGGCAATGATTGATCCCCACTCGCCACAAACGAACAGTTTTATCCACTGATGCAGACAAGAGACACTGCATTGCAAACAAAGACGTCAAATTAGTGGTGTCGAAACGCACAAGAAATTCAATACCATAAACAGATATTCTATGCAATTACTTACATCAGTTTTGGACCATGAAAGATCCAAGACTTCACTAGTATGGCCTTGAAATTCATGTAGTGGCTTCTCCATTATCCGAAACACCTTCGGCGGAAGGATCACACAAGCTGAATCGGGAGTTCTCTTCAATCTTCCGCTTTTCTCTTTATCGGTGCTAAATGGGTTTAACTCGGAGAGATGATTCATTGTGAAGTAAACACAGGATGGATCGGTTTCAGGGATGTCTAGCTCATTTGATCTATCGTCCTCTACTACTTGCCACACTCGCACAATTCTGTCTTCCCCGGCACTCGCCAGGAATCGCCCATCGGGACTGAATTTCATTGTCAAAATTGCACCTTTATGAGCTTGGATATTCTGACCATAGTAAAGGGCCGAAAGCTCATTTGATTGCTTCTTGGATTGATGAACCTTCACCCTCTGAATTTTGCCTCCTGCAGATGAATCACAATTATATAGATCACGTTCTCCCTCCATGACACAACTTAGGCTACGCAATCTGTTCATCCACCATTTCTTAACCCTCTTCGAGGGCCCCACTGAGGAGCTCGTTGTCGAGTTTTTATCATGTGAGAAATCAGCACATGAGGAAGAATTTGAACTATGCTCAGATTGTTCACTAGTTTCTCGGTTTTCAACGCCCACATTGGGCATTCCCACATTCATACTCTCTTTGAGAGTCAGATTTTCAGAAAGCTCTGAATCATCCCCAGAACAGAAAGATACAGGACACCTACTTGAAGAAAACTCACACTCAAAACTTGTATTTCTCAACATATCACCATTAACATTTGTATCAATCCTACCATCCTCTCTTTCGGGATCACAACTTCCTTCGATATCATCACCGGAGAACTTATTTACATCCAGCCCTAACCAATCAAAGAATTTACTACGACGAGCCTGAACACTTTCGGGATTTTGTATCCACACATCAAATTGAGCACTACTAGAAACAGAACAGCAACCTCCGCGAACTGAATTCGAACAGAAACAATCAAAACCCGGATCGGAATTTGAAGAAATTTCCTCAAGGGCATCAAAAAATTGGTTTTCACCAGGATCACTGCTAGTATCCATCATTTGCTTGAACATAAGCCTCAACCCATCAAACCCCTCTTCAAGTAACCAACTTTTATATAGCCCTTGGCAATGTGCAAACTGCTCAATTCCCTCAAAACAAGGAACCCAAGTGAGGGAAAGTTTTATATACTATTATAAGTATAAATACAAAGAAAAATATAAATATAGTAGCAATTTTAACACTAGTACATTGCATAAACATATACACACAAATTCCAAGATAGTATTTTAGCACCAAATATTATTATTATACTCTAAAAAACAAACAGAAAACAATTCTAGAAATCAGCACAAAACACAATCAATTTGGATCCTGATCCAATGAACTCACTGAACCTGGTCTTGGACACCATAACACTCAATATTTTGAAATGGTCAAATGAACTTAATTAAAATTCCCAATTTTCAAAGGAGAAAAAACATATAAACCCTACTTGCATTTACAGTATATAAAAAAAAACCCCAAATTTTCAAATTATTAACCAAATGAAACCCTTAAACAGAACAAAAAACCCAAAATCCAATTATACCCTCTTTAGAATTCAATTAAATTACACCATCAACCCATGTAAATGAAGAACGATTCAATCATAATTTTCACATAGAAAACATATCAAAAAACAAAATTAAAGGAGAAGAGATAAGAATCTCACATTAAACTATGAAATTGGGTTGAAATCAGAAGTGAATTTGTATTGATCCAACATTAAGAAGATGAATTTTGGAACTATCTGGATAGTAGATGGCTCCAGGAAAGAAGAAGGAGCAAACCAAAGCAAAGCATGATACAGCAGAACTAACAAGAAAAAGAAAATTATAGTACATGGAAGAAAATAAAGGGAAAAAATTTATTAAATTGGTAAGTAGTACTATTTGGAGAAAGTGATTTTCTAATTTATTAATAATTTTTTTGTGGGGATGTTCCTCGGCTTCCTCCTGCCGTAATTTTTTTTACCGGTGATGGGATTAGTGAGAGAAAATCATCTTGATCTTCGTGAAAAAAAAAATAAAAAAAAATGAGGGTGCCATAAATCATCATATTCAGTATATCTCGCTCATAGAAAATTATGTACAGATTGATCAGAGTCTGGGGAGGAAAGAACGACGGCAACTCATGCCTAAGAGGAGAGCGCGATCAAACAGTCCCTCGAGAAATGATAATTTCTGCTACCTAGATTGCCTAACTACAACGACTTCAAATAAAGAGCTTATATTTTTATAATATTTTAAAGTGTTTTTATAAGATAGATTATTTTTTTACCTATATCTGAGGCGTATTTATAAAAAGCAATATCAATACTATATACTAAATGCGCTCTTCAATAAGACATGTGTCGCCTACATGTTTATTGTTTTCCCTCCAAAATTCTTCATTTGACTAAATCACGTGAAATATTATTTTTTCTATATTTATTATAGTTAACAAATAACAAATTAATATCTTGATAATTTAAACTAAATTTTGTTTATGTTTAAGAAATTATTTAATTATTTTTAAATTATCCGTGCATGGCACGGGATTCAAGCTAGCGTCTTATATAACGATTCGTGAATATATAATGTACTCATTCCATTTCAGAATATTCATTACATTTATTGATTTTTAAAATATTTCTTATAATATAATTCAAGTCTTATAATGTATTAATGTACTTTGTAAAAATTATAGTCCATAAAGTTATTTGTTAAAATTACATTATTTTTACGAATATAATAAGAGCTAGTTTACATAGATGTATTAAAAAAAATTATATTAAAAATCTTATTTAGCTTTTTAAAATGTAGTTGTAAATAGTTTTGTTATATGCATTGTAAATTTTTCAGTTTTTATTGTAAAAAATTTCATTTTCCTTCTTAGTCAATCTGAATAATTTAGCCTCTATTTTGGGCCATCAATCACACTATTTTTAAAATTTTCATCCATATAATTTACTTTTTTTTTATCTCACCTACACATTTATTTCACTTTCACATAAATTATATATTATTTATTTTTTAATTTTTACCATAATTGTACATGAGGCTAATTTTTGATACATAATAAACATAAATTAATTAATTTTTTTAAGACATATATAAAACATATATATGTATGTGACATCTCATTAGATCTTATTCAAATTTTATTGTATCCATAGTAGGTGAAAAATTTTGTATTACATTTCCAAAGTTCTTTAAATTTTAAATCTAAATGTTTTCCTAAAATAATGGGATTAGATTTTTTTTAAAACATTAAAGTAGTAAATAAGGTTATAAAAGTTTTTTTTTTTTTGAAATGAGGTAATAAAAGATTGTTGTATTAGCTTTTGAAATATAAAGTAACAGATGTATTAAATTGGGATAAATTAGAACAATATTCAAGGTTTTAAATTTTATTTTTTCCTGAAATAATTCTATATTACTCCTAACAATTGTCAATAAATATAATCATTTTGATATTATATTTTAGTAAATGATAAATTATTCTAAATTCATATAAATATTCCATTATTAACATTTAGATTATTCCCCGTAGATATTAGTTGCTGATTTTTTTTTGTGCATAATTTTTTATCTAGCTAATTGGACTATTATTATAGTATGTAATCAATGAATATCTAGCTAAGTAACTAACATTTTTCATTTTAAAGTTCTTTAATAAACCCAAAAAAAAAGATCTTTAATAATAAATTTATATGATGATATATGATTTGATAGTATTTATGAAGATTTATAATTTGTGTAATTAACTGCGGTGGATTCAGGGTTCGGAGTCCCAAGGGCCACCAACTAATTGATGAAATTTTGGCAGAGTTTCATTTTTAAAATTAACAACTATTTTTATATTACGAGTTAAATGGTAAATTTGATAGAAATTCATTAAAGGGATTCACCAAATTAACAAAACAACAATGACATTTTAATATTTCAAATTTCAAATCACCTAATTAAAACAATGACATAATTAGTAAATCTATGCATTATATGTTTTTATATTTATAACAAATTTTTGTAAGAAATTATATAATAAAATATTAAAATGAAAATCAGATTTTATTTTGTTAGATATTAAGTACGATTTTTGGAAAAATGATTCTCCCCTAATCCCCCCAAAGATATTTAATAATTAATAATTAGAAAAAAATATATAAAAAAATTGGGTAGGTTGCTTTCCAAAATTTCAAATCATTTTGTTCATTTGTTGAATTCGTGGGTAAACAACTTTGACGTTGAATTTCTAAGTTTGGACGGTCTTTACTTAATTGGTCAACATTTCTCTTTTTTATGTTGGGGTCATTTTTTATATAAGGTAAGGTAATAAATTTTTCTAGCTTAATTTGTTTAAATTGATTTATTTTTATCAAATTGAATTTTCGAAGGGGTTTTGTTTTATTTTGACTAAACTTAAACCTTTTATAGATTAAAGGATGGAAACCCGTGTAATGCACGGATTTTTAAATACATTGATACTTTAGTGAAATTTTATACGAACGAAAATATTAAATGAAGGTGCGTAATAAATTACTCCCTCCGAATCAGTTTAGATGTCTCATTTGAAATTTCACGGATTTTAAGGATTGAGTGGATTCCATTAGAAAGGTGGTAGTTGGGTATTTAAATTGATTAAATTAATTGTAAAGGTGGTAGTTGGGTATTGGGAATTGAAAAAGTAGGGGTATTTAGGTAAAAAAAGGATAGACAAAAAAGAAAATGAGATAATTGATATGGTTTTGCCAAATAAGGAAATGAGACATCTAAACTGATTCGGAGGAAGTATTTACATACATACATTGTAATTAAAAAAAGAATTAAATATAAAAAACACAAAATAGGTTGTTAATAAAGAGTTTATAAGTTTTGAAACACCTCTTTATATATACTACATTTTCAGTACGATGACATATTTCACCATCTTTATCGCATATGAGAATTTTTAGTCCTTTCCTGCTAGTCACTCTAGAAACGGCAACATAAAATTGTCAATAATGTCAGAGAATGAAACAAAGTTGAAAATAGATTTGCTAATTTGCAAGTCTGGAATTTCTTCGATAACTGATGTTTTATAGAAGAACATTTTCCATTCATGTTTGGTTGATCTATATTCATCAACTGCTGGATTAACATCAAATTTTGCAAAAAAGTGTAAATAATAAAATTTTCAGAATTAAAATGTATGCAATTACTATTCTTCTTGCCATATATACTCCTGCCATAAATACTGGCCAATAAAATATTTATTCTTGCCATATAATAATCTGCGGTATTATAATAATATGTGGTATTTAAAATTTAAATTTGAAAATTGTCATATTTATTACAAATCCTGGTCATAAATAATCCTGCCGTATTTAAAATAAAATATTTATTCTTGCCATATTTATTAAAAATCCCTAGTCATAAATAATCCTGTCGTATTTAAAAAGTGTCAAAATTGTAATGTATGCGATTTTATTCTTGCCATATATACTCCTTCCATAAATACTGGCCAATAAAATATTTATTCGTGCCATATAATAATCTGCGGTATTATAATAATCTGCGGTATTTAATATTTAAAAATTGTCAAAATTGTAATGCATGCAATTTAATTCTTGCCATATATACTCCTGCTGTAAATACCGACCAATAAATAAAATAATTACTATATTATACATTAGAAATACCTGGTCATAAATAATCCTGCCGTATTTAAAAATTATCAAAATTGTAATGTATGCAATTTTATTTTTGCTATATATGCTCCTGCCATAAATACTGGCCAATAAAATAATTACTATACTATACATTAAAAATCCATGGTCATAAATAATCCTGCCGTATTTAAAAATCCATAGTCATAAATACTCCTGCCATAAATACTGGCCAATGAAATAATTACAAATGGCACTCTCACATTCACTATAATTTTCTATACTATACATTAAAATTAATATAGTGTATGATTATTAGGAAAAATTATCCTGAATAATCTGACCTATTGCCGAATTGCTATGAATAATCCCTTCTATTGATTAATTATAAATAATCTGACCTTTAAATTTTTTTGGCTCACAACATCCCTTATCACATTTTAGCCGACTATTATAGCTACTTGCTACTAAAGGAGTTGGGGTAGAGCAACAAAGAAGCATAAGGAGGAAGAATAAGTGAGTGTAACGGCTAGTACGTAAGTACCTACAATAGTCGGTTAAAATGTGGCAAGGGCCAAGGTGTAGTGTTGTCAGCAAAAAATATACAAATGTTGGATTTTTTAGATATAATCAATAGTTGAGATTATTCACAACACATGGGCAATAGGTCGGATTATTCGGGACAATTTTTTTATATTATTGTTATGGTAACATTTAAATTTATTTATTTAATTAATTATTATTGTGATATTACCCTGATAACCATTGACTATCCCTTGACCTTGACTCTAAGTCAAAGAGTCTTTAAGATGATCAATTCAGCATGCTTAATCCCCAAGTAAGTAACCTCCTTATAACCACCTTGTAACTTTCCACTTCCTGTGGTAACCGCTCTCAACCTCCCATCTTCATCAACCTGAAAGATAACCGCCACCTAGAGGATATAAAAGGGGGACAGCAATACCGACCGCCACCCTAGGCCTTCCATACTACCCCGAAACTCTGTCGAAATTAATACTCAGAACAATCCACAGTTATCTCCCGCTTTACCACCGTAACCAAACACCGACAACCGTCACTACCACTCATCTCTGATTTACATTTCATTGCAACACTTTCATTCCCCGGTCTAACTTAAGCATCGGAGGGGTTTTCCGGGAGATAACCCCCGGGCAAGGCTAACGTGTTGTGGTGCAGGACAAACAGACCGCTTTCAGGAGGCGTCACTCCCCAATTTGACCGACATTTGACCGTTGTGCCACTTCCATTCCAGGTATCTCACGTGTCTTTCACACTTTCCCGTTTCATCACTGGAACAATTATTATTCATAAAAGTATCTAATATATACTAATCAAACGTCTCAATTATTTATTGACACTACTCATCTATTACGCTTAATTCATAGCTTATTCTCAATCTATAAGTTAAAAATATAGTTAGATGAGATTTTGTTTATTCAGATCAAAATAATTTTATCAATTTCACTTTTTATGATTTTAATCAATTATAATTACAATTATTAGAATTAAAACAGTGCCCAAGAAATGTACAAAACCAAATATTGCACATTCATTTAGCATAGGAGGAAACATAATAAAATAGTTATTCTTATCATTTATTTATTTTTTAGAAAACAAATTTTTTTATTTACCAAAGAAGCAATGACAAAACCCAAGTCTCCTAGATTCACTCTCTATAAAATTAATATTGCAGTATGAAAATGTAGCCCACCTATTATTATTATTATTATTATTATTATTATTATTATTATTTTGAGGTCAATTAAAAAGGTAAAAAAAAAGAAAATTTTCTCAAAATAATTCCAACTATCACCTGTTGGCCAAAAATAATTCCAACTATCAATTAGTTTTTAATAATCCCAACTATTCTTATAATTTGTTGAAAACATATCCACCTCCCTTTCAACCGGCTGCAACAGGTAATTTTTCCACTTTTTTCTTTCTTTTTTGATTAATAAATGAAGGGGAAAGGTTAATTTTGAACTGTTAAGTAAAAAAATGAAAAAGAGTGGAAAACTTACTTGTTCCAGCCGGTAACAAAGGGATGGGTATGCTTTAAACATATTTTGAAAATAATTGGGATTATTAAAAAATAATTAATATTTGGGATTATTTTTGACCAACGGATGATAGTTGGGATTATTTTGAACAAATTTTCCAAAAAAAAAAAAGCAAACATTGGAATTTTAACAAAAAAAATTGAATTACATGACCCTTAGCTCTTTAATAAGGCAACACAACTTTTTAGATCCCTATAAAAATCGGTGGAAGAACATGGTAGTGATGTCCTTTAAATCGCATAATTGATGTAGTAGGAATTAGGAAATAGGAAGTACTCCTCTAATAAAATAAAATTAAAGCAAAATACAATTATATATAATTAAGTAATTTCCATGTAAAATTAACATAAAATTAAAGAAAAGAAAGAATGACGAATAATATGGGCCATACCCCAAATAATAAGGTTGCACCATGTCCTAAATAATTGGTTTCAGTTGTGTTCATGTGCTCATTATTATGATTTATGAATTGGTTAGTTGTTCTCAAGAAATATTAGCATCTTCATTACATTTATTATTAATTATTAATAACTAAATTATTATTTATAGTACATTTTTCCAGTTGAATTTTATAAGGATTCCATTCATTTTTTGCATGACATCCAACATTTTATGACAATTTGATTGAGGAAACTGGAAACATATCATGGAATAGAAAAAAGGTGTATTTCTTATTTTTATTTTATTTTATTTTATTTATTTTATTAATAATAGGAGTGTTAAGAAGCACTCATCTCAAAAAAATGTATTACCTTTTAATGATATGTGAATTAAAGTCAATTAAAATGTTTATATTTTTGTAGATCGTAAAATGTGGTTTAATTAAGTTAAAATACATCTGTTATTAAAGTGATATTTTGTGTAGGAAAATCTCATTATTAGTTTTTTGAGTATAATAGAAGGGAGAAAGTATTATTTAAGTCAAGAACATTACTTATTTATGTGGAAAAATATCATTATTAGTTGTAATTATAATGAAACGGACAAAATATTATTTGAATTGAAAACATTACTTAGTTTAAGTTGTATTAACATCTTATAAGATAAATTGATTATCAATGTTGAATTGATAATCAATATTTTTTAATTCGGCGGTAGGTTAGAGTATCCTTATAAGTAAGGGGAGAAAAATTAACTTGTCCGATAAGTAATTAATGAGAAGCCAACATTTGTCACATGAATGTAAACTGTAAAGAGAAACTTTCAACCACCAGACTAGAGAATTACTACTACTACTACGGGGTAGGCTAGATTAACTATTATTATTTTTATGAGTAATTTGACAATAATTAAAGTTGTGTTTGGGAAATTTTAAATTGTATATTTTAATTATAAAATTATAAATTCAAAATTTAAAAATGATAAGGTTTGAGATTTCTTTTAAAATTTTAATTATTTTAAAAACAATGGTAAAATTGACTCAAATTTCAAAAAAAAAATTATTTGTCAAACACTAAATTTAAATCACTGTTAGAGTAAAACTAAGTGTTATTCTACTTAGTTCCTCACTAAAAATCTTAGATCCTTATGAGAGAAGAGAATGACTAAAAAAAATAAAAACTATAATTAAATTAAAAACCTTACTAGAACGTAATACATATTTCAACTGATATGATAGTGTGACTAATGCAAATGCAAATGAATTAAATGTAAGAATGTCAACAATTTCAAAAGTTGATGTCTCAAATCAAAGCCAACAAAATGATAGGAGTAAGAATAAGAAAGGGTAATTGTTGTGTTTGTTTGGATTTTACAAGACAATTTAACTTTAATTAGGTATTGGTCGTGTTTTAGTCATTTCTTCACCTCTTTCTAATTTCAATAATTATTACTACAACACGTAATTTTATTTTTTATTTGTCTCACTTAATTTATATTATTTTTATTTTTGGACAATAATTCACTACTTTCGTTTAATCTTATATATACATTTTAATTCACTTTTAATTTCATTCATACAACTTATTTTCGCTCTTCATTTATTATTACTTTTTTAAAATCATCTTCTTTCTCTTTAATTCAATCATATCAGGACAGATGAGTAATTATTACTACACACATAATTTCAAGCCCTATAGTTTACTCTACCTACTTTGAAATTACTCCTAGATAAAGCATTGTTTATGTCTCCTAATCAAGGGATTAGTCTACTACTAGACTTCCCCACGCAAATCAAAAAACACTTTTTTATTTATTAATTAGATCTTTTTGTAATTAATAGAAGTAGGATTAGGAGTAGAGTAGTCTAAAGCCTTCTTGGCATGCATTTCTATCTCTTTTTGATAATTTTATCTAGACCTAGCTTGTTCTAAATTCTATTGATCCAATCCTATGTGACGTGACTAAATAATTAGGAAATGTCATGTCTAATTAATTTAATTAATTTATAGATAATAATATTTACGATCCTTAGGTCTCTTATATATATATATATATATATATATATATATATATATATATATATATATATATATATATATATATATATATATATATATATATATATATATATATATATATATATATATATATATCATTTTCCTTAATTAATTTAGTGCTAAGATATTGTCATTTGTTCTTAAGTTTTAAATTTAGAATTTTTTAAAGAGTAATTTTGTTTTTTTAATATAGAGTGATATAAGATATTTATAAGGTAATTGTGTTTAAGGGTATTTTGATAATTATTAAAAAAAGTGGTGGCATAATAAAAATGGTGGCGACATTTAAAAAGCAGGTTAGTATATTTTATTAAATTTATCTTATTTTTATTTTTAATTATGATATGTATTTTAATTTATTTTTCATCACAAATTGAACTTACATTTTTTCACATCTATATATTTCTCCTACTTATATATACCTTTTTAGCTCTTTCTTTTACAATTCTCATTCTTCACTCTATTTCAACGTGAAACAACGTCTTTGCATAAGACACAGAGATTATAAATATGTTATTTAGTTGTCAATTGTTTTAATTTGCATTACATTAATCATTAACATATGAAATTACGGATAAGACAATATCAAGAGAATTAAGACTTATTTCAGTTAAAGTAAGTATTTTTCAAGGTTGGGTCCTAAGTTCGAATCTTATTTAGTCATCTCATTGCCTCATACTACCTTGTAAGTTGTAACCAAATAAAAATATATAACAATGTCAAGTAACTAACTCAACTAAAAGTGTAGATGCACTAAATCACCTTCTTAAAAATGGTGCTAAATATTCCACTTGAAATGACCAATAAATGTGTTTCGAACATGCAATCCTCATTGACTTTTGTTATTATGTCAAAAAAACTAACTCAATAAATTAAAAACTTATCGTTGAAGTCACATTATTAAAAATTATACAATTGCTTTTGTCAGACAAATAAGGTTGTTTAATTCCTTAGAAATTAGTAAGATTGTGTTTAGGAATTAGCATTTCATTTCAAGTTAATGATTTCAATTATGAAATCATATGAATGTAGAATTTGAGAATGACAAGGTTGGGGGTGTCATTCTCAGGGTGTCATTCTCAAATCCTCATCTTTAAATCATTTTGATAACAATTGTGAATTTGACCCAAATCCAAATTTGAAATTCTAGTGTTTGTCAAACACTAATTTTGAGTCAAATCTATATTTTCAAATCAAATTCTCATTCCCAAACATAGCATAAGAGAATTAACTTTGATAAATCATAAATTTTCACAATAATTCAATATTAATGGCACCAAAACCCAATCTTATATTTAAACGAGAAATAGTAAAAAGGTAAAAGCCACTCCTATTATCCCGCACAAGGCAGGGTTCGGGTAGGGGGTTTTTCTTTTTCTTGAAAGATGCAGACAAATCATACCCGTTCTCCCAAGGATGGAGTAACGAGAGATACGCGCAGTCAAGAAACCCCCCAAATGATACCTGCGCCCAATAGGGGGTCGAACACCAAACCTTCTGCTCCACCTCCAGAAGCTCTATCCATTGAGCCACAAGCGCTTTATAGTCATACGTAAAATTTATAGATGTTTGAAAAGGCCACCTTATTTTGTATATAAAAATAAATTAATACAATTTAATTCCTTAATTATTTGCTTAATTAGTTAGTTCTCCCAAGGATGGAGTAACGAGAGATACGCGCAGTCAAGAAACCCCCCAAATAATACCTGCGCCCAATAGGGGGTCGAACCCCAAACCTTCTGCTCCACCTCCAGAAGCTCTATCCATTGAGCCACAAGCGCTTTATAGTCGTACGTAAAATTTATAAATGTTTGAAAAGGCCACCTTATTTTGTATATAAAAATAAATTAATACAATTTAATTCCTTAATTATTTGCTTAATTAGTTAGTTCTATGTAAGCCTTGATTGCTTACTTCAATAGGACAAGTTTCATTTTCCTAACTTCAAAATTGACGGAATTAGAGAATGATTATGTTAGCCATGAATGTGAAGTTGGGACACTTAAAGTCAATTAAACCCACCTACTAAGCAACACAAAACACCCCCATTCAAGGAAACATACCAAAATAATCATCTTTTTAATTATTAATTAATTAATTGATTAATAATTAGAAAAGCCTCAATCACCTCACATATAAATACATAATATATATGCATGATATAATGGCATATGTCCTAAATCTATGTCTCTACCCTACACATTGTTAAAAGATTACCTATAAAGTTTGAAAAGAGGGTGATATAACCTTTCTTTAATCAAGCTTTACTTTTCATTATCATTTGTGGTGTTGTTTCAAACATTAATCATCCCTAATGACTATTAACATCCTATTGTAGTAAAATCCAAAATATAGCCTCAGGGTCGGTCCATGTTCTAGATATTTTAGGGTCTTAGGCGAAATAGCATATTTGAACACTTTTTTTTTTTGCAATTTATAACCAATAGATTTTCTACAACCATTTAGTTTTACTTTTTTGACATGGGGGCCTGCGGCGACAACCCCTTGTAACACCCGAATTTCTTCCCGTCCTTTACGGTTTATCAAAATTCTTTTCCTTTTTCTTTTATGTAACACCCGAATTTTCTCCCGTCCTTTACGATTTTGGTTTCGTATAAGGGGTCGGAAATTCAAGGGTGTTATACCCCTCTTGCCCGCCCTCAGGGCCGACACTATATAGCCCTATTTAGCATGGAGACTAAACAATTTGATATTGTTAGCTTAATTTGTAGAGTATTTAGAAATAGGAAAGATAATATAAAAAGTAAAAGGGCTAGAAATTCATTACTGATGACTAGGGGGAAAGTTTGGTTTTTGGTTTGGATTCAATACAAATTCAAATCAAATCGAATAAAATTCGGTTTTGATATTTTCAATCCAAATCCAAATCCAAATCATAATATTTACAATCCAAATTGAACCGAACCGAATTTTAAAATACCAATCCAAATTGAACCAAATAAACCGAATTGCACTGATTTGTATCTTTTGCACTGAAAGTCAAATTTTCATGTATCGTTTCAAACTTATTCTTTCTAAAGCTCCTAAATAAATATTATGAATTTTAGGGTTTTTAATTTGAACAAGTAAAAAATATTTAACAAAAATCTAAAAAAAAAGGGCAAAAATTCAAACAAATCAAATAGAAGATATATCATGCCTTTAACATTTCGGTTTTTTGGTTTTGTTGGACCCTAAACCGAGTCCAAACTGAACACTGAATTATAATTAAAATTCAGACCAAACCAAACCAAATTTAAAATATAGTCGAACCAAATTACTTATTCGATTTGATTTGGTTCGGTGTTCGGTTTTTCACCAAATTACTTACACCCCTACTGATGACTAAAATAAAAAATAAGTCAAATCGAGTAAGACAAATGAGTATTATATTTTGTGTCAACTCTTAAAATAAAATACTTGCATTTACTTGGATTGACCTAAGTTATGACTACAAGTCTACACTTGAAAAACTATGCATAGCTCTATGTGTGCCTTTAATTTTTTGCAATTTTCAATTTTTGTTCCTGCTATTTAATTTATTAGCTACATATTTTTGAAAGTAGGAAATTCAGTTGGGAAAACTAGTTTAGATTTATAACAACTGACTAGTACTCTACGTCAAAGACTCAAATCTCGTGAATGCGATAATTTAAATTAGCCTGATTAGATGATACGAGTTATTTGTATAAAAAAATATTAAATTGTTTTATATACTACATAAAATTTAATGCGAAGTAACAGGTAATAGGATATTTGACAAAATTGTTGAGCTCACTTAAATACAATTATATGGTTGAGTGGTCAAAATGCATCTATTGATAGTGTCATATAAATTAATTAATTGTTTGAAACAATTAATTATTAATATGAATAAACTAATTTACATTGAGTTGTTATTCAATTGATTAATGTGCCCTCTACCAGATCTGTACAAATAGAATAACCTATTTGTACAGAATGGTAAAGGGTCTCTCTACGATCGATGATGATCATAGAAATGAAAAAAATATCTTTTTATCCTTACCAACTTGATCTTGTTGCCCGCTCCTGCCACGACATTTGCGCATTTAGATGCTACTACCGTACTATCAAGAGGATTGGCGGCCAAAGGGATCTATCCAGCGGTGGATCCGTTAGATTCAACGTCAACTATGCTCCAACCTAGGATCGTTGGCGAGGAACATTATGAAACTGCGCAAAGAGTTAAGCAAATACTCTGTCGGACCTAGAATTAAATAAACTATACCAACATAATTCCAATTCTAAAATCGAAATTCTTCAACATTTTCTTACACGAGAATTCTCTATTATAAATAATATAAATAAAAAAAGCGGAAAGAAAGAAAAAAATTGGATCTTTGATTAATTAACAATTTTTTTTTGATTGACCTCCTGTGGATTAAAGAAAGGAGGAGGTCAATTTTAGATTCGATTACTGTTCATTTATTTCAATCTAATTCAATTTGACTTAACAAGAATGGAATCACGCTCTGTAGGATTTGAACCTACGACATCGGGTTTTGGAGACCCACGTTCTACCGAACTGAACTAAGAGCGCTTTCTTATCAAAATAGATAAGGCGGAGAATTATATATATATATATATATATATATATATATATATATATATATATATATATATATATATATATATATATAGGGCCGACCCCAGGTAAGGGCAAGAAGAGCATGTACTCAGGGCCCACGAGAAACGTAGACAATTTTTGAATTATAAGTGCACAATTATCAACCAAAAAATAGATATGAGGGCCCATAAACAATCTTTCGCCTCGAACCCTGAAATCTCAGAGTCGGCACTGATTCTATAGTGCTAGTTCTAGCTTTGTTGGAGAAATCAGACAGTGTCATTGTCATTTACCTACAAAAACAGAAAGGGTGAATATTAAAGTTTGAAAAATGAAAGGTAAAATGGTATAATAATGGTGTTTAGAGGTTACAATTAAAAAAAGGCAGACAATTAACAATAAGATAATAATTATGTTAAGAATCATCTTAGAGTGTAAAAGGATTTTGTCTCCCTCTTGCCTCCCTCAAATTCTAATTATTTATGCCAATTTCTTTGTTTAATTCTCTGAATCTTATGAACATAACTGTATTATAGGTAGACAATAACTATTCTCCTAATGTGGTAGGTGCTTAATTACAAGATGTGTCCATTTTAAATTTGGAGAATCTAGTTTAGTCTGTGAGCATATACTGGGGCCTTAACGCTAAACCTTTTGATTGAGTTGGTTCCTTGACATGGTATCAGAGCCCAGTGTGACAAGAGGTCATAAATTCGAATCTCAATCACCCTCATTTAAAGCGGAATATTAGCACCAGATATGAGGAGGATCTATATTGCATCTACACTTCTAGCCCAAAGGGCTCTCATGTGAGGAAGCGTGTTAGAGTATATAACATATTATAGGGCCTTAACCATTAGCTTTGGTTGAGTTGGTTGCTTGACATAGTCTAATGCTAGATAATTTTCGCTTTCAACCTTATGATAATAATTTAATTCTCATCATTTATACAAAAACTTTATTTTATATCTTTATTACTTACTGAGATTTTTGACGTGCAATTTATTACTTTATTCTTTATACATAATCACATTCTGTTAAATCATATTCCTATGTTTTTGTTAAGTTATAAATTAAGTAGTTACAATATTAAGAATTTTGACATTATTTATATATTACTTTCGCCTATTTTTTCTTGTCATTAATTTATTGTAGAAATATTAATAGATACAATATATTGAAATAAAATTGTAGTATTAAATTTTTCTCATTTATATTTGAATGTTTGAAACTATATATATATTAATCTAAATAAATATATAATTATATATCATATATTTAAATATATATTAATTAATCCACATGTAGAAAGGATTTATTGTTTTGTACTACAAACGTGTAAAATGTAATGATGCACGTAAAATCTTATGGAGTATGATGAATGGCATATTGGTATTAATTCTTAGTGGACAATCAACTATTAACAAATAATCTCAGTTTGATAGACAATCAAGGCCCATCCTCATCATTTTGTTTAACTAAATTAAGCTAATTTTTATTGTTTATTTTATTTTATTTTTTTCTTACTATTTAGTTATTTTCTTGTTTTTTTACTTACTAAATTTACTATTTTTGACTAGTACTTATTTTAATCAAATTAAATTAAATACTTTGTTGATTTTATTTCATTTTTCTTCTTTGCACTTATTGATTTTTTTTTACTAGATTGAACTTATTTAATGGGGTAATCTTAATTTATTAAGGTGAATTGTGAACATATTAAATGATATTATGTTGTGTTTTTGAGAATCATTATATATGATTTGGAAATTTTAAATCAATCGGAATTTAGTGTTTGTCAAATAAAAAATTCTAATACAAATTTCAACCAATCTCACACTTATAAAAGTTGTTAAAGTAAAAATTTAGTGATACGGATACTCCATTGGAAATAACTGCAAATACAACACACACACGTCTAGTAACAGGAGGTCTAGGCTCCGGCAAGATTGAAGCCAGCTAGTGGTTGACTCTATGAGGCTCGGTGCCGTTTGAGAGGGACATGTTTAGAGAGAAATCGGAGAGAATATTTTATTAAATAACTCAAGGATGCGTTTGGAAACACACATTTCATTTCAAATTGTGGATTTTAATTATGAAATCATAATGAAGAATTTGAAATGACATGGATTGGGGTCTCATTCTCACATCCTCATTTTAATTAACTACTTTTATAACATTGGTGGATTTGGCTCAAATCCAAATTAAAATTCTTTTTATTGTCAAACACTAACTTTAAGTCAAATTCATATTTACAAATGAAATCATCATTCCCAAACATACCACAAAGAAATTATGTAACTATTATACATGAAAACATGAAATTATCAGTAATTACGTATCGCGGTATTGGGTCTTATCTCAGTTGAAGCACGTATCACTTTCTCAAGGGAAGATCTTGAATTCGATTTTCTTCGCCCTATCCCTCAACCTACCTTGTACATAAAAAAATAATAATGTAAATTTTTAAGATTTGACGGATAAAAAGTATCTGATGCGGTTAACATGTTACCATCAATAAAATACTTGAAAATGAAATTTTTATAAAATTTAAATTTCATGTTCATTTATTTAAACTATGCCATGTTAATTAAAGTTTGAAACTATAAGAAAGTGATCCATAGAAAATCATATCTACACATTTAAATCAATAACATCACACAAAAAAGTTGATACAAACATGTCATGAAAAGTAAGAATAACAAGTAATTCTACACTCAAGAACTTCTAGATGAGATAAAGACAAGTAGGATTACACTATATCTAAATTGTTACAACCAAGATCTATGACACGTGAACCACCTCTTCTTTTTATACAATTAATCATATATACACCCTAATTAAAAAAAAGAAATTATTTCATATTCTTTGGATGAGTATCTGCAATATACTTTTGATACGTAGCATTTACTCTTCCCACAAGTTTTGTGAAAGTCAAAAGGATAACTAAATCTCGAGTATGTGGATAAGATGGGTTTAGAGAAAAGGGACAATCGATAACTCTCGAGAAACCAACTCGATCAAAAGTTTATGCTGATCGTTGAGATCCTAAGATTTATTATATATTCTAATACGCCACTTCACACGAGAGTCTATTGGGCTAGAAGTGTGGATGCACATAGACACTGATATATACAAATAAAAAGAAAAAAATAAAAAGAAAGAAATAATTAATTAGAAAAAAAATAATTAAACTATATAGATATATATAATTAGAAATGAAAATCCTTACTGATATTTTTGTAGTCTACCAGTCTTCTAACTTTTCAAATCTCAAATTAAGAATACTTTCATTTTTAAAACCAAATTTTATACTTTCACTTGTTTTTATACAATTATTTTATTAGTATATCAATCACTAGAGTATAGTTTCTGTAATTGTTTCGGCTATATATATAGAGACTTCTTTAATTTCAATTCCTAACTTCATCCTAATATGAAGCTATATAATTACCTTAGTGATCTTTATAATCCAAAAAAATTAAATACATATCTCAACTAATTAGACATTTGTATGATATGGAGTAATATATTTGTGGTAAATTTAAATATAGATATTATCGTGTATATACCCAATATGTTATTATTTATATATTTTTTTTATCTATTTAACAATGTATTTCATGCATAAAAAATTACCCTCCTTTTCTACTTAATTTGTCTTAATTTCCATTTTAGTCCATTCTCATAAAAGTATCTCACACTATAAATAATAACATTAATTGTGACATTTAAGGTATCAATATCATATCATTTATCAAATGTCACCAAAATATTTGGTGACACTTGTAGGAAGTGTCATAAATTAAGATTGAAATATTAAGATAGTACTCTAAGAATGGTGACATTTTAGAGAAGTGTCAAAAATATTGCGTTATAATTGAACCTTTTTTGTAGTGTTATTTCTATTTTTGAATATGATCTCACCTCTATTAACTCTATATTCTTGAACTTACATATAAATAGTCACTACTTTAACTCAATTTATCCAACTTTTTAATTTCTGTGCCAAAAACAAATGAAGTAAAATAAGTAGCGTCAGGAGAAAAGTGTACAAAATACGTGGCACCCAAATCATCATCATCATCATATCCAGTGTATCCCGCTTATAGACAATCTATGGGCAGGATCTGAGGAGGAAAGATAGACGATATTTCATACCCATTAATTTGAAGAAAACGGTGAAAGAATTCCTCAATTCAAAAAGTATCTTCAAAGAGAGGGGCATAACACCCAAATATGTCACTCTATATGTCAGTACTTGGTACATAATTTTTTAAATTCATGGCTTTATATAGTTTGTTTTTAGATCACGAGAACGTAACCTATAAAATTCGTTGAACCAATAAACCTAATTTCGAGTACCAAAGGTATTCTTGTACGTGACGAGATGTCAAAATATTAATTTCATATTACTACCTACCTCATATTCAATAGTATAATAATAAGTCGGATTACTATTAACATAAAACCAATAGTTTTATTTCTCACATAATACTAACTCGGAGGTCGGAGTAAAAAGATAAAGGATATTCCCATTATCCCACATAAGGCAGGGTTCGCGTGAGGATTTTTATTTTTCTGAAATATGCGGATAAATCATACACGTTCCCCCAAAAGAGAAAATACAGAGAGATGCGCGAATTTAAAAAAACTCCAATTAATACCTGTTAATTAGGTTGGCTAATCTCTATTTATTAGTTGTTGTAATGCCAAGCCATATCTGTCTCACGTGCTTTGGTTGATATGTGTGTATTATTAGTAATATTGGGTTGAGTAAAATATACAATATCAAAGGCCAAGTAAGCCATGACATCAAGTCACCAATAAAACTATACTTTCATTGACTATTTGACAAATGGTTATTGGCTGACTGGTCATTGGCCTTTTGAATTGACTTATTTGACCAGTTGAAATGTTTGTTGTTTTTGTTGACTTCAAGCTCGCTGAATATCAGTTATTACTTGAGATGTTTTGTAGAATTGGGTTTTTACTATCAGATATTAATTTGAGATGAAACAGGCTAAATACTCATCAAGCCAAACGTCAACCAAAAATCTAACCAATCTAACTTATTTCTTTAAAAGTCACTTTTTAGCTGGCTTAAATGTCATATACCAAATTTTTTTTACCTTTTTAACCAACCGATATGCCAAAAGCCAAAAATCAACCAAAAATCTATTTACCAACCACTTAGCTTGTTCTCTTCCCCTTAATTTTATTGAAATGAAACTGTCTTAATTTTATAATCAAAATTAATTTGTAATCAAAAACTAAACTTATTTCTACGTAATAACAATTTTTCTTCTTTGTAATAATAATGTTTTTTATTGAACGGGACTTATTATTTTTACTAAATCAAACTTCTAATTGGAATTTAGTGGAGTAACTCTCTTTTATTAAATTGTAATATTATTTGTCATCAACACAAAACCTAAGCTTTATCTTTCAAATCATGAGTAACTAAAGTAATTACTTAATTATTTTGATACATAATACAATTAATTAATGTTTTTAGGAGTTCTTTAATTGTTTTTTTTTTTTTTGAATTAAGAATTTTTTAATTTATTAGAGAACTAGAAAATGCCAATTCTTTGATACCTTTGAGCTGTAATATTCTAAAGGTGATTTCTTTTTGTTTAACTAATGAATATTTTATTTTTATGTTAATATTAAATATTAAGCAACAATAATTTTCCCACGCTCAACCTATAATTATAGGTTATTTACCTTAATCATATATATAACCCATAATCATGATCATTCACCAGATATTAGTTTCATAGATTTGCATGGATGGAATGTTTTATTCTTTTTGCCATAAATAGAACCAGATTCTCTTCATGGTTGACCCTTCTTTTAATTATTTTATTTTATTTCTTCACCTTTGATATAATATTTCTATACAAAACATATCCACTGTTTGACAAATAACTTTTTACTAATTTTTTGTTTGATTTGATGTTTGAATTTTTGTTCAGTCTAAATTTAAAAAATAAAGTTTGGTATGAAAATGATTTTAAGTCAGCTAAAAAAGTAGATTTTTAAGTTAAAATTTAAAAACTACTGATTATAGTAAATTTTCAATTGACTTTTTACTTTTCGATGCATTTATTCTCTAATTAATAAATTTTCAATAAATATTTTTTATCAAAAATCTTCATAACAACTAATATAAACAGCTATCAGTCAATGTATCGCGTTGGTCAACCAAATCAACAAACTTCAATAAACAACTAACAACATATATAGAATCATATTTCATTTCATATATAATACTCCCTTCATTTTTTTAAGTTCTTCCACCTTACTATAACGGGTAATGGAAGAACAAATAAGATCAGAGGGAGTATATATACATATGGTTAGTGGTAATCCGTCACATGTCAAACATATAATTGAACATTGATAACAATATGAAAGCTCAAGACTCAATATGATTTGAGGATGAATTCACTGCATGTAAGTAGTGTAAGAATGGTTTAAACGATAACAAAAGATTTCTAACCCAAAATGTAAGTTATTAGTGATGAAAGTAATCATAGGTTTAAACAAAACTAGGTGCTAAATTGAGTAGAAATCTCTATTCGGATTATCAGGTTGATTTTAAATTTGATGTTTCAGATCAGTTTAAAATCGAGTTTTATCTCCACATGGGTTTTTACATAATTAAAATTTTTTAAAAAAATTAATTAAAATTAAATTCAATAATAAAATTAGATAAATATCGAATGATCGGGTCTATTTTGTATCTTTTAATTGCTTCGGTGCAAAAAATAATAGTAGAAACGGTGAATCTCTTAATTAATTTTGTATGTGGTTCACTTTCCTTTTGACACATGCATCCTTATTTATTGGTTGTGATTGTCTCCCAAATATATTCCTTAATCATTCCTTAGACTATAATGCTGCCGACATAACCAAGTAGCATCCCGCATTAATTATGCTTAATTGTACGTGCTTGTTGCTTTTGAAGCAAAAATTTCTAATCAATAACCGTGATTCGTAAATCACTACAAAAAGATAAAAGGAATAATATTAAAATAAATAAAATTTAAAAAGATAAATTAAAATAAGAAAACTCTCATCCTATCACACCCTATCACATAAAATTGATTTATTAACTTTATAAATAACTGTTATTTACTAAGACTTACACCTCTTGTAATAGGGTATTTATTAGTCAAGTGGTGTATAGAGTTTTTGTTTTAATCGAGAAGACTTTAGTTTTTAGGGTTTATAAAAAGAATTAATTTTTTTATTTATTGACAAATTTTAGCTTACTCATGAATCGTGATTAAGAATAAATGTGATTAATCAAGATTTACATTTTGTTAATTAAGGGATACTTTTTTCTGTTTTGTTGCATGGTATGTATTGAGAAGTAAAGGTAAATATTAACACACCTCTAGGAGAAATAAAAGATTTTTCATTCACAATTGGTATTTGTCAAGGTTTGACTCTAAAGCTCTTCTTTTTGTAGCGATCTTAAACAAGACAACTCGGTCATTTCAAGGAGGCTTGCCTTGTTTCATGTTGTTTGTTGATGGCGTTGTATTGGCAGATGAGATTGCAAATGGGGTAAGTACTAAATTAGAACGATGGAGAAAAGAGTTGGAGCCACAAGGCCAAAAATAAAGAGGAACTGTTATTATATAATCGAGATATGCTTCTAAAGATAAAATAAAATTTTATTAGAAGATTATTAGACTAGTGTTACTAAATAAATCAGAAAGTTGGACTTTTAGAAAGGAACGTAGAAGAAAATGAAAATAGGGAAAACACAAATATTTTGACAATTAAATTATATTTGACATGAAATTTATTTTAGATAGTTTTGACAAATGTTACTTTTATTGGGTAGATTATCACATTTATGACGAAATTTAATTTTAAATGGAATCTATTAATTGCGTTATAACAATTGCAAAAAAATTATAAAATTTATTTATAAATTATTGTATAAGATGATTTTGGTGCGAGATAATGCGCCTCATACAAAATCAAAATAAAACAAGTATTAATATAATTTTAAAAATAATATAAACTCTTTATTTAAATCCATTGAAACACGATTTCTCACAATAAAATTTCAGAGAGGAAAATGATGGTCTCCAATCCATTAAACATTCGGGCTATTAACTAATGGCCCATGATAATAAGTATTATTAGAGGATGAACCATTATTATTTAATGACAATTAATGAGAGGTACACAACTATTTAAACCCAGTTCAATCTTTTAATCCTCCACGGTATGGACTTATTAATCTTTGCGTCTATTTTCTCGATGGTCCCAAATTGTTTGGTTAGTTGTTGAAATTTAGTTTAGATCAATGAAAATAAGGAAATCATCTTAATTTACTTTAGAGTTTCTGCATATGGAGCAAAAAGTTTGATTTTCGACTCCTATTGGGTGCAAATATCAGTTTAGGGGTTTCTTGACTGGGCGCATCTTTCTTAGGAACGTGTTGTATGATTTGTGCGCATCTTTCACAAAAAAGAAAAAACCCCCCATCTGAACCACTGCCAAGTGAGGGATACTGAGAGTACCCTTTACCTTTACCTTTTATCTTAATTCACTCTAGTAACTTATCAAAGTAGGGAGAACAAAAGACTAAGAAACGAGAAATGATTCTCAGATCAGTTGAAATGATTATCGTCTTTTTTAAATATGATTTAGAGAGTGAATTTCACCTAATTTCTCCCTTCTCTTAGCCTACCTTGTTAATTAAAATAGACATCTAGAATAATCTAACTATTGAAATATATATTCTCATAATACTATCTAACAATTTTCACATGGAAAAATCATATTCCTTTAAATTCATAATTCAAAGTTTTGAAAGAAATGAAAATATGAGTTAGCTAAGCCAATGAAATTTTGTTAATGTACTTTCTAAGATTCGTGATCAAATCTTGTTTTCCATATAAAGTTTTTTTTTAGTAACTTCTTAGTGATCATGAAAATTAGGGTTGTGATTCATGAATAGGTTTGAGAATGCCTTTAGATAAAGACGGAATATAATTGATTATATAGGTGGTGAAAATAGAACCGTTATCGTAAGTATGAAAGGTGAAGCCCTATACTATCAAGCTAACTCATTATGCTGAAAATTAAGATTTAAAAAAGAAAAATTATCTAAAATAATCCAACCTTGTATTGATTTTCCTATAATAATCCCAACATTTGATTAACCATGAATAATCTCAATTTTTGGGTTACTTATCTAAGAACATTAAATGATGATCGATTTTTATAGGTTAATTGCAACAAAAAAAGAAAAAATAAATAAATAAATCAAACATATCAAAATTAAAAGTTCAAATCAAAAATAAACTTTCTTGATTTCTCTTTTTAATTTTTAAATTTTAAATTTTTTATAATTTAATTTTGTATTTACTTTTTTATTTTTTTGTTCTTTGCAAAATAACTTGTTGTATAGGTAAGAAATTATCTTGGTATATTCTTAGCAAGCACCCCTTTAAGATGGGATTACTATAGAGAAATTATTAAAAGATTGAATACTTCTAAGTAATTTTTTTTAGGAAAATTTGCTAAAAATAATCTCAACTATCAATTATTTTTTAATAATCCCAACTATTCTCATAATTTTTTGAAAACATACCCACCTCCCTTTCAACCGACTGCAACCGGTAATTTTTGCACTTTTTTCTTTGTTTTTTGATTAATAGATGAAGGGAAAGAGTTAATTTAGAACACTTAAAGTAAAAAAAAGGAAAAAAAGTGGAAAAGTTACATGTTCCAGCCGGTAACAGGGGTGAGTATGTTTTCAACAAATTATGAGAATAGTTGGGATTATTAAAAAATAATTGATAGTTGAAATTATTTTTTGCCAACGGGTGATAGTTGAGATTATTTTGAGCAAATTTTCCTTCTTTTAAAAAAATTGTCTCTATTAATTGTTTTTATTTGTCAATTATAAAAACCTTTCATAATTAAAATAGGACAAAAAAAAATTAAATGAGAATAATAAACATCTTAACTATTGAAATATCTCATGTATATCCACATAGCTAATTAGCTACCATTGTAGCCTTGTAGGATACTATCTACAATTTGCTCGGGCAACTCCCGCATGCAAACTTTACCGCTTCCAAAAAAAGGGTCTCAAAATAAACACAAGGGTCTATTAGAGGTAGACCTGGGAAAACGGTCGGTCGGGCCGGTTACGGGTCGGGTCAATTTCGGTCGGGTTATTTTCGGGTCGGGTTATTTTCGGATCAGGTCATTTTCGGATCGAATCACTTCTTGTTCCGGGTCGGTCGGTCTGACCCAACAGGTTATGACTTACAAAATTTAAAAATTAAGTTTTTCATTTTTTATTATTTATAAAACTTTTTTAATAAAAAAACTATTTGTAATCCCTATGACATTAATCCACATATCAATTGACACAATATTAAAGCCTTATGTGACTCAATTCAAGTTATAGAAAACCAGTTATTTCGACGCTCGAAATTTAAATCTCTATGTATAGTTGGATTTGTGACATACATGTCACATTAGAGAAATTAGATGTACGATTTTCAAAAAATAGTTGGTATGTCGGGTTCATTTGAGTGTAAGGATAATAGGAGAATTAATACTTATTTTGAAAGACTTGTAAGATACGCGCTTCATAAAAGTTATTGTGTTTGACTATTAAAGTTGTAACGTTAGATAAAAATGACGCTAAATATCTTCTCATTTCCTAATAAAAATATCTTCACAATTTTCATGTTAGAAAGATATACAAATAATTAAGTACTTATTTCGTCTTATAAGATACGCGTTTTATAATTTAGGGTAGCGACATTCCTTTTCTAAAAAGCTCATTTGACTGATTTAACAAGATATATGTATTCAATTAAGATGATTATAACGTCCTTTTTTAAAAGAAAATATTATGATGGATAAAAAGACGCTAAATGCGTGTTTTTTGAGATTTATTGATGAGTTTTAGGGTTCAAGCGATATACTCAATATGTTGAGATACTTTGAAAACTAAAATTTTATTTGAAATCAATTCTAACATTGAGATTACTCTAAAAATTGATATTGGACCTCTCAAAATGGGTCGGTCGGGTCGATTGTCGGTCGGGTCATTTTCGGTCGGGTAATTATCGGGTCGGTCATTTTTCGGGTTAAGTCGCTTTCGGATCGGTCGGGTTCGGATTTTGTCGGGTCGGGTCCCGGATCCATTTTTGGATCGGATCAAATTTTCCCAGGTCTAATTAGAGGATATCATTTCAAATGTTAAATGCATTTAGACATAAACAATTTAATAAGTTTAGGAGCTATTTCAAATTTTCTTTTAGATTTGATTAATATATCCAAAAATAAAGAAAATGGGCACAATATGTAAGGTCTAAATCAATAAAAAAAAAATCAACAATAGTGTAGATCTATGTACTTTTTTTTGTCTGCTCTTTAATTTTAAATACACAAAAAATTCTCCCTTTAATATATACAGTATATTGCAAAATCAAAGTGACAGAGAAATAGTAGTTAAAATATAGTAATAGTATTTATTGTATTACTACTCTTATTTGTAAGTCCTAACAATGTAAAAATCATAATATGAAATGAAGTGAACGATCTACTTAGATTCCATTTAAAAGTTGTATTTTCGATCTTTTTTCGTTTTTACATTATTATTTTTAATATTTTTTTCAAGCAAGTTCGAAGTTCTTAAGAAGTTTTGAGATCTCATTTATTTTACATATTTTTGTAATTTTGGGGCTATAAATCAAGTAATTAAATTAAATTTAAGTAATAGAAATTAACTTAAACTAATATTTAAGATCTTTTCATTTTTGAAGCGATATATGATTAAAATTTGAGCACTTTGCACATGCACAAAACCACCTCTAGCTTTCTAGAGGAGAAAAGAGATATTTTATATAAACTCAAAATTATTTATATATATATATACTTTAGTGATGAACGATATAATTTACACGACATAGCCTTTGTATTGTTCTTTTCATTTGAACTTAAAAGTTTTGATTTGAATTTATTAAGGTATAGTTTGATCTAATTTGATCTGAATGTTTTCTAATCAAATATGAATTAATATGATTTTTTCAGAATAAATGATAAATAAAAAAACTAAATTGAAAAGAACATGATCATAGTGGTATGGTATACATACCCTTATCATACGAAATACTAAATTTTGAAAATAACCCATGTATACCTAAGTTTTTTTTTTCAGAAAGGACTACAATATTATCATCAAAAGGCCATTTTCCATCAATCATCAATGAAATAACATTTTCTAAAAAACTTACAAGAATAATTAAATTTAAGGAGTAAGATGATCGACAAAAAAAAAAAGAAATTCTTAATTTAGAACGTTGTACCCAACGAAATGTCCAACAGTTTCGGGACATATGCCAGCTACTTAAGCAAAGAAACAATGAAAGATGACAAAGTGCATAAATTAAAATGTCCTATATTATACTTTCTCCATTTTATTAATCTCACTTAATTTTTATATTATCGCTAATTTATAGGTTAAAATATAATTATATGAATCTTGTTAGAATGGTCTCAATATAAATTTTATTGATTTTTAGTTTTCATAATTTTTCAATGTATATAATTAAAATATTAACGATTGAACTAGTGCATTAAGGCGTGTAAAAGTGTCAACTGGGTGCAAGTAAAAAAAACAAGAAAGTAAAATAGACTATACCGTTTAGATCGCAAAATCAGCAAATAGTAAAGGAAAATATGTTATATATTAAATATAGCTTGCCTTAAATTACTTCTTACTCCCTCCCGCGCTTACATATTGCACCAACGAAATTTTGTAAAAGATTAAGAAATGATGGAACTATTTGAATTGTGTGGATTAAATTAAAAAAATTAAAATTTATTAATAAGATTAAAACAACGTGCATGTTGACATTGCCATAACAGAATGTTGTAGTAAGGTAAAATGAAATAACCAAAAAGAAAATTGTGACAATATCAAACAAATAATAAACTATTTTAATATCTAAGACATAACATAATTAAATAAATTTTTTTAATGTAAATCGTTTGAAAAAGTATTTTCATGATATCAAAATTTTAAACATATTTTACTAAAAATATTAAAAATTTAAAATAGTGTCGTAAATTAAATAGGGTAAAAACAAAGTGTAGTATATATCGAAATTACTTCTATTCATATCATATAGAAGTACAAAGTATATCTTATATTTCCTCCGTTCTTTTTTACTTGCAATATTTTTTTTTGCAAGTTTTTAATGTACGAATTTAATCATTAATATATCTAATTATATATATAAAAAAATTATGGAAATTAAATGTTAATAAACGTTGAATCGAGACGATTTAAACAAGATCTCATATAAGATATAACTATATTTTAACTAATAGATTACTGACAATATAAAGTTAATTTGTTTAATAAATAGTGTCAAAGTCAACAATATTGCAAGTAAAAAGAACCGAGTAAAAAAGAATGAATAATATGAAACCTTAGCACACAAGTCACAACACAATGGAAAAACTTACCAATTAAAGACCAATGTCAATGAAAATAAAATAATGCTATAAGCATGATAGGATTTGTGGAAATTAGTGCTATAGGTAGCTATAGCATTTAACATGAGACTACAACAAAACAAATACTTACTTCTATTTGGATGGCTTAAATAAGGCTCCTAGTTATTGTTATTTTTTTTAATTTTTTTTTAAATTTGAAACTAAAAATAATAATTAATCAAAGTGGTTTTCATTTTGTAAAAATAATCCCAATATTCTAATTTTTTACTGATTTCTCTACAATAATCTCAATATTTGATTACACATAAATATTTTTAATTATAAAGGGTGTTTGCTAAAAATGCACCAAGGCAACATCTTACCTATGTAACTAGTTATTTTGCATATAAAAAAATAAATTTCAAAATTAAATTGTAAAAAAAATTGAAAAGAAAACAAATTCAAAAAGAGAAATCAAATAAGTTTATTGTTTGATTTTAACACTTAATTTAATTTTTTTATAGCAATTAACCTGCAAAAATTGATCACCATCCGGGTAATAATATACATGGGTAAATAACCCTAAAATTGGGATCAATAGTTAATCAAAAGTTGAAATTATTATAAAAAATTAAATAAAAAGTTGAGTTATTCTAGATAATTTTTCCTTTTATTTCTAGTAATTTGATTTTAAAATTATATTTTCAATAAAATTGACTATTTTTTTTTATTATGCGACTTTGAGAATAAAAAAATCAATCACCATATTACCGAAAAACCCTTAGCTTTCACTGTTTTCACGACACACCCTTTGACTATATTATAAGTATATTAGAAAACTTGCACTTTCTATTTGGTTAACAACAATCACCATTTGTGTGAAATCTTCATAATCTAGGTGATATTTAAAATGGATCAAAAAATAGTGATATTTAAAATGGATAGAATATAAGAGCTCTCTAAATCCATCTGGGAGACCGTACCATGGTGCATGCTTTTCGCCGATGATATAGTCTTGGCCGCAGAAACCAAGGAGGAGGCTAATAGTAAATTGAGAGAGTAGAGAGAAGCCTTGGAGGGAAAAAGGCTGCGCATAAGCCGTACAAAGACAGAATACCTGCGATGCAATTTCAATGGGATAGAATCGCTAGGGGAGCCAGAGGTAACCATAGGAGGTGAAGTTGTTGTGTGTACGTCCAAGTTCAAATATTTGGGTTCTGTGATTCAAAGCGACGGGGAGATTGATGGAGACGTTACTAATCGTATACAAGCGGGTTGGCTTAAGTGGCGAGCAGCAACCGGGGTGCTTTGTGATAAAAGTTTCCGAGGCGATTAAAAGGTAAATTTTACCGCATTGCGATTAGGCCGGCGATGTTATATGGGACAGAATGTTGGCCCGTAAAGAAGGTTTTCGAACAGAGGATGGAAGTAACAGAGATGCATATGTTGAGGTGGATGTGTGGTAAAACTATGTTGGATAGGCTAAGAAACCAGGAGTTCAGGGAGACGTTAAGGGTTGCACCTATCTCCGCAAAGATGCGGGAGAACAGGTTGAGATGGTTTGGGCATGTGCAAAGAAAGACACATGACGCCCCAGTAAGAAGGATCGAATGCATCATAGTGGAGGGTAAGAGAAGTCGAGGACGACCTAAGAGAACGTGGGAGGAACAAATCAAAAGTGATATGCATGAACTTCACCTCTCCAAGGACCTGACCAGGGATAGGGCCAATTGGCGGCGCCTTATCCAAGTCCTAGATTAGTAAACCTGTCCCTTTACCCCCTCGTTCGTTTTTATCCTTTGCCTTTTTGTCGCTTTTTACATGTTTCTTTGATCTTATCTTTGTTTTTGTGTGTGTGCTTCTATTCTATTTGCCAACTGCAGGTTCCTCTTACTAGAAGAACGTTCTCGAGCTGGGGGACTCTTTGATCGCACTCTCCTTATGGATATGAGCATGCCATCGTTCCTCCCTCCCCAGACCCTGATCATAGTTTTCTTTGATCGGGATACACTGGGTATGATGATGATGATGATTTTATAATTTTAATTATCAATTTATGCATTAACTTTTATTGAGTTTGCAATTTGTAATTTAATATGGTATGGGAATCTCATATTAAGAGTTAGTATGATGTCATGAATCTATATATATTGCATCTATACTTCTTACTCAATAAACTCTTAAGTGAAGCTACTACATTATTTTTATACAACTAGTCTCTTCAGAGACCGTCTCTTTGAGATACGTATTTTAAGCCCAACCAATTAAAAATTAATGCCTATTTACCGTATTCTTAATGCTTATTTACATTATTCTTAATATTTACTTACCGTATCCTTAATGCCTATATTCAATATCTTAAATGTCTACTTACATCATTCTTAATGCCTACTTACAATATTTTAAAAAATACTTCATATAAGAAGCTAACCCAATTAGAGATGGTCGCTCAAAAAAACCGTCTCTCACAAAAATTTGTAATTTTAATATTCTAAATTCATTCCTATATTAACGTATCTTAAAGTATCAACTATCAGTCCAAACTTATTGATAAACAAATTTCTAGACCAACTTGTAAGCTACCACCTTATATGTGAACAACATGAAAAATAAAAAATAAAAAATAGAAAAAACCCTATAATGTGAATGTATTGATAGATTGATATCCAAAGTACTACGGCTAAAGATTACATTATAGGAAGAAAGAGAAAGAAAGAAGTTGATAGTATTTGATATTTGATAATGAGAGTGAAAAGGTTGTAGTGGGAAGGTGGGCATTGCCTATTTTCCACCAAACAAAAAAGCTTATGATAATTGATTTTTGTCCTTTTTTTTAAATTTTTTTTTTAATTATTTTTAAATGCCTTGTAAATTTAGAGGGAAGAAGGGGAAAGTATGATGGTGCCATTACACTGCAACAATGTTTTAATTGCAATCAGAAAGTCCCCCCTTCACTGCCCATTACTCTCCTTTTGTCTTAAACCATATGGTAAGTCCCCATAAGCTAGAACATACCATTTACTACTATACTCAATCTACTACTTCATATACTTAGATATACTTAGAACTGTTCATTCGGGTTATCGGGTTAATTTCGGATTAGGTATTTCGGGTCAATTTGAAATCGGATTGTTTCCATATTGTCTTTTACATAATTGTATATCATTTTAAAAGTGGATTCAAATCGAATTTAATTACAAGAGTAAATTTCAGATTATCGGGTCTAATTTAAATGGCTTTTTATGTATCTAACATGTTGTATGGCTACTTATGTATCTTCTTAGGAGCATTCGTGTACTATTTTCCTCCTTTGCTTCATTGTCTCGACTCTCGAGATCGAGGATTAGTGGTTTAATTGGTGATCACTGATCGGTTTTTCATTTTCAATATAGTTGCTGATTATATATATATATATATATATATATATACTCTTTTCATTTCATTATACTTACTATATTGGGTATAACTAAAATCATAAATAGTCAATATTATAAAAGTACGCAATTAAACAAGTAAAATAAGATCTCAGTTTATCATTTTTTTACGTATTAGCCACAAGACATAAAACAAGTTAAATGATCGTTAGTATCAATAACCTTTAGATAACTAAATAGACCGAGAAAAAAGAGTAAATTAAGTTTAATTTTAAAATCTTATCTGAAAAAAGTGTTACTACGTACTACAACAAATTTAGTTTTTTGCGACATTGAATTTAGTGGCATTAAAAAAATGCCACTAATTCATATTTTTAGTGTAATAATTATTAGTTTTTATTTTAAGTTTCACCATTTAAGTTTAATTTTAAAATCTTATCTGAAAAAAGTGTTACTATGTCTAAAAGCTTTAGTGTGACTTTTTAATATGCCGCTAAAGGCTCTAATAAATGTCACTAAATCCTCTATTTCACTATAAGAAAATTAAAATAGCGACATTCTTTAAATGTCGCTAAATATATCCCATTAAAAACAAATTATGTTGCACTGACGTTACAAATTAAATTACATGTTTAAAGTTGTTGTTGGCCAATTGAATACCTGATTTGTTCCCTTCATCCCTTGTAGTTGTTTGTAACGGGACACCTCTTGGAATATGTAGAGGGGACAGTTTCTGTTAAATGATAAAAATTATGACCCATATATCAATAAATTTACAATTATAGAGTTGGATGCTAGTAAAAAAAATTCAATTATTTTCTTTGGATAAATCATAGATATTTTTTAAGATTAATTTTGCAGTATCAACTACTTTTGATTTTATATAAATATAAATTGTATTTCCATTCATGTATACACCATTCATGTATACACTTTTATTTTCCTGAAAAGTGATACTTATTTTCAACTAAAACAAGATGTAATTTTTTAATTAAATTAGGTTGTTTATGTGAGTAACAAAAATTAGAAATCAAAAATAACATTGTGATTATACCAATAAAAATTAGTTTTATTTATTTGATATTTTATTTGATTTAGTTTATTTATTGATTTGAAATATTACTTTTACAAAATATATGTTTTAATATATATGTAAATAATAAATTAATTAGTAATTTTTAAACTTGTATTATTTTAATGAATACTACAATATAATAATTAAGTTTATGTTGTAATATGTAAAAAATATCAGTATTTATAATTAAATTTTTAATTATAATATCCGTACTTAGCACAATTTTGTGTAGTGATTATAAAAATTTCAAAATTCAAATTAGTAAATATTTATAACATTCGTATTTTGACTTATTCGTTTAGTTTTTAATTATAAATATTTCTAGTTAACTATTTAGTTTTTATCAATCATCTCTATAGACTACAATAGCTAGCTTAAATAATTAGTTACCAGCTGACAAGTAGAATATTTCTAGTTAATCATCATTATTATATTCAGTATATCCCGCTCATAGAAAACTATAATCAGGATCTGGGGAGGGAAGGACAGCGGAAACTCATACCCATAAAAGAGAGCACGACCAAATAGTCCCCCGGCTCGAGTAAGAAAAAGATAAGATTCTGCAGCTGATGAACCAAGTGCAACTGAAGCGAACTCCGCAAGTCTACATCTTATCACACCCTTAGATATAAGATAAATAAAACCAGAATATTTTTAGTTAATCAAATCAATAACTCCATCTCTAACAACCATATAAAAATCTTGTACACTAAAATTATCTAGCGTAAACGTGTTAGGAGAGGGAATAATAATCCCCTATTCTAATTAAATTATCGTATTTTTAAATATTTTTTATAATAATATTTAATTGTTTATTAATAATGACTTTCTTCCTTATTTTTTTCTCCAACTCGCTTCTCCCATGTAATTCTTCGCTCTTTTTCATTAAATTGGTACCAAAATAAATACAATATTTAATTAGAATAAGCGGGAGTAAAAGGTATATACTTCCTTAGCTTCAATTCTTTTTAATGTCGAATTTTCTTTTTGGGTTAATTTGACATATTTGTTCATTTTTCTTTTTTGGCATAGATTTTTTTACTTAAATACCTTATGTTCACATAAGTAAAGACCATAATATCCCCACTTACATTACTTAAAATGCTCCAATTACCACCTATATAATTATTATAATCACTTAAAATACCCCAAATACCACATTTACAATTATTATAATCACTTAAAATACTCTAACTACCACCTTCTTAAAATCAGGGTCAGCTTTAGAAATTTTGGAGCCCTAGGCGAAATAGCACATTGGGGTACTTTTCCTTTGCAATTTATAACCTATACAGACCATAAACAACTACTAATTTTTCTTTTTTGACATGTGGCCCTAATCGACGGTCCCTCTTTCCCATCCTTAAGGCCGGCCTTGCTTAAAATCCGTGCCCAACCAAAGTCAACACTTAAAAAGAATTAATACTTCATAAGTATGTTTATATATTTAAGGAGACCAAAATGTATGGAAGAAGAAAAAGTAATCAGAAAATGTAAGGCTACTGTTTAATTTCCACAAGATAAAAAGAAGAGGGTGTTCCAATTATTCAGGCCTGTGCCTCAGAAAGAGTCAGATTATGATATCATATCGTATACAATGGATTGTTTTCTAAAATTGTCTTCTCAATAACTAGCACTTTCACCAGATGATCATCAGATACTATTGTTTTTTTCATTATTTTATTAATTATTTTTTTTCTGACCTGCCCATTTCTCTAAATATATATATATATTGATTGATAATGATTTATCTGATTTAGCACTTCCATATAATGTCAATTCCTCTTCTCTTTCTGCGCCACCCAAACTTGATCTCATATGCTTGTAGGTCCCGTTGTTTACATGTGAGTTATTCCATATTAAAAAGCAAAAGAGACGAGATTATAATCGTACAGGAGCGTATTTGGATTCGGGTTGGCATGGGTCATGGCCCTGGTGATAAAAAATAAAGTAGTATGTTAAATTGATGTTCAGTGTTTGAATCACGATGTTCTATGCGCTTTGATAATGGCGCTTCCGATCCAACTAATTACACCTCGTCAATGAGAGGTTATATAATATTAGCCTTGGCAATAAATTTTTTTTGGATTAGCCCATGTGAGGGTATAACGTTTTATAAACTTAAAACTTAGAGTATTGATTATTGAACCTTGTTTGAGCTTGTAAGTGGGTTAATTCGTATCCTTTATTTGGTGATTTGGATTTGTTGAGATACGTTTCTTGATTTCTATCATAATATCAGAGCACACGTGTGAGTTGTCAGAAAGAAAAAAAAAAGTCATATTTTATAAACACAAGCTCGTAAGTGAATTGCCTTTATACTTATTGTTTTAAATATCTATAACCATTTTTTTATATTCTATGAGACAAAGGAGCAAAGTCAGAATATCCGGAATAAAAGAGCAAAGTCTGAATTTAAGTGAGTTAAAAATCTTCATATCAACATTACAATAACGGTTTTAAGAGTAATTAAATAATTATAACTCGGTGTTAGAAAAACTGACCCTACTTATAAAATTTCTAAAATATAAAAACAATTTATGAAATAAGAGTAATTATAAATTATATATCAAATGAAAAATTGCAAGAGCGTTTTAATTATCAACATAAAACATAAATACATTGTATCATCCAATATAAGACCTTGTATCATTGTATCACCCAATATAAAACCTTATTAAATCCAACATGTTACATCATTAGAAACACAAAAATAGTATAGTATAGGACATAATTAAACAATCCATCATATAGCATCTTAAAAGTTTATTTTTTGACGTAAAAAGTTGATTTATGATTATAAATAATGAGAAAGTAGAAGTCATTCATTTATCTTGCATTCAATACTAGTACGGCATTGTTATTTCTTTAATATTTTTTCGGATCTTTTTATTCATAACTATGGGGTCCATTACTAAACCAAATTTCTATGCATTAGGTAGGCATGAATCTTAGACCGCGGCATTTTTGACCTACTCTCATGACGGACCTTAACTTTGTTTAGAGTAACTTTGTTCCTAAACTAAGATATCATCATCATCATACATAATATCCCGCTCGAGAGCAGGTCTAGGTGAGGAAAATTGACGGACAATTCATACCCATACTCCCTTCACAGGAAGGATCGGACTTACCTCAAATAGAACTATAGAAAAACTCTGCATGAGAGGACATGAGTGGTACTTGTCAATAAGTATATAAACTCATAATTTTTTTGTCAAAATAAGAGTATTAGGTTTGGACTAATTATTCCGTTGTATTCTATGTATTTTAAGAAAATTGAAGAGGTTCATAGAACTAAAACAAATGGAGCCACCGTCTATGATGTACTATCAATACAATACGTAAGAAGTTGAAATTTCATAGAATACATGATTTGGTCAACTATAGGGATATAACACATTATTTTAGGCTTGTGAGACACTATCAAAATTTTAGTTCTCTTCATCTCTATCTATAAATTATGTTTTGACCCATTTTACAAATGTTTGAACTATCAAATCGAATTTAATTCATAGAATTTGATGGAGAAACAAAGATAAATGAGATAAAAATAAATATCGTAGGATAATATGAGAAATATATGGATAAAATTAAAATTAAATGTATGTTATAAGTCTGAGTGAGAATATACTAATCGTTAACCAAAATTAAAAATTAGATAAATTTAATGAAACAAAAAAAATTAGAGCAAATTTCTTGTCACATACTAAGGATCATATAGTTATAGAAGTTTAATATTTTTAAGGTATATCAAAGGTTTTTGCTGGACTTTGTCTAGATTTAAATTGCCTTTCGGACTTTATTTGACCAAATAATCTAAATGTGAGTCATAAATAATTTTTAGCCACCAAAAATTCACTTTGAAGTCAAATTAAAACATTACTTTGAACACTAATTTTAGGGTTGTGGCCTAATTTTTTGAGACAAATGGATGTCTCACAATCTGCTCACTAAACTCATTTAAAATTTAAATTCTCTAAACGCATCTCAAATCCAACAGACTTATTCTAAACCCGATTATTCAACAATCCAAAAGCAATTTTAAACTTGTTTAAACCTAATTTATATTTATATGGATGCAATTTAGATTCAAATATAATTTATGGACCCATTTAGTAATAATGAACATTTAAAAGGTAAGAAAAGGGCAAAGTATAAATGGTTAATTGAATAAAGAGACGTTAGACCTATCAAACCCGATAGGTATAAATTAATGAATATCCGAGTTTGATATTTAAAAATCCAACTCATAACCATCTCTCCTCCAAGTATCACATAATTAGGAATATTTAATACTTGTTAGAAATTTAATCATGTATAATCAATAAAAATTAGTTTATCTTAATAATAACTCCTCCGCTCCATACAAATTTTCACAACTAATGTATAATACCCAAAAGGAAAATTTGCTCAGAATAATCCAACCTTTGTCTGATTTTTCTACAATAATCCAAATTATTGATTAACCATGAATAATCCCATCTATTGATAGTTGTTTCCAATGGCATCCAAGCAAGTAAAACAACCGGCTACAACAGGTCATTTCTTGACCTTCTTCTTCATCCAAGCATCTTCTTCTTCACATGACATTTCCTCCATTAAAACCAGTTTACCTTCTATTTCAAAATCATTCTTTCTCTCATATACACTAATTTTTTACTTGCTTGGATGCCATTGGAAACAACTATCAATAGATGGGATTATTCATGGTTAATCACTACTTGGGATTATTGTAGGAAAATCAGACAAAGGTTGAATTATTCTGGACAAATTTTCCTACACAAAATTAGTAGAAAAGTATATAATGAGAATTTTTAGCCTTGTCGTGATTTAATTATGGAAGTTAATGATGAGAGAAATTGTATCACTACAAAAAATTTAACTTTTCGCGATTTTGATTTTAGTGGCATCAAAAAATATCATTGTTTGAATTTTTAGTGTAATAATTGTTAGTACTTATTTTAAGTTCCACTATAAAGTGATTTAGTGAGATTTGACCTTTAGTGATATATGTAATTGTTACTGTAGTCTACAGTGGCATCTATGAGAAATGCCACTAGATCCTATGTCGCGAAAAGCTTTAGTATGATTTTATATTATGCTGCTAAAGAGCTTAATAAATGTCACTAAATCTACTATACCATTAGAAAATTAAAATAGTTATATTTAAATTAAATATCGTTAAATGTATCCCACTGAAAGTAAATTATGTGTAAGATTAAAAATAATATAGATGCAATTATCCCATAAACAGATTAATTGAGTATTAAGTGGGTAATTAATGAGCTAAAATGGTGGAATTATAAGTCAAAATCAAAATATCACAAGCTCTATGTGAGACAACCATTTTTAATGGATGTGGCAATAAGGAGGGAGAATATAATATAATAAATAAAGTAATAAAGTACAATACGTAATTATGTAATAATAATTATAATACTTAATTTTCTAATAAACAAATTATTGTTTAGAATATATTAAGTATTTAAAAATACATAATATAATAATAATAATGAAAACAATTCTACATCAAAAAATTGAAAATTAAAATTTGAGCATTGTTATTTTGGATATTAATTTTTTTTAATATATTTTCTTTTGCATTGGATGTTTTCTTAAGATAATAATTATTGAATTGTGCAATCTTTACGTATTTTTTCACACTAGTGTTAATTGCGTATCTAATTGGTAAGTATGTACAAGGTAATACTAGCCAAAACTAGATCATGGAGGATGTTTTGTCGATATTTTAAACTTATTTAGTTTTTATTAATATCCATCTCCAAAACCAAATATATAAAAATTCATATCAAATACCTTCCCTGTTCTGATTTACTTGCTACCATTGCCACTTTAAATTTGCTGCTTATATTACAAAGAGTATTCCTTTAATTTGTTTTATATAGCCATTACAAAGAGTATTCCCTTTAATTTTTATCTAATTATTTTTCATTTTGTTTCGTTCTACTTAATTTGCATTAATTCTATTTTTGGATTTTGGCTCACCAAAACCTTTTAACCTCATCCATACATTTTAACTCTCTTTTATTTTTAACCACACAATTCATTCTCTCTCTTTATTTATTACCATTATTTACCTTTTTTCTTAAAAAAAAACTACAATTTTATCTTTAATTCAAACTATATGAGACAGAGTGATTACACTTTACGTCTTTACCTATTGATATCATGCTCATGCATTAATCTCAAGTCATTACAATAATAAATCTCGCATGCCGTCCTTGGAGAGTACGAAGTCCTTTTTAATGCCATATGATAAAACCTAAGGAATGGAATAAATTAGACGAGTAAGATTCTTAGGTTTTACTCTAACTAGATAGTAAAATTACAATTGGGATCTAGTACTCTGTCCTTTTAAATTAACATTAAATATAAACTGAGATTTCTATATAAAAAAATTAAAAAATAATAATAAATAATAAAACGAATTGAATTGTGGTGATAGAAGTAAAAAAGAATTAAATGTATAGATAAAATTTAAAAAATAGTTGCGCACCAATCATCAAAATATAGAGATGATGCAAATAAGTGAGATGGACTAAAATAACAAATGGTAATAAATGAGCATGATAGAGGAGTACTATACTAAAAACAGCTAGTCTCTTGAGAGACCGACTCTTTGAGAGACGTATCGTAAGCCCAGCCCATTAAAGATTAATACCTACTCATCATATCCTTAATGCTTATTTATTGTATCCTTAATGCCTACTTTCAATATATTAAATGTCTACTTATATCATTCTTAATGCCTACTTACAATATTTTAAAAAATATATAATAGGTCAGCCCAATTAAAAATGGTCTCTCAAAAAGACCGTCTCTCACAAGAATTTGTGTACTAAAAATAGATTTATGTCATTCATTTAAAAATGAAAGTTACAGACAGACTAAAATAGTAAATAAGTGAAATGCACAGTCTGTTTTAATGAATTGAGCATGTGTAAGGTATCCGATTGTACAAGACTCCTAAATTTAAGAGTCTCAAATAATAGTTAACATTAGGTTACATTGCTTATGCTTTAGTTAAATTATTTATATTTAGGCCTTAAAATTTTTAAAAAAAGGTAAACAATAAGGGAATAAAATTTATAGTGTAGTTTTACTTTGCCCATATATATTTTAAGAAGTTGTCATAATATTAGAGCACAATGTAACAAACTCATATCATTATCGAATAACGATCATTTGAAGTTTTGCATGAAAAGGAATTTTACTTAGAAAAGAAGGGATTGAAAAGTGATTCGAAGGCCAAATTCATGATCCAAGCAAACAAAGCAAACATGCAAAACGAATCCTATATTGCAACTAAACTAACAACTCAATGTAAGGACGCTCTCAGTATCTCGCACAAGACAGGGTCTGGGTGGGGGTTTCTTATTTTCCTGAAAGATGCGAACAAATTATATCGTGTTTCCCCAAGAAGGGAGTAAAGAGAGATGCGCGCAGTCAAGAAACCCCCTATTGATACCTACGCCCAGTAGGGGTCGAATCCCAAACCTTCTGTTCCACATACAGATGCTCTATCCATTGAGCCACAAGCACTAAAAAAATAAAATAAAAATTGCTTCTATCGACCTAATACGTATTCAATAGTTGCAATAATGCTTTTAATATGTTACATTCGTTGTTTAAGGCAGCATACACGTAACATAAATTGAAAGTGCATAATATCGTATAATAACTTGTATGGCCTACGATGATTCATACATTGTACATGTCAATTAAAATAAAAACAGTTGTTACTATAACATACTAAACAATAATAAGTCATCAATAACCTTTTTCTATATATAATAGACCAGCTGATAAGTTATTGTCACAACAACTCCATCAGAATTCTACGGATGACAGGTCAATTATAGTTGTCACAACGCGCAATATTAGTACAATAACCATATATTATGCCATGCATGGCTTAAATAAGGAATGGGGTGTGTTTGAGTAAAAGAGGGACCAAATGAATCACCCACATTGCCTTGAGAGCACAGTTTCTCTAATTTTTCTGATACAAAATCTTAGGGTATGACAGAGATAATCTCCTACTTGTAACACTCAAAAGACAAGTACATACACAAATATATCCGGGCAGGTTTTGGGTATGTTCAACATGTTCGACTGCATAAGGCCCCAAAAAGTTAAGGGCCTTAACATTTATAAATTACTTAGTATATATGTTAATTGTTCAAAGATACAAAACTGTTAGAAAAATATCATAAATTTTAAAATTGTACAGAATTTTCAAAAAATTTGTCAATTTTTACTCGGCTTCAGAATATATGATCATAAACTTGTGAGTTTTGTAGGGGACCTAATGGAAAGCACTTAGGACCATTTGATTTAGATCAGATGGTAACCATGCCATCCAGCTAGCTAACAAATGAGGGTGCACTGGACCACATTTTGTGGGGATACATCTGATCACAAAACAATCAAAGCTCTTATTATATCTTACTCAATGAACAAGTTAGTAGTTCATCTTTTTTCTTTCATTATTTATATTTGGGCCCTTTTTAACAAGTTTCAGTGATTTTATGGACTTTTTGTGGAAGACCCAATAAAAATTGGACCACCCTAGAGTTTTCGTACTGACTTTTTTCAGTTCTACTCCACATTTTTCTTAGGGTAGGGTGGTCCAAAAATGGAGTATAGTTTTTGGTGCAATATAGGAGTTTAAGAACAAGTCTACTTTAGCCTAGAGTACTAAATTTACAAGTAGAGGCGAAATCGGAATCATCATCAACAATCCAATATTCCGTTCGAAAACAGGGTCTGGATGAGGGAATGTGACAGACAATTTATATTTGTACTCCCTTGGGAGAGAAGGGGTGCAACACAAGGACTTTCCAAGAAGCACCCATCCTAGTACTACTCTCGCCCAAACACGCTTAACTGCGGAGTTCTGATGGGATCCGGTGCATTAGTGCTGGTATGATCGCATCCTAATGCGAAATCAGAATATTATTATAAAAAGACCGAATACTTATTTTTATATGTATATTTATCTAAATTGACTGTTATAATAGTGTTTTTTAATCAAATACCACTAGATTTACCTCTAGGACAACTGAAAAATTAGTCTTTTTGGTTTTGTTCTGTATATAGTTTCTATTAGTGATGATTGTGTTTGTTGATTTGTTTTGATTGATACTTGATAAAGTGGAAAGTTAGAGATTACGCTTTCTATTTCTTTTTGATGTTTTTATTTTTATAATGTTTAGAACTCTATATGTTTTCCGTAACTTTAGTTTTTAATGTTTGTAGTTTCTATATTTCTTTCGCTATTTTATATATTTTTTTAATGCTTATAGTCTCTATTTTTCGTCATTTATTTTGTTATTCAAGAGATAACATTTCTATCGTCTAAAACATTTAATTTTTAAATTTTTGATAAATATTTTTTTTTTAACATTTGTTGACTTTGTTATGATGTAGTAGTAGTAGTAGTATAGGTTTTCAGAAGCAGTGAAGTGTTGACAGAAACAAGTCTTTTGTTTGTAATTTTTCCACATAAATATGATTAATTAGGGGCATTTGGCATTGAAATTTGAGATACAATTGAAATTGGTAACAGACTGTTTTTCAGAGCTTTGTCAACATATACTTGGACACAAAGTCCAGAATCCAATGCATTCTACAATTTAGTATGATAGGAGTATAAGAAATGAAAATATTATATCAGGTTGTTTTATCATGGGACAGATTCATATAAGAAGTTTAAATTAATAAATGCTTTTTCTATTTTGAATACTCGCTACATTATGATTATTGATATTATTCATCGTTTAAGTTTATTTTATATATTGCAGTTAATGTGCAAGGAATTGGGATTTTGTTTGTATCGTTTAATTGCATACTTTCATAATATTCACTTGTTATAATTTTTAGATGTGTATATTTTAATATATAAATGATCAAAAAAAGCATTAAATGGCACAAAAATTCAAATATAACAAGTATAGTGAAATGGAGGGAGTATTATTTTAATGTTTAAAGCGAATATTTAGTTGGACTATTTAGCAATCACAAGATCATCTTATGAGAATGAGCTACTCTTGTGAGAAATCGTCTCTGGTGAAACAACCTCTTAACAAGGAGCCTGTATACTGATAATTTGTATTAATTGGGATATTTAATTAATCAAATGCTCTCTTGAGAGACCGTCTTTTGTAAAGACGACTCTCAAAAGTCCAGCTCAAATCTATATTTACAGTTGTAACAATATATATTTACAATTGGACTGGGCTTTTGAAAGCCGTCTTTACAATAGACGGTCTCAAGTAAGAATTTGTGTTAATTTATATATGAAGAAGCGCAGGTATTACTTGGGGGTTTCTTGACTGCGTGCATCTCTCTTTACTCCCTTCTTGGGGGACGGGTATGATTTGTCCGCGTCTTTCAGGAAAAGATAAACCTCTCACCCGAACTCTGCCTTGTGCAGGATAGTGGTAGTGTCCTTTACCTTTACCTCTAAGGTTTTTTGATGTGATCGTCTCATGTAATAATTTGTGAATGATAAATTACGTAAGATTAATGATGACTATGTTCAGATAGAGAAGCCCAACCAATATGGGACTATAATGGGCCTTTATTTCTTCCATGTATATGGACTCAAAATCTAATCCAGCCCGATCGTAGTTTTATCAGGTTTTCTGGTGTGTAACGCATGTGTATGTATTGTATGTTAAATCAACTCGTTTTGTATGAGACCGTTTCATTATAAAACGAATCTATATAATTAATTTATTTTTTAATTGAGCACTTTAAAATTATAAGTTATCACTTTGATAGAAATCGCCCGATAAAGATATCTCATCGTGTCTAATTTAAGAATTTGTGATGCCCAATAGTTGATACGTGGTAGTTTTTTCTAAGCTTTTCAAAGTCTTTGGGGAAGTTTGCTGCGGTGGAGATATTCATATTTCTAAAACTACTTTGCCCATATTTTGTTGAGCCAGTCTTTTGAGAGACCGTGTTTGTGAGAGACACCTCTTAGGCCCAACCCATTATAACTTAATTTCTACTTTTACTTTATATTTTCTTTTATAGGCCGACCCAATTAGAGATAACCTCTCAAAGAGATGGCCTCTCACAATAATTTGCGTATTTGATTTGATTAAACCATAGGTTTATATGTGAAAAAGTATCGTTTTTGCAAATATATTTTTAAAAGCACAAGTAAATCACATTTTCTCTATTCTTCCATCACCACTTATTCTAAGAGTTTTGTAAGATAAACTTTTATGTGAAATTAATGTAAATATGTATGATAAACAAGCCAACCTAAAATAGTGTGCACAAATGTCAACATAATTTTAAATTATAAGATTTCTTTTGAGAGATCATATCTAATTGAATCGACCCATTATATTTTTTAAAATATTGTAAGTAGGAATTAAGAATAACACAAATTCTTATTTGAGACCGTCTATACAATAGACGTCTCAAGTTTGAGCTGGTCAAATTTATAAATTTAAAAAAAAGAAACTAATTGGTTGTTTTGTAAGTTAAAAGGGAGATATGAGCTGGTCTCTTGAGAGACGTCTATACTATAGACGGTCTCTCAAGAGAGGACCTGTAAGAATAATGTAAGTAAACATATGATATTAATAGTAGGCATTAAAGATACAGTAAATATGCATTAAGGATACAGTAAATATGCATTAAAGATAATATAAGTAGGTAAGTCAATATTATTCTTTATTTAGACTTGGCCTTCCCATCAAACCCAACAAAAAAACTAAATGTCATTTGTAATATCCACTAATGCCCGTTTGATTTTTATTACCAAATGGGAGTATAAATTTCTCATAAGAGAGATACAAAATTACATATTGAACTACCATGAATCAGCTCTCCAAGGCTTGGTTAACCAAACTTTTCATTTTATGTTAAGTATCCGTATTGGATTCTTGACACTCGTACATAAATACAACACTTAAAATTGATTTTTTGTTTGAAATATTGAAAATTTTCATTAAATATTTAGGTCGGACACTTGGATGCATGTCCAAGTCGAATATGGACATAAGAGTTCAGATAACATAGATCTAACAACTGCATTTACATCAAGTATAATCTTGAAGAAAGGTTCAAGATGCTATACAAAATGCTTAGTTGGGTATTCATTCTCAAGCCCATTATAATCATAATACAGTCTTTCTCCTTTACGTATATCTCTATTTGCAATTAGCAAAACTCTGCATTCTCCACCTACATCATATCTTACACACTTTAAATTCTGCTTCTTCCTCCCTTCCCTGCATTATAACCAAACTCACACCATTAATTGTGTCGAAAACCACCCAAATTCTTCATAGACGGGATTTATTTGGCAATTAAGTAATGACACATTTAAGCAGAGACAGAGTAAAAACTGACAAATACTTTTATGACTTTGTCACTTTTCATATTTAAGGCCCCCTTATCTCAAACATGCTCTATGTCCAAATACTCGAGCATATTATGTATTAATTACTTCGGGAGCCTGTGTTGTCGGTGTTAGAATATATAATATATCTTGGGTTCTCAACCATCAGCTTAAGCTTTTGGTTGAGTTGATTCCTTGACATGGTATCAAAAGCCAAAGTAACAAAAGGTCACAGGTTCAAATCTCAATCTCCCTTCATTAAAAGTGAAATATTTAGCGCTGACTATATGGAGGGCCTATGCTGCATCCACACTTCTAACACAAAGGGCTTTTGTGTAAAGAGCGTGTTAGAGTATATAACATATCACGAGGCCTTAACCATCAACTATGTTATACATATAGTAAAGGAAGAGAGCTTACGGAGTATAGTTGTTAATGCCATTGATAAAGCGAGCAATGTTGCTGCGTTTGTCCGGACATACAACAAGGCTTTGTGAAGGTTGACAAGCTGAAAGCAATGTCATCATGCTATCCCCATCATCGTTTTCTCGGTTGTGGAGGTAATCGACATCTCCTACGTATTCTGTGATGATTGTCAAATCCCTGATATGTCTATCTGCTTGTACTGTGAACCTATTACATAGATTTCAAACTGTGAGATGAATTGATACTGCTTTTTAACTACAGAACAATGGTTTTCCTCCTTTTTATGTTAATCTTATGGGGAAGAATATATGATCAAAGTTAATAAAGGGTCTATTTACCCTTCTTTAGGATCAAAGACAACTAGAAGGGGAGGCCATTCCCCTCTTTCCATCATCTTCTTGCACAAAGTTAATGTTTCAACATCTTCCTTTGACATGACCTACAACAATTTAAGAAATCAGTTAAGACTCTTGATCACATTGCACAACAATGGATGTAATGGCCAGAAAACATGCCCAAATTGTTGGAGTATATAACATATTATGGGGTCTCAACCATTATCTTAAGCTTTTGGATAAGTTGGTTCCTTAACATAGTATCAGAAGCCAGCATAACAAGAGTTTACGGGTTCAAATCTCAACCACCCCTCAAATTTAAATGGAATATTACCCACCAGGTATGAGGAGGGCATGTGCTGCATCCACACTTCTAGTCCAAAGGGCTATTGTGTGAGGGGCGTGTTAGTGTATATAAAATATCTTGGGACCTTAACCATCAACTTAAGCTTTTGATGAGTTGGTTCCTTGACCACATTACATCAAATGCATGCATTAAAAGTTAGCTTTTCATAAACCAAGATGATAGACACTGATTAAGTGAGAATGATTGCATGAATATCATTCATGATATGTAGAAAGCTGAGTATATACAAAAAATAAAAATAAAAAATAAAAAATAAAAAATCTTTCTAGTAGCAGAATTAACATTCAAACTTGGAAGTTTTTTCAGCTCAAACTATGGTTGGTCAAACTAGCAACACTCTAAAGTAAGATATATATAGACAAGGAAGCTCAAGGAATATAGGTATTCTTGTAGTTTTGCACCATTTTATGCTGTCTTGATTTTCCCATTACTCTCCAAAGTGGTTTCAAGTTTATCATCAACCAAGTGTTCTGATAACTTAACTTCTTAATCAAGTAATCAACTATAAGATGGGCAATTCTTAAGCAACTAAACCTGATGCAGCATTGGATTTAACTCAACTTAGGGAACTTTTACCATTACTCAACCAGAAGTCGTTGTAATTCAGTGTTACGTACGTAACACTAGGACACCAAATAATACCAGTTCGACATACTACTAGCAAGACACCTTTAGCATTTAGCAGCACCAATACAAACGCAACCCTACACTAACTAAAGCATATATCAAAGATAACATTTACTGAATTACTGTAACCTTGAGGAGCATAAAGTTTGTAGCAGCCAAAGAAGTGGCATTACCTGCATTCCCCCATTCTCAAGGGCAGCAGAGTTTGCTGATCTAGGAGCCATGCCGGGAACATAAGTGAGCTCGTTACTGAACTCCGTCCCAGTTGCTATCAATGCGGTGGCTAAAGATGCCATTTGCTCTAGTCTCCTTTCAGGATCCTCGGTTGGATTGAAGGGCAACAATTTTCTACTCTTTTTTGAAACCACAAAGCTTGATCGTCTCTTTCTCTTACGAGTATCTACCAATTAATTATATATTCCAATCAATATTTTCGGATTCAAAAACAGATTTTAGAAAGATAATGAATAATGAAAGAATTTAGTCATCTCACCTGCCATTTGCTTTCCAACTTCTTCAGGCGGCTTTTGGATTCTGAAGAAATCAACAATTTTAGTCTGAACTAGTGGGAATTCTGCATATATTATGGAACAATATAAGAAACATGAACCCCAAACGTCTAAGAGTGGAAAAGATGATCTAACAGGAGCAAATAAGAAATATTCTATGATCTAAATTCAATAGCATAATCGTGGAACAGAACTAGCCAGCAAGGTATTTTACTTTTAACATTTTCAAGCAAATATTAACAATACCCTTGATGATGTGAAATCAACAATTTACAATCCAAGCAGGCAAGAAGTCTTAGCTAATTGTTGAAAATCGAAGCAAGAAGGGTCTAGTCACTAGTGATGTGTTGTTCCATTTGATTACTATGATCAAAGTCATAAAATGTGTCCAAGGCAGAAGTTAGAGGCAATGTTCATAGAAGAGATTTCTTAAGTTCATATCATCCAAGGTACCATCCTGATGCACCAAAGAGCAAGTTCATGAAGGTCCATACAAGTCCAAGTGCCATGAAGAACGAAGAAGTTGAACAACAAATAGATACAAAGAGGTTCTTGTAACCAGCATGAGAATCCAAGAGCATCTAAGAATAGCATTATGATGAGTATGGAAGTGGGAATACTTGAGATCCTCAACACTCAATCTATGGTTACTTACAGTGTTAAGACTTTAAAGGGAGAGTAATACTCTCTTAAAGCAGCATAACACCATTGCAAATAAAGAATAATAATAATAATAAGTTGCAAGCAAGAAGAAAGCACATGGAAATTCATGGTAAATGCACGCACGCATTAATCATGAGAGTTACAAAGAAATGAAGAATTAAGGAGAAATTCAAAGCCTCCATAAATCATCAAAGCAGCCGATTACAAAAGCAAGTTTGAGTAGTTTAATGCTTAGTTAATGATGTACAAGTTGTAGTAATAAAATGTAGTTAATGTTAAGCTACTGTTGTGAGAGATCGTCTCTCAAAATAAAGAGTTCATATCTCATAATTATTAGTTGGGCAAATTAACCCTTTTATAGGGCACGTCTCATAGTCAGAACGTCTCATACAACAATTTGTGATTAATGTTAAGCATCCTACAGGAGTTACACATTAAACCTCAACCTATAAGAGTTACTCTCAAACATGTACATGTTGATGTTAGAGTCCAAAAACTCCTATAAATAGTTGATGCGTGCTTCATTTGAAGATATGTTGCTTTCGAGCAAATTGTGTGTAGTTCAAGCTTCAAGCCATCATAAGGGTTTTGTGTGATAACTTAGCGTTGCTTTGTTTAAGTGTGTCTTCCAAAGATGCTTAGAGATCTCATAATCTTCTAGGTGTGTCCGACGAGTGCATACTTATTTGTTTTCCAATCTATCCTACTCTATCCTATCCTTTCCTTTATACCTTTCGTTTCTAAGCTCTTATCAAGCTAGATCCTTATCCCCCATTTCACATCACTTGGGTTTCTATGATCTAAATCCAAGAGCAAAACCATAGGAAAAATTAACATGCAAAATATTAAAATTGTTCCTATCACAAAGTATTATAATGACCCATTAAATCATATGCATTTATTATTTATATGAAGTTAATATATGCTATCAATGGTCAATCAAAATAATCTTTTGTTATAAGTGTAGGGTTGTGTACAACTGACAGAAGATAATCTTACGCCTAGATGGGAGAACCACCAGTCAGCCACTATACCAGAAGTTACAGAAGATAATCTTACATCAAATTACATCCTAAATTTAAAGCAATCAGCCTTTTCCCCCATTTTGACTTCCTAATTTAGAGGGATTCTCAAATTGATGATTGTTTGAAACCCTTACGTCGATTCAAACAAAATTTTAAGCAATTTCAACAAATCATTAAAACTCATTAAGTACATTGACCCAAGTCCTAACTAATTAGATGGAAAAAGAAATATTAGAATACCCCAAATTAACAAACAAATGTACCTAGCGAAAAAGTATTCTCATTATAAACAAACTAATTTCAAATGAACTAATGAGAAATTAAAATAACCCAGAAACATACTTTTGAGCTTTTTGGCACCCGAACAAACCGGGCAAAACCAGGAACCTTTAGGAACGGAAACGAGAATAGGTTTAAGGCAATACAAATGATAACCATGATCACAACCATCGCAAAGCAGCAAATCAGAAGCATTATCACCAGATCCACATTCCTCGCAGTATACTTCTTCGTAATCAAAATTGGATTCTTCATCTGAATCTGGAGACGGTAATGGGGGCCGATAAATGGGTTTTATAGCTCGAGTACGACGTCGTTGAGCTGGTGAAGCCATGGTTATGGAGGAATGAAAGGAAGTAGATAGATGATGTAAATGTTGGCTTGTTAGTTGTTACTGTTCTGGGCTATATGAAGCAATGTTTGGCGGGAGATATTTTTGTTTCGCGGTTTGTACTTTGTATAGGGCAAATTTTGGCGCCTGGCGGCACTGTTCGCTTCTTTTTTTGTTGAACTAGAGAGAATAGCAAAGGGAAGAAAATAATACATTAGCATAAAATCAAACTCGGAATCTTATTTAAAAAAAGCACACATTCTTGTGAGACACAGTCTCTTTGAGAGACCATTTCTAATTGGGTTGGTCCATTAGGAAAAATATAGAGTAAATATAGGCAATAAGCTTTAATGGATTGGACCTTAGAGACGTCTCTTCAAAAGACGGTCTCTCAGAAGACTAGCCGAAAAATTTTGTTGTTTTTGATATTTATGGGCTCTAGGTAAACTAAACAAATGTGCCCTCTTTATAAATGATCAATTTTGAACTTTAACGGATGATTGAAAAATTAACATATACGAACCCTACATATTATAATTATTAGTATATTATAATATAAATTAGACGGTGTGCCTTCTAGACTTTGAATTTCTTGAGAGGTCATATGGGTTCTTTTGGTAAAACTTTTTAAAACTATTTTCAAAGAGGTGTCAAGCAATATTAGGGGCCGATAGAAAAAAAAAAGTAATAGCAATATTTCAAATAAAAAATAATATTCGACATATACTTGATTAAGGCGATTGTCTCCTGAGATTTCATATTTTAGAAAGGGATGTACCACTGTCCTCAACGAGAAAGCAAAATCAAAAGACAAAAATGTAAATCTAGCTTGTATGACACACTGTTTAAAAAAAAATTATTACACATTATTAAAATGGAAAAATTACTGTGGATAATAGGAGTATAATTTTTGTTAGTTTTCCTATAACAATACAAACTATAAATGCTAAAACTATAAAAACACGAAAAAAAAGTAACACAATAAATTCAACATTTCAAGGTGAAATTAAGTTAAATTATCAAAATTAAAAAGGATAGAATATCTTTTAGCAATATGGATAGAAGATCTATATAAAAATAGATACAAGATGACTTTATTGATCGAGTGCTTGGATAATATAGGAGAGGTTAGGTCTTGTGTGAAGGATTATGTTTAAGATCAATTTGACAATACATATTAAATATGTATAGGAATATGAATTATAAATGGATATATAAATTATACATCTAATATATACGTTGTTTATTAGATAATAACGTATTCTTAGGGTTAATAACGTCAAAACACATAGAGTCAAATGTATAATCCCAAAAAAGGTCGCACAGATACATTGTTCATGTATTATTGACAAGAGAAATATTTAATTTTCTATATATATGGGTTAGTAAAGGGAGAAAAGACTAAGGGTTTTAAAAGAAGATAAAACGATTGTTGTTTTATTCCTCTCAATTATTTTCTCTGGTGCTAGCACACATTATCCTAGTGAACTAATTTCTTGAATGGATGTTAAAATTGATTTATTGAAATATAATGTATAATGTTTATATAAAACAACCTAAAGGCTTCATGAAGCCAAATAATCAGGTAAACCGTGTAAGTAGGGATGGTCATGGGGCGGGTTTGGAGCGGGTCCAACCAGATCCGGACCCGGACCCTTTTAATTGTTTGAGACCTGGACACGGATCCGAACCCTAAGGGTCCAAAATTTTCAGATCCGGACCCAAACCTTCGAATCTGATGGGTCTAGGATCCTTAATGGGTTTAAAAAAGTCTCTTTGATTTGTCAAATTTGAACCATTTGTAAGTCATTATAATTTTCGTATATTTGTATGAGAGTTATTATCGTATTTTACAAATATTTAATACTAATTTAACATCTAAAGTCGCATAGCGTCATCCATATACGCTTAAATTCTATTACAAACACTAGTACGAGTGCATGAAATAAGGGTAATTGGGTTAGCACTTAGCAAGTAGCATATATATTATTTATATATACTAGTATAGAAACTCGTGCAATGCACGGAGTTATTAGTATAAAAGTTATAAATACAAATTTTAAATAGAGATGTAATTACATATTATCAGTATAAAAGTACTATAATATTAATTTCTTATAAAATAGATAAACTATTTTAGAATATATAGTGCTTTTATTAAAAAAATAAGGTTGTTAATTATTATTAATTAAAGCTCTCATACTTTTTAAGACAAATATAAGAAATCTTTTAACGTAATCATAATAACTATTTGTCATTCTCAAAACATTTTTTGATTGTCATGTATCTTTGTTTTTTGATGAAATATTTTAGAAATAAAAATTTTAATGAAATTTTTTTATTAATTAGCTTATACTACACATAAAAAACAAATATATTTTTAAGAAACTTTAATTTGAAATTTACGTAGCTTTTAAATTCAAAAATATAATATTTTAAGAAAATTTATAAGTATATATCTTGTTGTGAACTCAAATATTAAGGAATAAGTTGATATTAACTTTGGTAAAATTTTCTTTATATGGTAAATCAATATGAGAATGACACTTGGAATTTTACATTCTTTTTATTAGATTGTATAAAATAATTATGATTATATGAAAGGAAAATAAGTGTTGGAGGCAGAATTCATACGTAGAAGACAAAATAAAAATAGACAATTTAATATTTATAAGGGTCCGAGGGGTGGGTCTAGGGTCTAGATCTCGGACCTGAACCCACCAATTATTTTTTAGATTCAGATCCGACCTGGATCCGATGAGTCTCAAAAAATAAGACCCATATCCTAAAAAAGGGGCGGATCCAACAGAATCCTAGACCCGTGACCATCCCTACGTGTAAGCGTAAAAGAGCATTCACGGTTTAAGACAAAGCTTAAAGAAGTTGAAACCTAAAATTTGATGAGATGGTCAAACAATTTGATTTTCTCTAACAGAAGATTAATACTACCTTCTATTCAACTCATTAGTCCCATTTTATTTTTTCACACTTGCTGAGACAATATTTTAACCCTTAATATCTCTAATTGTTTTTAATTAAAAATTATAAAAAGTAGATATTAATAATCTTTATATTAAGACGAATCAAACAAGATCCCACGTGACTATATTTTAACATATAGATTAAGAATAAAATACAAATTAAGAGTGATAAGTAAGTAGTGAAAAAAAATCAATGGGACTAATAAGTAGAATAGAAGAGAGTATTGTGTTTACAAAAAGTGGATTGGGGTAACATCACCTTCCTTGTATTATATGTCAAATTAATTATGATTCATAGGAAACAATATTTTCATGCTCGAGTAATTCAAGGATAAACTTAAAACCCGTTTACATATGAAAACTTTGAAGAGGTCAAGTACATCACTAGGATCAATATCTGTAGAGATAGAAACCAAGTCAAGAAGCTTATTTGAATAAGATTCCTGGTAAGTTTAACATAGAAAACTCTACAAGAGAATTCGTTCACATACAACATGACTTATCGTTAAGTAAGACTCAGTATCCTATCAACATTGAACAAATTGAGCGGATGGGTAATATACTTTATGCCACGACAGTAGTGTCGATCATGTATGCAAATTGTAATAATTTGTACTCGACTAGATATTACTCTTACTTTGAGTATGTCTAGCAAATTAACGATAAACCTTAAGTACTTGAAAAAGATTAATGATAAGTTTAATTGCGTATGATAGACAATAAGCGTGTGAGTGAAAGAATTCAATGGGGGGATTAAAAAGGAAAATTAGATTTAATTATTTGAGACATAGTGAAACTATATAGTTAGTCTTTTGCACCCCCTTTTAGTTTATTGATTTACTAGATAATTCCCGTGCGATGCACGATTTTATTAAATTTACTGACATATCATTTAAGAAATTAAAATTTTAAGATAAATTTTACATTATAGTTGTATCTCATTTCACTTTGAATAGTTGTATATATATTTGTATCTCATTTCGCTCTGAATAGTTGTATATATTACATACAATATTTGATTTGTACCATACTTTGCATTGTACGTAGATGATTGTGAAAATTTAGTTATAGATTTAATATAAATATTTATGTAAAATTATTTTATAAAATTATTTAAGAAAATTTGTTTGTCATAAAAAATATAAGTGCCTTGCATAAGAGTAGTCACAACCTAAATCATATTCGACTTATGTATTGCATTTAAGTAACCAATTTCATTAGTATAAATAAAAAAATCCTCATAAAAGTATATTATCTTTTAACCAACTTAAAATATTCAATACACTTAAATAATACTCATTTAATAAATAAAATTGATAAAATTTTATAAATAATTGATAAAATGAAATAAGATATATAGATTTCTAATTTATTAAATGATGTGACCTAAAAGTAGAACATCAACATGGATAATATTATAGTCATAGTTAGAAAGTAATTAAGTCAAAGATATTGATTAGTGATGATGTCATCATTTAGTTTTGGAGGGAAATTTTTTGTTGAGGTTGTGACACGTAAACAATATTAATTAGTGATGATGTCAGCATGTTTTGTTTAGTAATAGTTATAGATTTTTTATTTAATAAAATATTAGGGCATGCTTGGATTGAGTATAAATATTTAAGGGAAACTAAAGTCAAACTAATGAAACGAAAACAAATAAAGATGTATTTAAAGAAGTTGAGATAGTTGTGTAGAAGGTAACATATAATGAAAAAAAAAAAGAAAAAAAAAAGGATGATTTCCTGTTACGAACCATGGTTGAAAGATATTGAGTCGGTACTCGGTACAAAACTTCAAATCCCTCCTGAGTCCCGAGGAATTGTGACCCAATAATGGATAACTCGTACCCGAAACCATTAGCGATTCATTGGGTTTCCACCACTGACTCGTCCGAGTTCGCCCTCCTGAGTTGGGCATTAGCTCATTCCTCCATTATCGCCCTTGACGCAGAATGGAAGCCTGCTCATATCCAAACCCAAAACCAAACCCAACAATCATCAACAAACTCCGATAGCAGTTTCCCAACCGTCTCTCTCGTTCAAATTGCTTGCCGCCTTGTCGAGTTTCCTGATAATTCGGCTGATTCAACTCAGATGAAACAAGATGACTCAGTCGTTTTTCTTGTTGACTTGCAATCAATCCCTCTTTCTTCAATTTATGGGCAATTTAAGGAGATGTTTGTCAACGAAAGAATATTGAAATTGGGTTTTCGTTTTAAGCAGGATTTCGTTTATTTATCTTCTACATTTTGCTCTCATGGTTGTCAGCCTGGTTTTGATAGGGTAAGATTTCCAAAGATAAAATTTATTGGAATTTTCTTATAGTTTTTGATATTAAGTTGCTGATTTTTATGATTATTGGATAAAAATTGCAACAATTTTAATTGTTTAATTAATCGCTAATTATTTGCATCTCAATTACCCGAGTTTAGTAATTTTGTCGGATGATGTTTGCAGTGTGTAAGTTGTTACTGGGCAAATCACTATTGTGCTTACAAGTTTTTGATTTTGTATAGGTTGAACCATTTATAGATATATCAAGCATCTACCATCACTTGCAACAAAGGCAATCTGGAAGGAAGTCTGCTAAGAATAGCAAGAGTTTGGCAGCCATTTGTGAAGAATTATTAGGAGTTTCCATTTCTAAGGTAAGTTGTTTGATTGTCATGATGATCTTTTTTGATTTGGACAAGTTCTTTTATGGCTTTCTTGATAGGTACTAGGCGCTAGTAATTGATGCTGGTGATCTTGTGTGTAATCTTGTTAGTGTACTCCCTTGTCAATGTTGATGGGTTTCAGAATTGGTCTTTTTTTAAAATGGAGGTAGCTCAGATGCGTATGTTAAGATAATGAGTGGACACATGTTGAAGGATAAAAGTTGAAATGATTACGAAGAAATAAGGAAGAATTCGAAATCACAAATAGAGAAGGCGTGATGAGAGAAACTCGTTTATGTTAGTATCGTGTGTAAAGAAAACAAAAAATGCACGAGTTAGAAAACTAGAATGTCGAAACTTAGAGGAGCTTGGAAGAAAAATGTAGGCCGGTTATGACTCAGATACTTAGAGTGGAGATAACATGAGAATGAGATTTTTAAGAACATACTATGACAATAAATAAGAACGAAGTGAGGAAGAAACCAGGGGCGGAACCAGAAAAATAAACAAGGGCTGTCCACGCCGAATTTTCTTTGTGTTCAAAAAATTTCCACTATAAATTTCTTTTTTTGAAGATTCCACGATAAATTTCAACCTAATGCAAACAAGTAATTTCAACCTAAAACAATAAACTTAAGAAAATAAGAAGCTAATAAAGCCTAATTTGATTAATCAATTTCACTAAACAAATAACTTAAGTATTTAATTATAATATTTTATAAAAAAAAGAAAATTAGAATTGAAACCCACTAAAGATGGAACTGTGGAGGGAATCACTAATTGTCTAAAGATGAAACCAATTAAAAGAAGGAATCAATCACTAAACTACTACTCAAACAAACTTGAAGTTGAAGTGATTGGTAATTCATATTTCATACCTGCGGACTGCGGTACAGAGGAGACGAGAAGAGTCGAGAGAAGATGTCAAATGAACTGCCGAAGAAACCGAGAGTGGGCAAGACCCGACTGTCGTCGGCCGGTGGAGGCGTGGTTCAGATGAAAAGATGGAATCGTGGAGGCAGGAGGAAAAAGGGAAGTTAGGTTAGGGTTTTTCTTTTCAAAGACTGATGAAAGCAAATGGGGAATTCGAAAGAAACCCTCCTATTGAATTTTCGAAAATTAAAAAAAAAAGGAATTTAGAAATGGAAAAATGTGGTAAGGAGGTTTCGAACCCATGATGTCCAGCTTATTAGTATACGTACCTTACCAACTGATCTACCTTATACTCTTGTTCTATACTTGTTTTTTTTCAAAATTTAAGTGCTGTCCATTGCCTAACCGGATACCCTATTGATTCCGCCCCTGGAAGAAACTATATATGGATGATTATAGGAATTGACTTTGTAAATGTAAGATAGGCACCTAATTGTCGGATTATTGTGCAGTTTGTGTTTATGCTGAAGAAATTTGCTCATTGCTATGATGCAATGTAGGGTCCTGAACATTTGACATATAATGACAAAGTAAACTCCTATGTTTCGTAATTCTTAAGCTATTTTATAGTGTCCCAATTTCTGGTTGGAAGATCAAATTCTGTGATGCGGGACATGTAGGATGAGCAGAGTAATGCAGATTTGTTACCTATATGACTTGGCTGACTAATGTCTTTTTCAGGCTTTGCTTTGTTTTTATGTGTGGTCCTTAAATTAAACATTTATGGTATTGAGATTATTTTGTGCAAAATGTCTTCTGGGTTTTACTGTTTATTGTTACATAACATAATATTCTAGTATTAACAATTCAGCTGTTTTTCATATGAATGGAGTTTGTCTCTTAAATATTCAAAATTCTAAGTTGGAGCTTGATTAGGAACTTCAATGCAGTGATTGGTCTCAACGGCCTTTAACAGAGGAGCAAAAAACATATGCAGCTATTGATGCTCACTGTCTGCTTGATATTTTTGCTACCTTCCAACTCAAGGTTGAGAAAGAAGGTTCGTCAATTCTAATACTTGATTCTTCTTGACCTTTCTTTAAAGTGTATCTTGACCGTGCAGTGTTTTTACTTATACTAGTATTAGTGTTATCCTCCCAATTTAAGAACGAGCTTGTAAGATGCTTCAGTGTTGTTTCACATGCGAAGTGCTTAGATTCTATGTCATTTCATAGTGAATGAAAGCTGTGCACATCCTATAGCATCTTGGGTCCTATGTTGACTAGATTGGTGCAATGGCTCTACCACTTGGTTATCTCTATTAGACAATATCAATCTCTATCGTTGCAGGAACTTCTCTTGATTTTTCTCGAGTTAACCGACTCTTTGGCTGCACTCTCTTTTATGGGTATGAGTTGCTGCCTTCGTTCCCTCCTCACTCCCTGCTTATAGTTTTTCTATGGGCGGGATACAATGGGAATGATGATGATGAAAATCTGATGTTCACACGGTGAATTTTGGCTGCTGCTAGTCCATTTTAGATGGGAATTCTATTATTTTTAATTTGCTATATAGTTGATAGGAATTCTTGATTCTATTATTTATAATTTGCTACCTAGTTGATAATTTTGTGTTGTAAAATGGTATTATGTGGAACATTAAATTTTAATGTCGCCTACCATACATTATAGACACAACCGTTGTATGATCTTCATTTGGATTAACAACTAAAAGTTGAAACATGTCATTTTGCATAATAATCTTGCCATCTTTTGTAAATCCAATAATATCTATAAAATAATCCTTAAAACCATCAACATCAAACTTAAACATGATTGTCCATAATCCCGAGTTTTCCTTGTACTCAATCCTCCAAATCTCTATAAACATTATATCTAATTGATGATTATAAACGTAAACCCATCAAAGTGATCCTCCAATATTGCATAATGTCATCCCACGTCCGTAAGGCTCGAAATTAGTGTTGCAAAATGGAAGTTGATGAAAGTATGATCTTTGATAATAAATCCAATAACATTATTATTATAATTATCTCAAATTTTCCAATATAACATTTCATCAACTTTTACCCCTTTCATCCGGTGTGTATAACTATATCCATAATTTCAAGTTAAATCAAATGGTAAATTTTGTAGGGGAATTTCAGTCCATGATTATGTTATAATCAATATATTATGGTTTTGTCTACTCTTTAAAGACTAACTTCTGGACTGAAATTTCCCTACAAAATTTACCATTTGATATTGGTTTAATTTCAAATTATAAAATATAGTTATACACACCAGATGAAAAGGGTAAAAGTTGATGAAATGTTATATTGAAAACTTGGAGATAATTATAACAATAATGTTATTGGATTTAATATCAAAGATCATACTTTTCATCAACTTCCATTTTGCAACACTAATTTCGAGCCTTATGAACGTGGGATGACATTATGCAATATTGGAGGATCACTTTGTGGATGGGGCTGTGTTTATAATCATCAATTAAATAAAATGCTTATAGAGATTTGGAGGATTGAGTACAAGGAAAACTCGAGATTATGGACAATCATGTTTAAATTCGATGTTGATGGTTTTAAGGATTATTTAGATAATTATTGGATTTACAAAAGATGGTAAGATTATTATGCAAAATGAAATGTTTCTCCTTTTTGTTGTTAATCCAAATGAAGATCATACAACGGTTGTGTCTATAATGTATGGTAAGATTAAGGCGACATTAAAATTTAATGCTTAGATCTCGTTGAAATTTAATCTTAGATGGCATTTCCTTATCCTTCCATTTGGTTCTGCAGGGGCGTCTGTAAGTGATATTGATGAGCTTGGTTTTCCTAATTTAAGCCTGGGATTGAATGAAGTTCTTAAGAGGCCTACTGCTTGTAAAAGAATAGTAAGCTTTAAAGTCAGTGAGGCTTCAAATATTGTCAGAGCTACAACAGCTCATGAATTGTCGGAAAACGAGTTTCCTGCAGACATGCCTAATTCCGACTCAATTTGCAGAGGGACCGTACCCTTGAAGGAGTCCCTTTCATACGTTATTTCCTACTATGGCAGTAAAATTTTACTAGAGGAGTCAGACAGAAAACCCAGAATCTCTAAAAAGAAAGGGAAAAAACAGCTAAAACCGAGTTTGAATCTAGTTAAAGGTGAAAATTGTGTTGATAATTGGCAGGGTCCTCCACCTTGGGATTTTTTAAATGGAGGCGATGGATGCCCAAAGTTTCTCTGTGATGTGATGGTAAGTTGATTTCCTTCTCGACAATTGTTATGTATTTATTCTAAAGGGCCCAATATACGTTTTATATTCCATTCCGATTTGCTGGTACATATCCAAATAATTGAAGTTTTCTTCAGATTGAAGGATTAGCAAAACATTTACGTTGTGTTGGAATTGATGCTGCAACTCCCTACTCAAAGAAGCCTGAAAGCAGGTAAAGATTCAAAAGTTTGTTAGTGCTGCAGCTGTTTTGTATGTTCCATATGAAGAACCCTGAAATCTTAGTGCAAAATACACGACCACATCACTGTATCGTGACCGTATCACAAAGGTTTTTGAGCTTACCATGACTAAATAGGCGACTTTGACCGTGCCACGAAATCCTTTTTTGCGACCGCTACCAAAACCATATTTTTGCACTATTATAATAATTATTCTTTTTTTCAGGGATCTAATTGAACATGCTAGGAAGGAGAAAAGGGTGATCTTGACTCGGGATGCCAAATTGTTGAGGCATGAGTATTTGTTAAATAATCAAATATACAGAGTGAAAAGCCTTCTCAAGAATGAACAGCTACTTGAGGTAAGACATGATCACATGACTGAGCGATGGAATTCATATTGATATGTAAACTCAGATTTATTTTTTTTTTTTTTTGGAAGTTATGCAAAATAATTGAACGCATTTTTAATTTAATTATACAATGTTGACAACATTTTTACACACGAAATGCAAAGATTGATATGTAAACTCAGAAAATTGGTTGCTTTTCTCCTACCAACTACAGCCATAAGAGAAGTGCTGACCGTCCATATGAATACGTAATGATATTAATTTTTTACATGCTCAGTGGCCTGAAGTTTAGGTGTTTACACAGGTTATTCAGACATTTCAGCTAAAAATTTCCGAGGACCGGCTTATGTCAAGGTGCACGAAATGCAATGGTAAGTTTATTCAAAAACCACTGACAACACAAGAGGCCATTGAAGCTGCCAAAGGTTTTCAGAAGATTCCTAGTTGTCTTTTCAACAAGAATTTAGAGTTCTGGAAATGCATGGACTGCAATCAACTATATTGGGAGGTATGTTAACTCTCACAACCGAGAAGGACTTGTGTGGACTTGGTCCACACTAATATTAGTGTGGACCAAGTTTTACACCCCACTTTACTGCTCTCCACTCCACTTCACTTCACCCCACCCCACACTTCCACTCTATTTCATTCTTCTCTTATACTTTCATTTCGTCTATTTCACTCTTATACTTAAAAAAATTTTAACAAAATAAATAAAAATTTAAAAAGTTAAAATTAAAATTTAAAATGTATAAAATAAAATAGTAAAAATAAAATAAAAAAATTTAAAATTTTAAAAAACTAAAAAGAATTAATTTTTTTAAAAATAAAAAAAATTAAAATTAAAAAATTTTAAATTTATAAAAAATTTTAAAATAAAAAAAAATTTAAATTTTTAAAATTAAAATGAAAATTAAAACTTTTAGAAATTAAAAAATTTAAATAAAATCTTTCAAAAAAATTTTTTAAAAAAAATTTAATTCAAATTAAAAATTAAAAAAAATTGAATTAAATTATTTTTTCTTTTTTAAAAAAAATTGAAAGTAGAGTAGAGAGTAGGAGTGAAAACTTGGTCCACTCAAAAATTAATGTAGACCAAGTCTACCTTAGACTTTTTCCTCACAACCCCTCATCAATTAAGTTATGTTCTTGAGAGGAAATTATGACATGATACCTTGTTTTAAGTTGAGACACATTCATTTATCTCTTAGAATAAGCATTCTGCTCATGTATAAAACTTAGGCAAAATTACCTAGAATAATCCAATATTTTACAGATTTCCCACAATAATCCCAAAATATTATAGGGGTGCTTGCTAAGAATGCACCAAGGTAACCTCTTACCTATACAACAAGTCATTTTACATAAAACATAAAAAAGTAAATACAAAATTAAATTATAAAAAAAAAAAAAATTTAAAAATTTTAAAAATTAAAAAGAGAAATTAGGTAAGTTTATTTTTTGATTTTAACTATTAATTTTTAATATTTTTGATTTTTTTAGCATAACCTTCAAATATCGGTCACCATTTGGGCAACAATGTTCTTGAGCAAGTGACCCTATAATTGTGATTCTTCATGATTAATCAAAAGTTGGTATTATTATAGGAAAATCAATAAAATATTTGATTATTCTAGGTAATTTTTCCAAAAATTAATCTATATCAAGGATTTTCGTGTTACCGTATTTGTCGGCATATTCTAGATAAGTATAGTTGAAATTATTGCATCGAAAGTCATCCCACCTTTTTGGAGTAGATCTTAGTCACACAAGTTATTTTGACTCAATCTAGGAGGGAGACACCATACTTAAGAACTAAGATTGGAATGCTATGTGGTGAGATTGTTAATCGAGTCTTGCCTGGGAGTACACAATGCTAGTTTTTCTTTTGCTTGACTTGATTATCAGCATTTGTTAAGAACAACATTCCATTACCCTAATCCCGAACTATGCACCACGGAATCCATCACGGCATTCATTGACACTCAAAAGTGTTTTCACAGGGAACGCAATATCACAACGCAGTTCAGAAATTCATCGACATCTGCAACTTGAGCGAATAACATGTTTGGCAAAGCCGGAACTGCGTATCTGGCAAAAGAATTCGCTATTTCTTGGCAGTGTCGGTTCTGTTGATTGTTTGTGCGCCAGTATACAAACATCAAATATCGAATGTACACCAAATCGATCTTTCGGAAGCTAGAATATCCCAGTTGAACATCTACTGCACGGGCTGCGCCTTCGTCTTTGAAAATGGAAATACCTTGTGATTCTATGCTAAAAAATACAAAAAGAAATCCTGCCCTTTTACTAAAGTTTAATGGCTTCTTAGTTGATTAAGTGTCTGTGTTACCTTTTATTGGTTGTCAATTTCTCATAAAGTTGTTGGAAATTGCCATGCTTTTTACTGTTTTTGGATTCATTTTCTTTGTAATTATTTTGAATTAGCGAATTGCATTGGGGTAATGTAATGTAATATAATATAAATGTAAGCCTATGGCCCTTGTTTTGGGTGGTGAGGAGTATAATAAGGAAAATCTCCGCCTTAATGATCATGGTAATAAGGTTTTAGACTTTTGAAAATTATGAGTTGACTTAATCGTTGAAAATTACTCTTGATTGGTTTACAAAGTGTTATTAGCTTAAGTTGTTGGCTAGTTGACTAGTTAAACGCAATAACTGATTTGCTAGTTTTTAACCTTTAGTAAAAGTTAATTGTTAATCGATGTGTTTATTAGAGATATTTAGTTAAAAAATCAAAAGCCAATGAAAATTTTTATACACTTCATAGCCTTTTAGTTTTTAGTAAGAGAAGTAATGTGTGGATAAAAATTTACAAAGTGGTGAGATAATTTTATAAAAGTAAAAAAAGCGTAAGTTAAAAAGATAAATTAAAAAAGTGTAAAAGTTCAATGGGACAAAAATAATACTTCTATGTGTTTTTTGAATATTTGATAATTGGTTAATATGTTAATAATGCACAATGATTTGGCACTCTTAAATTATGAGAAAAATTGTAGAAATTTCTAATCAATCACCGTCATTAGCAAAAGAACCACAAAAAGATAATACAAATACTAATAAAGTAAACAAAGCAGAAAAAGATAAATTCAAATTCTAAAAGTCTCATTCTATTTCTATTAGATTTTTCCACATAAGGATGGTTTGTCAATATACAAATCACTCTTATTTACTTAGAAAAATTGTTCAAGATGATAACATTTCATGGATTTTTTTACCATAGTTATAACACTAATTAACCTTGAGTAATTCCAAAAATAAAAAAATATATAAGTTAATAATAAGGGAAAACACAATTACAAGGTGTCCCTCTATGTCTCCCTCCAAAGAGACCACTACCATCACCAATGCATATTTCTTGGTGATGATCTTTTACGACCCGTTTAGTAGGTGGTAAACTGATAATAAATGGTAGTAATGGCCTAATGGAGGTTAAAAGCTAGTGTAATTTTGGTTGAAAAATTTCATGACCATACTTGTCCAACTTCAATCAAATTATTTTATTTCATAAAATTCATTCTAATGCATTATCATTGGGAGATGTGATATTAGATAGTAATGAAAATTTGTAAACAAAAAAACTTTTTTGCGATCAAGTTTCATTACTATGGAAATGATATGGAACTTTTGATGAAATTTTACATTATAAATTATTACAATTACCACCATTTAATACCACTTGACACCTACCAAACGGGCCGTTAGGATCACGTAGATTTTCCTAATTGTGAACTTCAGATCATGAGAATAATACACGCAAGTTGATCTAAATTCTCTGAGTTATAAAAAAAAATAAAAATCCTTTTAGGTTGATAGTTAAGCAAAAAAATCTTACAGTACAATTCTTAATTATGAAAATATAATTCAAATTTCAAAATTAACCAAAAATAATAGTCTCAACATGGAAGTTTAACGTAAAAAATAAAAATATCACTAAATTTGATAAGAACTTATTATATATCAAATAAGTTTTGATCGGTTCAAATTTAATAGAATTTTCAAATGAGATTAAAAATAAAAAAAATCTAACACAAATTCTTACTTGAGATCATCTTTTGTAAAGACGGCTCTCAAAAGCCCAGCCCAATTCCGAATATAGATTTGGGTTGAATTTTTGAGAGTCGTCTCTACAAAAGACGGTCTCTCAAGAGAGCTCTTGTCCATCTAATTAGAGTATATTTCCTCCGTTCTGAAATACTCGCTCCATTTCGATTATGTGCACTATTCATCGTTCAAGTTTATTTTATATATTGCGACTAATGTGTAAGTAAAAATATAGTTAAGTGGGATCTTGTTTGAATCGTCTAATCACGTACTTTCATAATATTAACTTTTTATAATTTTTAGATTTGTATGATTCATCATATAAATAAACAAAATAACGCATTGACATGCGCAAAAAGGTGAAATGTAACAAGTATAATCGAAGGAAGCATAATTTTAAGGCATTGGGTGTCAAAGAGAGACATCTATGAAGTATGAAGTACGACTGAAGACCACTCTACCCCACACGGCGACGACCACTTTGCCTAACTTGCCCATTTTATGCCACATTTGAATTTCTCATTTTCTTCCTTTTTTTTTTCTTCCTAAAACAACGAGCCTTTCAAACGATTGAAGCATCTACTTTGAATATTACTAGTCTTTTCTATTTTAATTATTTTTATTTATTTTGAATATTAGTTAAATGTTTTATTGCACCATGAACTCACAGCCCGTTTCTGACCATAGGCAAAATAGATATTTTCCTAAGGCCCAGAGTTAGAAAGAACCCTAAAATTAGAAAATGCTAGTTAATGAAGTAGACACTTAAAATTTTGCAATTTATGAATAGTTTTTTTTTTGTTGTCATTTAAGAATTCTATGTCCAACTACGTTTTTAATGCTAATTATAATATATAGGGTCTGTTTTTGTTATTTTTCCAAACACTCGTTTAAATTCAAAATCGACCCTTCATAAAGAGGGACCATTTCTTTCAGGTTGCCTAGGGCCCATACAATGTCAAGAACGACACTATGAACTCACACAAGTCATACAATAATTTGTATGAGTTAAACTATTTAATCCATATATGAAGTACATATTACAGTTTGACTGTCGTATAGAACAATTTATAATGATTAAAATATAGTTAATGACAAATGGTTGTATGAGTCAAACTCACCGAAAAACACGCCCTATACATGAATTAAATAGCTAATCTACATACTAACATAAACTCTCATTTGATATCATCTCATCGAAAATTGGTCTAGTGAAGTACCAAAAAAACTAAGACATATAACTTTTAAATCACTTGAAAATATAAAAAGTTGAAATAATAGTGAACCTCGTGTCCTACCATACCTTACTAGATTAGCCTTTATTTGCTACTTTCTTAAGCCCTTGATGGCTCTAATTTTTAGTATTATTATCTTTGACTTTTTAAGAGTTCTAGCTAACAATAACCATAACAAAAAATATGATATTATACCCAAATTATTACAAATTACAAAGATATTTTTTCCTAGTTTGTGATTAACCCTTCAAAAACAAAAACACATTAATTCATATCCTAATAGTCACATTAAAAAAAAATTTTACATTATAAAATATTAAATTAATATTTCTCGTACAATAAAGATATAAATTTTATTTTTTAATGTATTTTCAAGAAATATACTGTACTTGGATCGATATTTAACATTACGATTATCCCTTACTCACGTTACCACATTTTTAAAGCATCCCTCAAATTCAACCCCAATTTTCAACAATCCAACGTCACTAGTATATTCATCTTTTTAGTCATACTTCTACTACTCCTTACATAAAAAATTGTCTATCCATGCATCTTCCTATTCCTTTGACTAATATACATATTTAACTAAAAATTAAATAAAACAAATTTTCAATCCCCAATTACGACCGTTTTCTACTTCAATTTTCCATTTACATCATATATTTATACACATATAACCCATCAAAAATTCATCATCACACCCCAAAATGATCACCATTCTATTATGGTTATTGCTAATTACACCCATTTCCATTTTCCTAATTAAAATTATCACTAATACATCCATTTTTTTCATCATTAAAAATTTCTTAATCCATTTCTTAGATCAATTTCATGTATATTCTTTATATAAAATCCCACAATATAATCATCATTTACAAGAAAATATTTTGCATAGAAAAATATTTTCTTACATAAAATCATTACCTTCATTAGAAGATTCGGGTTTTGCGGCTTTATTTTCGGGGGATAAACAAGGTGATATTATTGTGTCATTAGACACTAATTATGGGTATGTTTTAGATTCTTTTTTACAAGCTAAAATAATTTGGATTATTAAAAAATATGATGATAATAATAAAAATGAGATTATTTTGAAGATTAGGGCTAAAGATAAGAAAAGAATTTTGGTGTCATATATGCAACATATTTATAAAGTGGTTGATGATATTGAGCATAAGAAAAAAGATTTGAGGGTTTTTCTTAACCGTTCATCTTGTGATGATGGGTTTAACCAACGGTGGAGATCTTTTCCTTTTGTTCATCCTTCATCATTTGATAGTATTGTGTTAGATAATGATGTTAAGAGTAAGGTTAAGAATGATCTTGAATTGTTTTTGAAGTCCAAGCAATATTATAATAAAATTGGACGTGTTTGGAGGAGGAGTTATTTGTTTTATGGTGGATCTGGTACGGGTAAGTCTAGTTTTGCGGCTGCTATGGCGAACTTTTTATCGTATGATATGTATGATATTGATCTTTCGAAGGCTTATGATGTTTCTGATTTGAAAATTTTGTTGTTACAAACTACGAGAAAGTCATTGATTTTAGTGGAGAATTTGGATTTGTATTTGATGGGTAAGGGAAATAGTGTGAGTTTATCCACGATATTGAATTTTATGGATGGTGTTGTGTCGAGTTGTGGTGATGAAAGGGTTATGGTTTTTACTATGAATTGTAAATATCATATTGACCCATTGGTTCTAAGACCGGGTCGGGTTGATGTCCATATTCACTTCCCATTTTGCGATTTTAATGGGTTCAAAGCTTTGGCTTTGAGTCATTTGGGAATAAAAGAACACAAGTTATTTGGTCAAGTGGAAGATTTGTTTCAACAAAATTTGTCACGGGTCAGCCCGGCCGAGGTTGGTGAGATTATGATATCCAATAGGTTATCTCCTAATCGAGCTATAAAGGCAATTATTAAAGTATTACAAGGTGAAGTTGATGGAAGCAAATATTCAAACAGATTGGGTCAAGAATTAAATGTGGGTAGAGATCCAAGTCCAGAAAAGTTAGACGGGTCAGAGATTAAAATTAGAAGAGAGGGTCTAAATGCCATAAGAGAAATTCAAAAAATGTATGGAAGGTTAAGGTTAAAAAATAGTAGGAGGGAGGAATCTTTAGATTTGAGTGTAAATGGAGCATAATACTACATCGTTACGTTTTAGTAACAACGTGTTATTTCAGAGGAACAGATAGAGTAATTTAATTTGTAATTATATTAAAAATTTATGATATTTGTTCGTTTATTTTTTGCTTGGGATAATATATGTTACAAAGGGGACCATCAAATTATTAGATGATGTATTAATCATGTAAATATAACCCTTATTATTGAATTATAGTTGCATTTTTTCATTTAATAGAACAAAATAAATAAATAATATTGTTAGAACAACAAAGATGATTGAAGCTAAAATTAATTAAACGTATTTAACAAAAAAAGATTAAGCCACTTTCATTATTATAATGTTATCAGTATATGCGAATGAATTTATTTTCTAAGTGATGCAAGATATTATCATCATAAAATTTATCAAGTTTCGATAAAATATGATTAGAGATATAAACAAAAAAAATAATAACATACATTTGATTGTGATAAATTCTAAGGTGGAGATACTAAAAAATCACTGTTGTTGAGTTAGAAAAAGCGAGAAACAGAAAGTGTCAATAAAACCGCGTTATACAGAAAATAAACTATTTTTTATTGAGATTTACTACTATCACGTTATTCACGTAAATGAATAATTTAAATATTTTTTTAAAAAATTTAAATGTTAGTAGTTTTATGAGAAATTTCGGTTAAAGAATAATGAATCTTTATTTATTCCATTTTTTAAGTTGGGATACTATTACACATGGAAAAGTTAATTTTAGATAATAAAATAATTTACCTGAATATTAACTATTTATATCTAATTTTAAAGGGAAAAAAAGTTATAAAATAATGAGAAATGACAAAGAAAAATGGCAAGAAAAGGAAAAAAAAATAAGTATATTCTAATAAAGGGAAAAAGTTAGTAAATTTTAATAATGGAAAAAATATTCAATTATGAAAGATTCTCTTGCTATCAAACAATGACAATTTTAAGTTAAACTTGCAACTTGCAAGAAAAGTTTTGTAAGAGAGCAAATTTAATATGTAGTTATAAATTAATAATCGACATTTATTGAAAACATCTTAGCAATAGGTAGTCAATAGATTTTGACAAATCATCATATACTAGTATAGAAACTCGTGCAATGCACGAATTTATTAGTGCAAAATATATATAAAAACGGTTTCAAATAATAATGTAAGTAGTAATTACTGTATTAAATTTACCAAATACATGATTTTTTAAATCAAAACATAATTATTGACGTTTATTTTAATTATTTACCTGATATATAACTTTTTTTTTCATTCAATTGAACATATCAAATTTGAAGTTAACTAAATAGAATTACTATAGTATATCCTACAAATACTTTACCTAATTTAGCTTCAAACTTAAACAAAAAATATTAGATTTTAAATTTGATAAATATTGTCATGCCTCTTTAAATGATGACAATTGGAATTTTCCAAGACTTTTATAGTATTGTATGATATGATATGATTACTATAGTATATCCTACAAATATTTTACCTAACTAGTTGTGGGGCGCGTCTCCCAAGTTACACTATTGAATTTTCAAAATGTTATTTTTACACTTTTATTAGCAATAATATAAATAAAAATATTAGAATGTCAATGTGTTGCAAGGGTTTTCTATCGATTTTTATCCGCAGACTAAAATTCTTAGTCATTATTCTAATTCAACTGGTTAAAATTTTGATTTTTTTTATTATTAATTTTTTTTAAAAGAAAGTTAAAAACTTTGATTTTATTATATATGGATTAACTCTTAAAAGTTTCAACTAAGAAATATTAATCTGGAGCGCGATTTCTTCAAATAATTTAAAAATGTCACTCTTATGTGCTTGCTATATGCCCATTTTGAATTGTATGTTTGCTAATGTACTAATGCAATACTTAATATCTCTAAATACGTATCGTTAATCGTTAAAATTATAAAATATATATCGAGACAAATCAAATAAATCTCATTTGACTACATTTTTAACTTATAAAGTAAGAATAAAATACAAACTAAGAACGATTAACGAATTGAATAAGAAACATAAATAACCAAAGCGATAAACGTTTACAACCTAAGGCCTCGATACTTATGAGGCAACCCTTCTACGAAACCTCCATTTTTATTGGTTGACGGTACTCTCAATTGAAGCAGCGGGTTCTTCAACAGGGGCATCTTTAACAATAGTTTCTAGATGAGGCTCTTCAAGTTGTTCTTCATCAAGAAGGCTATATTTGTCAACATGATTATCTACTCTCTTCCTCCAGTTCATAGTTAGACACTGCAGCATAAAACATGTCTATCAATAAGGATTAAGATTCAAGAGTACAACGGACCAAGTTTCAGACGACCATAAACCACGAGAACTAAAACTGATTACAGAAGGTGGCACAGTATCTTTTGTTATACAATGAGAGCTGGAGATATCAATAAAATTTCAATAAAGGACTTCTATTCTAGTCCAAAGGAAGAGCTCTTTGTATCAATATCAAGCACAATAAATATTCCATAGAAAAATCAAACACAAGACTGAATTTCACAAAAATAAGAACAAGATTTAAATGCACTCAAATCATCAAACAGATGAATAACAAAAAACGTCATCCAAAATGAACACTCCTATGCCTAGAAGATTTTGTCCATTTATAAGTCCAATACTAATCCTCATTACCCAAATTTAATGCCAATGCTAATTTTGTAGGAATTGTGAATTCATAAAACAAAGTGAGTAGCGAAAATGGGTGAGTTTGGTTTAATCAATGCAGATTATGAAGCAAATATTCAACCTAAATTGTTGTAATCTTACTTCTCCTAGGCCGTATTGGATTTTCCAAAGCAATTAGTTCAAAAAAGGCAACAATCAAATGTTTTGAAGCAACAAAACAAAGCAAATTTCAACAATTCGCGAATCAGGCAGATGTCAACATGCTATTAATTTACTGTTCATTAGCACAATACTGAAATTTTAAAAGCTCTCTGTATCAATATCAAGTGTCTAATATAGTATTGTGAGCTATTAAAGATCTGAGACTAACGACTCAAAAGATTCAGTATTGTGACCCATTAATCAAACGATAAAAACATTAATCAAAAACATTAATCAAAACTACATTTGTGAAAAATATTATGAACTAAACCCTAGAAAAGAAAATCCTATTTTCACCTAAAAACCAAAATCAAACCCAAAATTGACAAAAGAAACCCACAGAAACTAAAATTAAAAAAACAAACCATCGTCTTCATCACCAAATGATTCAACAACATCAGTTTTTATAGGGCAATCACGCAATAACTCACAAGAATCATAAGCACTATGGACCATCTCTATTTGCTTTTGTCAATTGAAAACCCTAATTTAGATACAAAGAAATAATCATTTTACACCTTGAAATTCCCAAATCAATTACAAAACTGGAATTCCCAAATCAATTGAAAGTTACCTTACCCCTTTTGCTTGCTTTAGCTTTTCTAACTTCTCCTCAAATGCGGAATGAGGTATACCCATGACCTTGAAGAAGAGACAGTCAAAGTTAGCTGGAAAATTTACGATGTAAAAATTTGAAATTTTATACCTTAGTCACATGCATGCTTTAACGAACTAAAATACTGGACTTATACGAATAAAAAAGAAAAAGGAGTTGAGAAAAAAAGACATTTTTATCAAAGAAAACAACAGAACAGTAATCATAATGATGTTTGGATGGCTTTAGGGCCTGTTCACCCTAACCGGACACAAAGAAATATAATCTCAATAGAATTAAGTCCGAGATTCAGGACCGTATCCATCATCCCAGGCATAGAAATCTGCAAATATACAGTGCTAATTTTTGTCAAGAACGAAAGCAGCGAACATGACAACGGTAATGAAAAACTCTATTGTTTGACTGAAAATGTCTTGCTAAATTCTGTAAATCGGAACATTTTAACAAGAAAAACAAACAGAAAAGATGAGATATCAATCTCATACCGCATCACCAGAACAAACTGAAAGTAGAGGAGGCTTAGAAGGGTCTCCAAGGGAAGCACACATCATTCTCTATCACTCTCAAACCCTCTAAGAATTCTTCCCACAAACTTTTAGGAAGTTTTTACCCTTTTCTTGATACTCTTGGTAAGCTTTTGTTGAAATGGTCAGCCCAGGTGGAATAAATAAGCCTATTCTGGCCATTTCGGCAAGATTTTCCTTTCCCACCTAGCTACATAATCAGAAAAAGAGATATCTCAGCATCACAAAGCATGATAGACTTCTTAGTTAATCACAAACATTTGTGCCTACTCCTATGCAAGCAAGATACGACAGTATACACTCAATATTATTACACGATAGCAAGATTGAAACTCCCAAGTAACATGATAGACTTCTTAGTTAATTTGCCAAATCATGTTTTCATTAAATCACCAAAATTCAATAAAAATGCAAATTTTAAACCATAAAAGAAAAAAAATCACTACAAACTACTCAAAGTTCAACAATTTAGCATCAAATAGATCTTTAAACAACAATCATCAATTTTTTTTAATGCAAATTCCATTTCTGAAGAGCAAATGCCAATTCGGCTTTGCATTATCAATCCTTAACAAACTACAATTCCATGAGTTACAATCGAATTGGTATAGCCTGGATGACCATTATCTATTGAAAGAAACCAATTGAGCTAAGGTACTTTAGGTGTGCCAAAATCATATTATCATAGTAGTACACACTCTCATACTTTCAATTGTACTAAATTATGGGTTTTCAAGCAGGAATGAAAATATATCTTCAATCTATTAGCATCTTCGTGATGAGGGTATTGTCTACCTTCTTTCCCGCACTCTCGAGACTCATTAGGATGATGATGATATATTGCTATAATGGGTTAAGTTTAAACTTCATCTAACTAAGCCATTCCACTTAACTCATTTGCAACATCATATAACATTTCTTGAGACTGAGCCATCAGCTTAAACTTTTAGTTGAAATAGTTCATCGACAAAACTAAAAAAAACATGGAGTACGCACAATCAATTTAAAATTAAGCTAAAAAAACTATTACCCAATGAATAAAATGAATTTAAGAATTTAACCCAATAACTAAATGAATTTAGAATTGAACCCAATAAATAAATTTGAAGAATTACTAAAACTATATGTACATTTAAGTGAAAAAATTTAAGCAAATACAAATCACAAACCCAATAAATGGAATGAATTTAGAATCTAAACTCAACAAGTAAAAAATTAAACCTTAATTGCTTCCTTGAGAATTGGTTCATCAGATTTTGGACTATTACTCGTAACATTTGAATTATAAATTTATAAAATTGGTGTAAAAATGAATTGGATTACAAGTGGAAAAATAGGATGAGGAATGAGAAGAAGATTATACATATTTTGCTAACAAGCCACAGCCACTAAACCTAGTGATTGCAATTAGAAGTTGCTATCTCCTAAATAAGAACCCTTAATTTGATGAAAAATGAAAGACTAATTTTTGTAATAAAGGTGGACAAAATTTAAATTGATCAACAGCAAATACCAAAGAAAGATAGCACATGGAAGATGTGCATTGATAGTAGGAGTGTTAATAACATCACTGTTAAATATAGGTTCCCTATACCTAGGTTTGATGACTTATTAGATGAGTTATCCAGAATATAGTGGTTCAGCAAATAGATTTAAGGATGAAGGAGGGTGATGAATGGAAGACAAATTTTAAAACTAAGTATGGGCTATATGAATGGCTTGTTATGCCCTTTGGGTTATTTGGTGCCCTAAGCACCTTTATGAGACTAATGACAGAGGTGTTGATGAGGCCTTTCCTAGGGGATTTCATAGTGGTCTATTTAGATGATATCTTGGTTTATAGTGGTAACCTAGACCTACATACACAACATTTGAGAAGGGTTTTTGAGGTATTGAGGAAACAGAAGTTGTAAAGGAACTTAGAAAAGTGTGCTTTTTTAATGACCGAAGTGAGTTTTTTAGGGTTCATCATAAGGAAAGAAGGGATTAGGGCTGATCCAGCCAAGGTGGAAGCAATAAAGTCTTGGCTTACACCAAAAATCATCACTCAGGTAAGATCATTTCACGGCCTTGCTTGATATTACAGAAGATTCATCAAAAACTTCAGCACACTCATGGCACCACTATCTAAGTGCACCAAGAGAGGTAGTTTTGAGTGGACTAAAAAGGCTCAGCTAGCTTTTGCGCAGGTGAAACAAAGAATGTGTCAGGCACCAGTGCTGAAACTATCAGACTTCACCAAACCCTTTGAAGTTGAATGTGATGCCAGTGGACAAGGCATAGGGGTTGTATTGATACAGGGTGGCAGGCCAATGGCTTACTTCAGTGAGAAACTAAGTGGGAGTAGATTAAACTATTCCACCTATGACAAAGAGTTTTATGCAATAGTGAGAGCATTGGGAAATTGGGCACACTACCTCAAGTTTTAACCCTTCATACTGCACTCAGACCATGAATCCTTGAGACACATAAATGGGCAAAGCAAGTTGAGCAACAAGCATTGTAAATGGGTAGAATTCTTTCAATCCTTCACCTTTTCATCTAGGTACAAGATTGGCAAGGCAAATGTCATAGCTGATGCCTTCAGTAGAAGACACCACCTCCTTTCCTTGTTCAAAACCAAGGTTGTAGGACTTGAATTAATTAAGCATCAATATGCTGATGATTTAGAATTAGGACCCTTGTTCAAAGAATGTGAGACTCAACCCCAAGGGGGAATTTCACATATAAGAGGGATTTTTGTTCAAAGGTAATAGGTTGTTCATACCTAAGTCCACTCTAAGATTTGTCTTGATCAAAGAAGTACATGAGGGAGCTTTAGAGGATCACTTTGGGATCCAAAAGACCCTAGAAATGCTAGCACAACAGTTCTTTTGGCAAAAGATGTTGGGGACTGTAGGGAAGTATATTTGAAGATGTGATAGATGTCATAGGGCTAAGCTAACCTTTCAAAAAGGGGAGTACAAACCACTTCCTGTGGTAGAAAAGCCTTGGGATCATGTGAGCATGGACTTCATAGTCCCTACCTAGGACACAAAGGAAGAAGGATGCCATTATGGTGATGGTAGATAGATTCTCTAAGATGGCACACTTCCTAGCTTGCAAAAAAACAGATGATGCCAAGAACATTGCACAACTCTATCTCACTGAAGTGGTTAAGTTGAATGGGATTCCTAAGTTTATAGTCTCTGACAGAGATAGCAAGTTTTTGAGTTTGTTTTGGGGCACCTTGTGGAGGATGTTAGGGACCAAGCTCATGTTTAGTACTGCATACCATCCACAAACAGATGGGCAGACTAAAGTCACCAATAAAACCCTAGGAGCCATTCTAAGAAAATTCGTCAATAAGAACACTAGGGATTGGGATATGAAACTGAGTCAAGCAGAGTTTGCATATAATAGGAGCCCCAACTCAGCAACTAAATGTTCTCCTTTTGAATGTGTATTTGGTGTGAACCCCTTACTGCTTGTTTTCTTGATTGATCTCCCTAAGCAAGTGAAAGTCCACCCTGAGGCTAAGCAACAAGCAGAGGCCCTACTCAAAGTGCACCAGCAAGTCTAGGACAACATCAACAAAAGGCATTTCCAAGTTAGTGACCTAGTTTGGGTACACTTCAGGAAAGATAGGTTCCCTGACCTCAAAAGAACCAAAATCATTCCAAAGGCTTTTGGACCCTTAAAAATCAATGGACAAAGAGGCACTAATGCTTTCAGAATAGAGATGCCTGCAGAATATGGAGACAGGACAACATTCAACATAGGACATCTGGCACCTTATCATGGCCTCCAAGAATTAAGGTCAATTCTTTTTGAAGAAGAGGGAATTGAAGCATGTTCAAGCCATTATACTAATGAGGGATTGCAAAGTAAACCAGAACAATTGATCTCAAAAGAAACACGAAGGGACACTCAACCTCAGAAATCAAAACAACTGGCAGGGCACTGTCTGAGCAAGACACCTGCACCAAATCCATGTTGGGAGGGAATAGGACCCACCAAGGGCATTGAGGGACACAACAAGAACCCAGGCACATGCCCCAACAAGTGGGAGCCCAAGGAAGCCCTCACAAAATAAGGAAACATCACAGAAGCCCAGACAGGCTGACCACATGACATATTTCATCAGATTGCTTACCCGCAGACCTTGTTGGGGTTCCTAGCCAAGACCTGAGCCAACCAGACCTGAATCAGGGCATCGACAGCACCTTTGCACATGGACCTAGATGCCAGGGCCCTAGAACCCTCCTGGTTGTGCACCAAGAACTGTAGGGATCATTAGCAAGGTGGCCCAGTCACCAGATTCTTCAAGAAGCTTTTATGCTTATGTTTTAGATGTTTTAGTCTTTTAATTAGGTGCACATGACTTGCACGTGCTTTTAAATAAAGAATTGAGGATTGTCTTAGCCAACTGGCCGTTATTTCTGTTAGGGTTTTTTATGAAAAACAGCCTCAAAGTTTACCCTTTTTATGAATTACAGCCTCAAAGTTTTTTTTTTTTATGAATTACAGCCTCAAACTTTTAAAAGTGATTAGTATTACGGCCAAGTTACCGTTGACCACCCTGTCAACCGTTGACCAAGCCTTCTTCCCGGTTACTAACCCTTTTCCTCCTTCTTCTTCATCCTCTTCCTCCTTCTTCTTCATCTTCTTCATCTTCTTCATCCTCCTCATCCCATTTCAAATAAAATTTCTGGGTTTATTTTTAAAATTGACCCAAATCTTTTTGTTTTTTTTTTTGTTTTTCTTTTTTTTAATTTAATTCTTCATCCCCTCCACTTCTTCATCTTCTTCCTCCTTCTTCTCCCTTCTTCTCCATCATCTTCTTCCTCCTTCTTCTCCCTTCTTCTCCATCATCTTCATCCTTTTTATCCTCCATTAATTTTCAAAGACCTAATTTTAACCCTAGATTTCATTCCCCTTTTCAAAACCTTAATCAAAGGCCCAATTTTAACCCTAGATTTCAACTATCAAATTCAAAGCATAATATCAAACAACTTTTCAAAATAAAAACCCCAACAAATTATACAATCTTCAACAAAAAAACTAAAACAATAAGAAATCTTAATGATTTGATACCTCTGTGATGACGAGGAACTTGATGCTGTTGTTGGTGATGGCGATTGTAATGGTGGGGTACTAATTATATTGTTGGTAATGCAAATGTGATTCTGGCAAAAATTGTTGTTGAGATTCTTGAGAACTAAAACACATGCCCATTAATTTTAACCCACCACTTTTCTTCAGTGGATGCTTCATTTTCCCATCAATTTTTGACATGTATTTTAACAACAAACTCTTCCTTTTTACAGAAAAATCAAAAGCACCCCCAATTTGTGCTAAAATACAAATCCAAGAGAAAAAGCCAACCCCAATAACAAATTTTTTTGTTACTTGTTTCTCATTGAAGAAAATCCCAAAAAATTGGGCCTTTGAAAATTAATGGAGGATAAAAATGATGAAGATGATGGAGAAGAAGGGAGAAGAAGGAGGAAGAAGATGATGGAGAAGAAGGAAGAAGAAGGAGGAAGAAGATGAAGAATTAAATTAAAAAAAAGAAAAACAAAAAGATTTGGGTCAATTTTAAAAATAAACCCAAAAATTTTATTTGAAATGGGATGAGAAGGATGAAGAAGATGAAGAAGATGAAGAAGAAGGAAGAAGAGGATGAAGAAGATGAAGAAGAAGGAGGAAGAGGATGAAGAAGAAGGAGGAAAAGGGTTAGTAACCGGGAAGAATGCTTGGTCAACGGTTGACAGGGTGGTCAACGGTAACTTGGCCGTAATACTGGTCACTTTTAAAAGTTTGAGGCTGTAATTCATAAAAAAAAAACTTTGAGGCTGTAATTCATAAAAAGGGTAAACTTTGAGGCTGTTTTTCATAAAAAAAACCCTTTCTGTTATAAGACCCTATATATAAGGATGATTAGATTGTAAAAACATTCATTCATCAATTTTACAATGTTTTTCTTCATTTTGTGAGAAGTGCTCATAAGGGGAATTAAGAGGGTTTTGATTCCAACTCTTGGTTTTGTCGTGTGACTAAAGCACCCAAAATTCAAACAACATCCCACCAAGGTTGGTGAGTGAAGCCAATTCAAGGGTGAGGGGTGTGAGGCCTGATCAGAGTGAAGTTGTGAGGGTTTGGCATCAAGATCAGTCTCACACAGTCACACTAATCATATTTGTGTTTTTGAGTTCTTGATTGCATCAAGACTCCTGAGATTGACTCATCACTGTGTGTAAGGTAAACTTTGACGCCAAACACAGTGCAGAAACAAGCATAATTACCTATCAAATGTATACAAAGTAACAACTCTGCACAAGGTGGTCCTAAAGCCACTGTCAAAATATTTTGAAATTAAGAGGGAAGTTTTAATAGGTTCACTTTTATGATTAGTTGATAATACAAGTAGGGCTGAACAAAGTTTGGTCTAAACCGTAAACTAAACCTGACCAAATCGGAATTTCAATATTTGGTTTGGTCTATGGTTTAAATGGTCTGGTCTGGTTTTTTTTTTAAATTAAATTACGGATTACGGTCTGGTCTTGGTTTTTTTATTTTTCAGACCAGACTGGACCGCAAATTGTTCTATGGTCGATAATCATAATTTTGTATTTAAAAAATTAAGTTGATACATAGATATTTTAAGATGTAGTTATTTTTATATAGCAATATATACATAAATAATGTTAATACTATTAACTAATTACAAATTATTATATTTATTAATTGTAGATATGAAATATTTGCATAAATACATGTATTAATTTGTAGGGGTGTTCATAACCGGGTACCCGGCTAGTCGGGTACCTATTTTTGCGGCCCGTGTCCCGGCCCATTTAATGCGGGTACCCGGTTAGCGGGTACCCGGATAAAACGGGTCGGGTCACCGGGTACCCGGTTATTATTTTTTGTGATTTTTTAATTTTAATTATTATTTTTAAGATCGAATTCCGAGTAGATATTAAGCTATATTTGGACAAAAACTTTCTAATTCATATTGATCAAGCTTGAATTTTAGATTTTAAAATTACTATTCTATTTTTTTAAACTCAAAAGAAATATATAATGTCGATATCAAAGGCGCGAAAAACTATACATATTGTATTCTACCATAAAACACTAAATTAATAATAGTCCACCATAAAAGATTAAAGTCCCAAACAAACAAAGAAAAGTTTTTAACAAAAGTCCAAAAAACAAAGTCCAAAGTCCTTAATTAAAAAAACACAAAAAAAAAGTATATATATATTATAAGCTATCCGGGTCAAATGGGTACCCGGATCAAAAAATTATCGGCCCATGACCCGACCCGGAACGTTGAATTTTTTTAGATTACCCGCCATTATTGAGGCGGGTCGTCGGGTCGGGTAGTTTTGAACACCCCTATTAATTTGGATAAAACTATAAAAATGAAAAACCGCAGACTTGACTAGACCGGACCGTTAGAAAACGGTTTGGTCCGGTCCGGTCTTATTTTAGTGTCAGACCAGACCAAACCGGACCTGTTCACCCCTAAATGTTCACACTCGTGATTTGTAAGACAATTTCACCTGAATACTCTATTCGGAAAAGTTGGTGCATCTGATGCAGAATTTCAATTATAATCTGAGGTGGATTGAGGAAAAAAGGGGAAAGAGGAGGTTGAGGAAGGATTTGAAAAGCTTCATAAATGTTTTTCTTAATCAAGTAAAACTATGATCCATATAGCAATCCTCATGCCTTTTGTGGAAAGTCATTTTTAATAATTCCTTGAATTATATTTAGTTTTAGAAATTGAGATTAGCCACATGAACACCCAAAATAATGTGTACAAGTACAAGTTACAACAATTGGGTTATAATAAAATAATTTAACAAGGGCTTAAGAATATCAAGAAAAGTAAAAAAATAAAATGGGTGCGACAAACGTATAAAAGCTGATAGCTAATTTAAGAGAATCACCTTTTTCAAAGATAAGGTATTCAAACCAACAATTAATCTATCAAATACTAACATTAGATGATTTAACCACCTAACTGTTTGCATCAAAATAAGCTAAATTATCGAATAAACTGTTATATCAAATGAGACCAAAAAAGTATCAAAAAGAATCCTAAATAAGCACTTCATCTCTGCACCGCAAAAGTTAAGAGAGGCCAAACAAGTGCACTAGAAATAATTTTTTCAACAAAGATATCTATATATAATAATTTCAGTTTACATCAAAGAGCCCTCCAAAAAGAATTAGATTACAACATTTTCTATAGATGTTAGATCGCTCTCCCTAGATTCCCACCAGTAGTGAAAGCAACAAGAACATAACATAAGATATTCTCTTTCCCATCGACAATGACAAATTCATCAGTAGAAACCAAGAGGCATCAATCAAGTTGATCAACAACATCGTCTTGAAGTATAAAATTTGGGTTATATAAAATTGTGATGAGTGAAAGCAAAAATTTCTCACATCTGGTCAGGCGTTGTGTATTAATGTTCATCCACAACAGCAGCTGCAGCGGGTTGTGCTTCAATATCTTTCTTCTTACCAGGACCAGAAGAAACTTTAACCATTGCGGGTCTCAAAAGCCGATCACCAAGTAGAAAACCACGCCTGAATTCTTGGATTACAATTCCTTCCTTGAACTCTTCAGACTCTTCTCTTGCTATTGCCTCATGCAACTACACCAGGAAATCAAAACATGTTTCAGGTCTTTAAGGTGAACTAGTTTGAACACCGAGAACCATGGCACAAACTAACCTGTATTATTAAATTCATATAAACAAACATTCATCTAACTTAAAAACAAATTCAAGTATCAACCTCCCATGAACTGCCTTGATTTTTCAACTAAACACAAACTGAATGTTGTTTCCTTTTCTCACATGATATGAAGTTTCCTACACCATATTTTACGATTAAGATACAGGTTTTTGATCGTTGCATATCTAGAAATGGGTATCATACTACATAAGTCTTTAGGCTAAATTTACCTCTAAGGCATGTAAAGGGGACAAAATCAAATGGCCTAGGTCAAAAGTAATTTTTGAAATGAAATAATGCCGCATTTTCTTTCATGTCTCTCATCTTCCACCTCCTCCTCCATTTCTTCCCCTTGCGTTTCTATTTTTACTTCTCTCTAATGAGTTTGAGGGGAACCAAAAGAGGTAAAAGTTTGAAAACTGATAAAGATTGAATGCATGGTACTCAATAAAAAGTTATCTGATTCAAGCAATTTGTTGAACTCGGGTGCCAGATACTCATCATGTTGAAATATAATTTCTAGCTAAATCTATACAACCACTTCATACAATAAACATGAAGTAATTAAGCAAGAGGGAACAGGGAAAAAATATCTTGTAAATTCTGCAACAGATAATAGATTTTGCACTGAATTGAGCAAGAGAAAACAGGGAAAAACATGATAGATATTGTAAATTCTGCAACATAGAATAATTCTCTTGCAAATGCAACATTCTTTATGAAGCAACCAATGCAAGCATACATTCATAATGAGCTTTTAGCAAGAAAATTGCCTTCTCAAAGCACATAATTGGGGGTTCATTTAAAAATTTCAGTATACATAAGCTTTGAAAGTTGTAATATTATAAATAAAACGTACAGATGGATCAAAAGGCTTCCCCACAGTCGCTATGGCAGCTACCTGTAAACTCCTCATGACCTCTACGAACTGCTTGTATATGCCCTGATAACTTGTATCAATCTGTTTTTCCCTGTCAGTTTCAGGTTTGATCTGCTGCTTTGCTCTCTCAAAATTGTCCACCATTGGAAGAAAACTTTCAATAACCTCCCCCTTCGCATTGTTTCGAACCGAAAATCTCTCCTTTTCGGATCTCTTTCTAAAGTTATCAAAATCAGCTTGTAGGCGGATATATTTCTCCTTTCCTGAAGAGATCTCTTCTGTCATTGTGGCTAATTTCCGGGCCAACTCATTCTTTTCAGTTTCTAGTCTGCAAAACGCCGTCTCTATTTCAGCAATAGTGTGGTAATCCCCAACTAACACAGCTTCCTTGTAGAACTTAGTAAGAGTTTCCACACTTTCCCATACCTTCTTATCACCTAGCTCCTCCATTTCCACATCTTCCTCATATATCCTTCTCTCATCCACCTAAAATACCAGTACAAAGAATCAAGGCATAAGACAAGTAACTATTATACATTTCAATCAAAAGCTTCACATTTCAAATACCTTCTCATTCCTCATTGTATTAATAACATTCAATTACCCCAATACCATTAAGTGGTTCCACTCTCCAGCCTAGATAGGATTTCGAGGGTTCCAATGTTCACAACCTTACCCTTATTAGCGATAACAAAGAGGTTGTTTCTGATCAACCATTGTAATAAGCATCATATGCAAATTTATAAATAAAGAAAAGTTGATTTTAAACATACGAACTTTGTCTCATTTGCTTTTAAACGTTCGAACTTTCGATTATATTTAGAGGCATTAACTTTGGGGATCATCCGTCAAAAAAGATACGGATGACCTGATACCGGTTGAAAAGGTTACTTCTTCATCTTTACCATTTCTTCTTCTTCTTCTTCATCATCTTCTTCAACATTTCATCATCCTCTTCACCATTTTATCATCTTTATCTTCTTCACAATTTTCTGATTTCTATTAATAAAGAAAATAAGTTCTCCATTCTCAAATTCATTCATATTTTCTATCTCTTGTTTCCTTATCGCATCATCAATATCCTTCGATCACACTTAGAAATCCTCTTAATCACTATAACAATCAGGTTGTCAGTCCCAGGAGCTCTAATCAGAGTTACTACTGGCAGCATTGAGGAATTAGTGTAACAGTCAGTCCTTGAAAATTGATGATCTCCAGTGCCTGAAAAATATTCAGAGTTCTGTGGAGCAAATGCAAAAGACATGTCCTCTATACCAAGCTTGCATACATCATCATATGTAGATACAGAAGTTGTATTATGAGAGTTAAACATCTTCATCTGGGTTTGTACTAATTTCTGGGTTTTTTTAGGTTGATTTTTTGTTAATTTGGGTACTAATTTTCCAAAAATTTGTAGAAACACAGATGAATATGTTTGGGTTGATGAAACGGTGAAGAAGATGAAAATGAAGATGAAGATGAAGATGAGAAGCCATTGATGGGAGCTTGAATAAGGTGATGAAGATGGAAACCTGGAACAACAGGTTACCATAACCTGTTATATCTTTTTTGGCGGATGACCCCCAAAGTTCATGCCTCTAAATATTAATCGAAAGTTCGAACGTTTAAAAGCAAATGAGGCAAAGTTCGTATGTTTAAAATCAAATTTTCCTATAAATAATTTAGTGAGCCATTTTAATGCAGTCTGATTAAAACCAAATAACTGCAAATCTTTGGCTCCATTTAAAATGGACATCATTGCTAATCATGTCCCAATATGTATATCTAAAGTGTCACGCCACTCTCCTTATATATGCACATTCAGTTAAGACTTTTTTCAATTTTGACTCAGACTCAACTCGAATTTCATGTACCAGACTTTCTGAATCAGAATCAGAACTCCAGAGGAGTCGATTATATCGTCTTTTACAAATTCAATTCGTTTAACAATATGGAAATCCAACATAATAACTCAAATAAGCCACGAATTATCCAAATTCTACTTAATAACAATAAGCAAAGTTGCAATCTCATAAGAAGAATATCTTTCAAATACGCACATTAAATTTTTAGATGTGTTGGTGTCTAGGTAAATCCTTCTATGATAGGGTCTAATATCTCTATCACCAATATTGAATCCAAAAATAAGGCACATTTATATATCTGTATCAATCTTGGACATTTATATGTGTTGGGCGCTATGTGAAATCGGTGTCAGCGTCGAATAATTGGATTTATTTAGCAATCTGAGACAATCAAATTGACAATTTGATATGTTATTCCTGTATTGCATGAGCAAAACAACTACGAAAAATGTTAAACCAGCAAGACTAATATGCAACTTATAACCAGTAAAATATACTCCTTGGAGTACATTTGTGAAACAATATGAATGACAACAACAGCGTAATGTTAATCCGTATTCATTGAGCATCAGTAATCAGTCCAAATTTCACAAATCAAACATTCAACACAAATTAGATCAGAAAACAATGTTTAGCATATGAAAAGAGCAAAGAAAGTATCTCACAGTGTCCGTTGAGTTTTCTTGGGAAGAAGCACAGCACCTAAAACCATGGCGATTAAGGAGAAGAGAATAATTTTTGAGAGTAGGCTTGAGAGGGAAGAACAGAGATTTGTGGGATAATGAAGGTTGTTTAGCATATGAAGATGAAGGGTGAAAAAAAGAAGGGGTGATTGAGAGAAAAACAGCCATTTTGTGAGCTTGAAAAAAATAGGGATTTGGAAATGAAAATTTATCGAGAGCCGAGAGCGAAAGAGATTTCCAGAAGCTTGTAATTTACTAGTAGAGTGCAAATGGAATGTTCTTTTGTGTGATTGTGTGTGTAAATTCAAGTGAATTTGCAATAAGACTATCAAAATGCAATTGCAAAAGCAATTACCAATTATGTTTAGGAAATGTGTTATTATTATACTAGATAATTCCCGTGCGATGCACGTTTTTTTCATTTTGATATAAAAAATAATTAAATTAAATAGGTTCGGCTTAATATTACTAAATTTAATTATTTTTTAATACACATTTTATTACATTCATTAAAATTTAAATTCAAACTGTTTTTTATAATTATCATTATAAAATTGATAAAGCAGTGGATCATTGTAAATTGTATCTATAATATAATTAACATTTTAGTGAACTTTTTTTAAATGTATAATCAAAATTAATATAGTTAATTTTTAAATAAATGAATGATTTTTTAAATAATTATAATCTAATGATGCTTTGTAAATTAAAAATCAAATATTATAATTTGTTCATCATTATTACATACTACTATCTAATACATTGTTTTTCAAATTTTAATAGTATATGTTGTAGTCCCAACTAAAGTTTTTTTGTATGGTCAAATTAATCATCTTATAAACATCCACTAGTGGAAAAAATGTCAATTGCTGCGGTTTTTTTACTATTATAGGCTGCGGTTTTATCTCGCAGCACTTGTAGTAGCAGCAAATGAGAAAAAGGTATTTGTTGCGGTTCTAAATGACCGCAACCAATAGTTGTTGTTAAAAATTAAAATTTCCTAATTGCTGCGGTTCCAAACTGACCGCAGCCTATACCATATTTTTTTTTTTTGCTTTTCGTTTAATTCCAAACAAGATTCAAAGAACATATTTTTTTTCATTTTTTTTTGCTTTTCGATTAATCTGCTGATTTGATCTAAAACAACATCAAATTTGTTCTTTGAACATCAAAATTTTAAATCGAAAAAAAACAAATCAGAATGAAATCGTTTAGTGTTGGTTTGTGTGCTAGATTTCAATCAAATCCTAAGGAATCACATCTTACGGCAGTAAAGAGAATTCTAAGATACTTGAAGGGAACAGATGACTTGTCCCTATTTTATCCAAAAAGTGATGTCTATGACTTGAAAGGTTTTAGTGATGCAGATTATGCAGGAGATCTTGTGAATAGAAAAAGTACTTCAGGAATGGTACAATTTCTTGGCTCATGTTTAGTATCTTTGTGTTCCAAGAAACAAAACACCGTTGCCTTATCCACCGCTGAAGCTGAATATGTAGCAGCAGCAGCCTGCTGTTCCCAAATGCTTTGGATAAAACAACAGCTAAGAGATTTTGGTATTAAATTTGAATGCGTTCCTATTTATTGCGATAATACCAGTGCCATATGCATATCAAAAGATCCCGTGCATCATTCTAGGGTTAAGCATATACATATTAGACATCATTTTCTTAAAGATAATGTGGAACATAAGAATATTATTGTCAAACATGTCAGTACTAATGAGCAAGTTGCAGACATAATGACTAAACCACTTCCTAGAGAACAATTTGAAAAGATGAGGTTGGAGCTAGGTATGATCAAGCTTCACTGAAGTTTAATGCTAGCAAACCTCCTCAAAGCATCGTGAAAAATGGAAGGGTTAGGTCAACCACAACGACCATGATTGAGAAATCAATTATTGCGAGATTTAGGTATGCAACTATCTCAAGTATGTGCCATGAATGTTTTCTTGATTGCTTGTTTAACTGATTAGACCAAATAGCATAAGTTTACTTTACGTAATTATGTCCTCCTATTAAAACAAAAAAAAAAAGAAAAAAAAACAAGGACATATGTTTTTCATAATTTTATTTTATTTTATTTTCTTTTTCACAAAATTCCAGCATTTTATTTTATTTATTTTTCGATGAGTCAACTTAAATTAAAGTAGAAGATGGATCATCGGGGTGTTTTGAATTTACCCGCAAACTCTTCGTTGCACTTCCTGTTCACATGCAAAAATGAAGTCCTGAAGTAGTACAAACTTTTCGTGTAACCGTCCCTTCACCCCATTAAAACCCACTCCCTCACGTCCCATCCATCACTCACACCATCATTACCCCTAAGTACTACTTCTTGCTAAAACCCTCTAAAACCGTCAAACACTCCATTCTCTCTCCTCCTAAAACCTCCATCTCCATCCTCTCCACACCATGAAATCATCCAAATCATCATCAACCAACAAAGGGAAAAGCCCTAAAATTGTTCAACCTGAGCCCTTACAAGTAATTCTCCCTTCGCCAACTGAAGTCTACCCGTCATCATCCCAAAAACGCCAAAAGACATCCACACCCAAAGCCATGCAAGGCGGCACAAAGAGATCTCAACCCAAAGGGGCCTCATCATCCAGACCATCAAAGAGGGCCAAGCTACTGGACCCTAACAGTGCTGAAGAAGTGGCAAAGGAGATGTCTATAGGATTCGGCTTAGACAAATACTGGTATGAATCCAATTCCTTTCCTCAACTGCATGCCATTTTAAGTAATCAAGGTTGGGAGGTTCTAATGTATGATTATTCGTGCAATTCAATATACCCAAATCTTATGCGAGAATTCATTCACAACTTTTCAATTGATAATGGTGTTTGTTCGAGTACTGTTAAGGAGATCAAAATAGAATTTAATAGTCTCATGCTGGGTGAATGGTTTGGGGTTCCTGCAATTGGGTTCGACACTTATTATGTTGGTTCTAAAATTGTGTTCTCGGGTATAAATGAAAAAACGGTGTTAAAGTTTTTAGGGATTAATGATAAGAAGCGTTTCAGTCACAAATCATTGTCTCCTCTCCACAAATTGCTGTACAATATTGCTAGGTTGTTTATCTTGCAACGTAAATCAAAACGTAGTGAGGTAAATCTTAGAGATGCCACCTTCATTTACTGCTTAGCCAACCACATTAAAATTAATTTTCCTTCATTGATGATTTCACATTTGGCTGACTGTATTGAGAAGAAAACAATGGTAGGGTATGGGGGCTTGTTGACCCACGTGTTTAAGAAGTTTGGCATACCTCTAGAAGGTTTGGAATTCCCTATGAGCGCAAACAACAAAATAGGTGCAAAATGCTTGAACAATTTGCACCTTACTTTAAATGAAAAAGGGATACTAGAGGATGCTGTGGAAGATGTTGAGTATGTCGGTTCCGGTGAGGAATAGGAGGAAGAAGAAAAAGAAGTAGATGGGGAGGATTTGGAAGAGAATCACGAGGATGTTCCTACTGTCACTACTGAGGCAGAGACGGACAAGGAACAGGGGAAAGCTGCAAGTGAGGGGGAAAATTCTGAGGAAGCGGAAAACGCGGAACTGGAGGAAAACGCGGAACTGGAGGAAGTACAATCCAGTTCAGAGGATGAGGAAGTGAATGTGCCTATCAAGAAACAACCTGTGCTCACACCAAGGAAGAGCAGCAGGTTGGCGTCAAAGCGTTCTTCGTGCTTGGATGATGATATCACCTCTCAGACCCCTCCTTCACCAAAGCCAGATACGCCACCACCATCCCATATTCCTTCACCACCACCATCACCTATACCCACTTCACCACCACCAACCTCAACTGGTTTTGATGATGACCAATCAGCTGTCCCTCCTACTACTCTTGACCTCATACTCACTAAGTTTATCGATTTTCAGTCTCAATTACATGTTTTTCAAGATGAGGTTCGTGTTTCACTTGCATCCATCACTGACCAGCTCACCCAGATGGAGTCCCGTCTAGGAGCTAAACTGGACACGGTGGAAGTGCAAACCGAATTCATAGATGAAGAGACTGCTCAGTGAACCCTTCGTCTACTTGCTTAATCAGTTTATGTATTAATTTAACTTTGTTGGCCTCACTCCTTATTTCTCTACAAACAATTAAACTAGTTTCTTTTGAGTACCGCGATGGGGTACGCCCATATGTATTTTTAATTTCTGATAACTATGCTGCTACTTTCAGTTTCCGATGATTATCTTTAATGGTCTATGCTGTTTTGCATTGCATATCTTGAACATTTCTTGACATTTGCTGATTTGGTTTGCTGCTTACTTTCTCAATTTTTCTAACGCTTGCCTTAGTACTGTGGTTTGATAAAAACCCTACTTTTTGATTGATGTCAAAAGGGGGAAGAAAGGCAACAAACTTAATGAACTTGTGAATGTTTATGCTTTGACTTAGTCTATGCTAAAGTTGGTAAATTGAGGCTTGTCTGCTACCTACTAAATGCTTAGTTTGGAAACTTGGTTAACTGTTATACTTGTATTTCTATGTTTGCCTAGATATTAATGTTTAAATTATACTGTCTCTTTAATTTGTTTCATTTAGGAAATTACTGCTCCTATAATCATCTATGCTCTGATTACACATAAGTATAGAATTGATACTTAAGTTATTATGTTTATTTTTATTATTTTTTATTTATGATCACTTTGGAAAACATAAGTCATGTTTAACCACATGGTCTTTCATATGTCTTAAAAAGTACTATATTAGAGTAAATTGTTCTAATAGATGGTTAGTAAATTATTTGTAATGATTTAATTTGCTAAATGTGCTTAGACTTGCGTTAATCTCTAGCATGGTCTAGCTTATTTGTTTTACTCTATATTTTTAATTAAGTTTGTTTATAAAGTTTGCCATCATCAAAAAGGGGGAATTTGTTGGCCCATTTGAGTTTTGATGATGACGTAACTTTTATAAACAAATAAACCATAGAGATTGTTTGGTAGATCAAATATCCGATTTGTCAAAATCGTCGATGGCGCCTAAGAGACTTGCTTAAAGAACAAAGTACGTGTCAAAGTCAAAGTCAAAGTCAAAGCAGTCAATCTTGAAGTCCAAATGGAAAGTCAAAAGAAGGATCGATTATTACTGTTCCAAGATTGACAAGTTGAAAAGAAAGCTGACGGAGACAGTGCAGTGTTCCCAGCGAAGCAGTTTGAGAAGTCAGTCAACTAAAAGAACGTAGGAAAAATTAGTTTTTCTTTATTTAGTTGATTGTACGGTTAATACTAAATAATAGCATAAGAGATTAATTGGCAAAATTAATTAAAATAAATCTTAAGGGCTAAAAATAGATCTCCTAGTTTATCTCCACTAAAATAGGGAATAAGTTGAATAAGTCTTCAACTTACTAATATTAGCCTATTAATTACAAATTGTAACCGTAAAGACTTGGAGTGACCTCCAAGGCTATTATCCACATTCCCACATCTTATGATCATGGGATAATTGTTAACTACACGGTTCTAACTCTTATAAAAGAGAAAATACAACCGGCTAATAAAAGTGTGTATTGTGCCCAACACCGAAAAATCTATAGAGATCACCCAAGAGAGAAAAATATTCATTCTTACAATTTACCAATTAATTCTTGATATTTTTCCTATGCTATAACTTAGTCTTTATCCAATTTTAGAGAATTATTTTTGTAAAGGGTTTTATGAGTGTGTAATTTAGACTTGGGGAAGTCTAAGGGGAACAGTGAGAAGTTTTTGTAAGAGAGAAAAAGAAACGAGAAGGAGAAAGGAGAAAGAGAAGAGGAGAATTAGGCCTAGAAGAGAAGAGAAGAAATAGTTTTATGTAATTGAGTTATAATTGCTTAAAACTTAATAAGAGAAGTTAAAATCCGAAGTGGTCATGGCTTTCTTTCTATTAAGGCCTAGAAAGTTTCCACGTTAAATTCTTGTGTTCTTTTCATGTTTCTTGAATTTGCTTTGAGTATTTTGTTAGATTGAAATTCCGCAAAAACAGGGCATAAATACTCTTAAAGGCAACACAACAATTCACCCCCCCCCCCCTCTTGTTGCGTTCATATTCTCTAAGTGTTTCTACAGTATTATTGTTGGAAAAAACCCCCCCAAAGTTGGTATTATTCATGGTTAATCAAAAGTTCGTATTATTGTAAGGAAATTAACAAAAGGTTGTATTATTCACGGTAATTTTTCCTTATTTTTTTTTGTCTCCATCCCGGCTGAGTCATTGTATCTTGGCTTAAATATAAACTCTTGCTTGCAACAATAATCTAATGTCAAGCCTTTTAAATCCCACCAAAACTTGGACGAAACTGTCGCAAGTTGAGACCAATAGTTGGTGGGCCCAATTTCACGCGCGTGATTTGCGCCACCATTACTTCCCTCCAAATTTCTATTTTTTTTAAATTTTTTTAGTCAAAATTCAAATTTGATTTATTTGATGATTTGTTTTCAGTATTCTAATTATTTCCTTCAGTTATTTCCTTTTTTTCATAACTTCCCTCATTAAAACATTTCATATTCACTCCTTCCTCCATTTTCGTTTTCTTTATCTCACTCAACTTCTTCCATTGCTAGTTAACTAGTAATTATTGATGTTGTTAAACAATAAACAGTTTTGATGATTTTATAATTTTTTGTTATCCGTAATTGACATGCCTTACTTAAAAATTGTTGTGTCTTAAAGAGAAATAGATTGATGGTGTTATGGACATGTTTATTCCACATTGACATACATTAAGCAATAATTTATGTTTGTAAATGATAAACTGATCAGGTTTTTGTTATGATATTCTTGCTATGAAAATTGACATACCTTAGCAAAAAATTGATGTTCTTAAATGTTAAACAAAAACTTCTTAATGTATGATGTTTTATAAGTATTAGTTCAAAGAATACGATATACAAATTGTATATGATTCACGAAGCATAAAATGTATCAAATTATATATTTGTTTCTTGTTTTTGTTGCTGAGTCTTTTTGTGTTAAAGTAAATGTCCTTTCAATCTCTTCTTGCTTCCCTTTGTGACTATTCATTCTGGGTCTCTTACCTGTTGTCACTTGTAATGTATGTTGTGTTGTTGAATCTGCTGTTTCTATTGTAGCTTCAATTTCATTACGAGCTCTCTCAATGAGTTTACCTACTTCATCACTTGTTGTATTGTACAGTGCTTCTACCACCTTTCTTGTTTCTTCATTGCCTTTTGACTTCTAGACAAGATTGTAAAACTAGTTACGCCTCATGTTTTGTCTCCACGTAAGTGTAGATATTGTGAGGGGTTCCAAGCCTGTAGATGGACATTGGTTACCATGAAGTGTATCCTAAATATCTTTTTTAGCATTGAATTATTAGGGTCTAAATCTAATAGTTAACCAATAGAGCGAGAGTTATAGATTAACAAAATCATGTTTAACCACCAATTTAATCTGACTTTTCATAGACACTAATGAGAATTTAATCATACAAGACTTCAGGGGATTCTCGATGCCCTAGAACTCTTCATCATATAATTCAAACCAACATTTTCAGGGCATTCTTAGTTTGTTAGACAAAAACCAATCAAACATTTTTTCTCTTTGAGCAATATACTCAGTAGAAATTAGCAAGCTTTTTTTCCTAGCTTCCTTGTGTTCAACTCGCGACTACATACACACCGTGCGCTTGCAGTTAAATAAAATTTGCACATCAAGTTTTTGGAGCTGTTGCCGGGGAAGCGACATATAATTAATTTGTTAATTTTTATTGTAAATATTTCTTTCTTGTGGTGCGAGTGTGCGACGCATATTGCATTTATTTTATTTTTCATTTTTTTATTTTTTTAATAATTTAGTTCAATTAATTTTGCTTTATTTTCAATCAGTCATGTGGTCTTTTTTCTTTTTTATCTTCCTCAATTTGAACATGAAATATTTTAGAGGCATTTACATAGGATTGGTGATTTTTTTGGTCCTAATCATAGGATTAAACAATGGGATATGTGTCGGTGTGTGTATAATGGTTTAAATCTTGAAACTAGGGAAATAGTAGAGTCTATGCACAATTATGATTTTCAATGACTAACGTGTGAATATGCCTGGAGTTACTTTGAATGGTTGTCAGAAGACACTTATAATTGGGAGATGACTGTTCAAATTCTCCTAGCATGTTAGACTCTACTCAACCCTATCCTGACCATCACTTATCCTCATCAGATAGCCTATGTGGTCCAATCGAGATGTCGAGGGAGAAAATCTTCCAAATAGAGTCATTGCTTACAGAATTTCCTTGTATTAATCTCACACCTTCGATTATGGAAGATTCTTCTCATGAGTCAATTAAAGATGTTTGTGCTTACACTCGTGATTACCTCCCTATCCAAAATTTCTTTTGATTATCCCTTTCCTCCTCCTCCTAAGTTCTATTTTTTTTTTTCCTTTTTTGTAAAGATGGGGTTATACATGATTGTTTGTATGTTCTTTTCTTTATCGAAACTATCATGTTCTATGATCTGCTGCTGTCATATGATTTTTCTAGGAGTGAGTTTGACAAGCTTCTCCGTAGTTTGTCGAGTTATTTACTAGTATGCGTCGAGCTAACGACGTTAAACATAGCGCTTGCGGGAGACTACCCGTACTTTTAGCTAGATTTTAGTTTTGTTTTAGTACTTTTTACTTTCCCTATCTGTGTACTTCTGTTTCTCATGTTTTTGTTCCCTTGCTACGCAATTAAGCATTGGGGAGAATGCTTTAGATAAGTATGGGGAGAGTCTACATTTGTTAGCTGTAGTTTTTTTTTTCTTTTTTAGATTGTGAATTTTTTTATTTTATCATGTTCATTTTTTTGTTTTCTTTTTATACAAAAAAAAGGAAAAAAAAAAGAAAAGAGAAAAAAATTGGGAGTGCTAACCAATAACCTGTGAAGGAGGTCTAGGCAAAACAAGAGTGAGTGTTCATCAACTTCTATTGATCTACGTCCTTTACTACGACATCCGCAGGTATACTTCTATTTCTATCTTCGTCTTCTCTTTAATTCTAGCTCCACTAAATTGTCACATCTTAAACCACCTAGCCAACCTCACTTAGATTCTCGCATATCATCTTCTATAAACTAATGCATCTAATTTATACTACAAATTTTTTAACCAACATAAAGCCCCCATCCTCTTTTGTCCAAAATAGTTCTTGAATTGTGAGATCCAATAGCTCCATTATTTGAGTCATATTATTCGGAGTTTGGGTGTCTTGTTTGGTCTCATTTTGTTGTGGTTGTGGTGATGTTGTGTTGGGTTGGGTTGGTTATGAGGTCGACAAGGGGTTTGGGATTTTTATGGGCTTAAGTGAGATCATGTTATGAGAGATAAGGAGATTAAGATAGAAAACCTCTTTCTTTTTGGGAGCCATAAGGAGAGTCGGTGCTTCATGTCATAAGAGGTAATGATGCAACTGACAGTGTTATCTCAATTCATCATTGGAGTATTTTAGTTAGTTATGCATTTTTTTCTGTGCTTTAATATTCTTTATCAAGGGTTACTGAAGACCCAATTCTCTATAAGGGTTACTGAACACCCTCTTGCTACCCATGTTCTTTGTTTTATTTATTTTGTACAAATCTTAGCATTGCATTTATATTGTATCTTTGTTTTTCATAGCTAAGTTTGTACCTGTTATTCATTGAAAAAAGGAAAACATGCTGGAAAAGAGAAAAACTCAACTAGGTTGAAAAGTTTGATTTGCTTGTATTTCAAGACATTTTTAGGTCACTGGAACTTACGGTTGAAAAGTTTGTAGCTAAAGCAGAAGAAGAAGAGGAACATTCTACCTTTCAGAAGAAGATTAAAAAGATCTGATGTTGTCGCTACGGTGTTTTTTATGTAAAACTTGTTTTAAATTTGCACTTTTGAAAACTTTAGATCAATCATTTCCTTTGTACCCTCCCTATATTACTTTTTTATGAAAGTAAAAAAGAAGGAGACGTATCTTTGTATGTAACTAAACTATACACTACGTCACTATGCACTACTACTACACTCTATATAATGCAAGCTAATATGTTCATGAGGTAGATGCATTTTTATAATGCATCTTGTTGTGTTGGTTTAACTATTCCTTCTAACGTGGATCAACCACTTTCTTATGCCGCCCAACAACCCTTTACACATTCCTTCAATCCCTTGCTTAAAAGGTGTAAGACTGAACTCCTTTGAATAATGATAATTCAAAATACTTATTAGATTAATCAAGAAATTAAGTCAGTAAATTTATTTAATTAATTGATCCAAATCATATCAAGTATAGAAGGAATTTTATATATTTTTGATTGATATTTATTCTTTTATATTTATTTGATCAAAGTATAACGTTACGTAAATTAAAATAGTCAATGTTATATTATTATTGTCTTATGCTTTTATTAATTAAAAGAAATGGATTAATAATTATTGGTCACATGGTTTAATTATAAAAATGAATTTAATTATCTATTAATTTAATTACCTAATAAAACGGGTGAAATGTATTATGGCTATGTTCTCGCGGTTCAAAATGGCGTCATTATCTATTGGGTCAATACTTCATTGTTTGGTTTTATCAACAAAGCCTCTATTTTATTGTTGAGTAACGAGAGATGGGGGCTGAGTATCAAAAATTGGTTAGTAAGTTATTGGACTACGACTTTGAGATCAAGTTAAAGCTTGGGGCTACAAATCAAGTTGTCGATGCTCTTTCACGCCATCCTTCTATTTTCATGATGGAAATTTGTGCATTGTTGTACTGTTGTTCCCTGGGATCAATTGCAGGCCCAAGTGGATGGCGATCCTTTCCTTTGCTCCCTCATATAGCAAGTTAGATGGGTTTGTTGCCTTTCCTAGTTACTTTATCCAATAGGATCGCCTCTTTTACAAAGGACGAATTGTTCTTCCACCCTCTTCTCCGTTTATCGGTCATAGCTTCCCAGTCTGTGGTTGTGACCCGTTCCTCGATCTCGGGCTCAACTACCTTGACCCACTTCTTTTTCTCTTCGGCATCCCAGTCTGGATCATTTAACGCGGCCGACTCTTTGTCAAAGACAGCAAATAGGTTAACCAAGGCTTGCCCTCTTTTTGACTTTGCCAAAGTTGCCAACTTGTCAAAATCCATGCCGAGCTCCGCTGCTGTGAGCCGGTATGCCTTAGTCTCCCGTAGAAGACCGTTTTTGATCATCTCCCCGGAAAGCTTAGCCATAAAAGCCCCACATTCCGTAGAAGACAACCAATCCTTGGCGAACCGACCTCGCTTTTCTAATTTCAAGTTATAAAACTTAGCGGCTTCAGTCAGCTTCTTCGCCTTCCCCAGAGTGTCCCTAACAAAAGTAATCAACTAGGAGTTCTGGGCCGAAACTTGGTTAAAGGCATTCATCACATCCACGACATCAGTATCGATATGCGTAGCTAAAGAAGTAGAAGCTTCCAACTTCCCGCCAGTCTCGGCCAAAATGTCCTTCGTCCGTGCCCTCCATTGTTCCGCCTGATCGAGACAGTCAGCCAAATGCTTACACTTCTCCAACTTGGCCTTGAGATTGGCAGATTTATCATTAAGTTTGTCAATCTGAGAAGTTAGAGCTCGGATTGACTCCTTGTCTACCTCGTTTTGTTGGATCCTTGAGGTTTCCAAGATCATCCTTATCATCCCCTGCAAAAGATAAAGTTGGAATATGCCGAAACTTAGGTTCGAACAATTGAATATAAATATCGGTACCTCGGTCATGGCGGCGTGCGCCTTCTGCATCCTCTCAGTTGGGCTCAAGGAGTTAAAGTAGTCCATGTCATCGGTGGTGATAAAACACCGGCTTGCCCTATTGAAATGGGCCGCAAGATTGGAAGCACTCAAGTTTACAAAAGGAACATTTGGCTTGCGTGCCTTAATGTTCTTGGTGTAAACCTGGTCCTCGTCCTCTAGGACCTATTTCCCCTTTCCAGATGGAATTATCCTCGTAGAGGAGCCCGGCATACCATCCTCGGACTCTTGGATCTTAATCCCAGAGAAATGGGTGCTTATCGGTATAACATCCATTACTTCCTCCAGTGACCCCGAGCACGCATCATCGTCATCATCTTATAATGTCACAAAAAAATACATCCCCTTTCATGGACTCCTCCTAAAGGTCGATCCACTAGACACCTTAGGGAGGTAATTTGCTATTGGCAATATAAACACATGTCACGTTTAGGTGCACCAAGGGTTGACCTACCCTACATAGTCCGAGACAAAACATTTTATAAACAACACACTTAATTAAGTCAAAAACACAAGTAGCAAATACACACATTAGTTTGGTTTGTAAAATAGGCTTTTTGTTTTATATGTACTTTATAAATACATATATTAAATAAAGTATGACATGCCATTTCTATTATATATAAATATGGCTTAGCTTACAACACTATTCATCACTATTCAATCTCTCACTATTCATTATTGTTCATTAATGCTGTTGACGAACAACGTTTTTGCTTTGTTGGCCTCTTTGCCTGATCTGTGTCTGAGAGCATTAACTCTGCTCATTAATAACATGTGTACTTTCTTTTTTTCTCCATGATTTATGGGCGGCTCTTCATATCATATCTTAATTCATAATGTACTTGGTGAGTCATTGAAAAAGGTTCATATTTAAGGTGATATACACATTTTGCATTCCATTTGTTGCATTGCGTTTTATCCCATTTTTGAGACTTTCACAATTTTATTATTATTTCTGATCATTGATTGTGCTGAGTAGTATAGAAACGGGTATGTTCTTGGTTTTTTTCTTATTGCGATCTGTGCGACATTTACGTATTTCCTCTTTGGTTTTTTATGCTGAGATATATTCCGTTGCAATGCTTGAATCCTGCTTGGATCCTTTCCATGTTCATTGGTTATAATGCTTTATATGTTTAGAGCTTTACTTGCAATTTTTTAGCTATGGTTTTGTTGACCTTTCTCATGTTTTGGGAATAGGTTATTTTTTTCTCCTACCTCTTAATATTGGATTTTCTTAGTTTCTATCTGCTTAGATTGTTTCTTTAGATGTGTGTATCCAGTAACTGGAGCGTTGATTAAATGCCTTTTAATGCTTTTTTCTTTTAAATTTTATGATTTTTAAGTTAACGTTGTATGTTTGTTGATCTTTAGGGAAGTTCGAGGTTTTTATTAAATAGTTTGTCATTACTTAGAGAGGCGACAATACTTTTGGGGTTTTTAGATCCTCTATATGATACATTGAATGCTGATTCTAATGTGGCTTGCATTGTTATTCTGGCAAGCAAGGGATCTAGTCCTTTCTTTATAGTTGGTAAGGCTGGTGTGGATTTTCTTGAATCAGAAGAATCGGCGGCAAGTGATTGTTTACAGTTCTTGTAACAACTTTTCACCTTTCTGTTCGACATATGTCTAAGGCTAGGTGTGAGCAATATGATAAGTTGGATATCAATACGGTGTTGTCTTTGGGAAATGATCATGTTGCAGGAATGGGAGGTTTTGAGGATGAGAGGGAAATTTGTATGTATGATTGTGAAGACGATTTGGCTAAGACCAGGTGTGAGCAACGTGATAGGTTGGATATCAATATGACGTCACTACAACAAATTTAGCTTTTTGCGACATTGGATTTATTGGTTAAGTTCCACCATAAAGTGATTTAACGACACTTAATCTGGTGTTTAGTGGCTTATGTGACTGTCAGTCTGTCACTATAGTCAATATATCCCACTAAAAGCATATTATGTTGTAGTTCGTTGTCTTTGGTAAATGATCATGTTGAATAAAGGGGAGGTCAAGGGGATATGATATTGCTCGCATATTTATATGTTGGGCCATTTAGTTTTGATGATGACTTAAACTTTTATAAACAAACAAATTATGTTTGAGATGGTCTTGATAGGTCATATATCCGATTAATCAAGATTGTCGATAGCACCTAAGAAGTTGTGGAAGAACATTACAAGTCTACGTCATATGCTAGAAGTCATGGGAACAGTTCCACATTGGTCAAAATCGAAGACTGTCCAAACGGAGACAATGCAGTGTTCTTAGCGCAACTAGTCAGAGAAATGGTCAACGAGATATTAAGAAAATAAATTTTTATTTTTATTTTCCTTTTATTTAGTTGTACGGGTGAAAAACAAGTTAGCATAAGGATTTAATTTGGCAATTAAAATAACTAACACTTAAAATAGTTAATCCTAAAATAGCTCTTTAAAAATAGGATATTATCTATTTTTAGTTAAAAGGCCCATAGGTACTTGGAGTAACCACCAAGTATTATATCCATTACCCTAGTGGCGGACCCACTTTGAGACAAGGGGGTACAGTTGTACCCCCACTTTGAAAAAAAAATCAGAAAAAAAAATATAAAAAAAAAAAATTTAAAAATTAAGAAAACCCTATTCAATTTCAGCTAAGATCTTGTAATCCAAGCAAACCAGCGTTCTTCTTTAAGCTATCAAAAGTAATAACCCCTTTATCATTATCAACTAATAATTCAAACCCTTTACATAATTCTCCAATTAAAGCATCCCCACCTAATTTTTCCGCCATTAATGGTAAATGATCTTCGAAATTTTGTGGGTAATTAAGGGATGCCATTGTTGAGTGATGATTGATGGTTGATGAACAAACAAGGAAGATATTTGGGATTGATTGTTTTAGGAATTATTGAATATGGATTGAGAAAGAAAGAAAGGTTGAGGAGAAATAAATAGAGGGGTGGAAGATGTGGGAAAAGAAAGGGGAGTTGCCAAGAAAGAGATAGGGAGGGTGTAACTGTATTCCACTTTCTAGTTTTCAATTTTTTATACAAAAATTTCTTAGTATGTTTAATTGCTTATAGTATTATATTGAATGCAAATGAGTCTCTTAACTTCTCGCCGTGAGACGTATTCATTCAAAAGGCTTACTGGTAAAAAACATAAAAATGAAAAAAAACGTAAATTAATTTCCGACCTGTACAATAAGCGATTTCTTTAATGGTTTAAGTATATGAAGTCGTCTCACTGTGTCTGTGAGACGGCGTCGATAGAGAATTAGTGAAGGACCATATTCACTTTCTTCCTAAGATGTTTTCAAATTTTGGATTGAATAAATCAAACAAAATATCATCTGATTATGTATTAAATTATAAATAATAAAATAAAATATAAATTAAAATAAATAGGTGACAGTATCTAAAAAACATGCGTTGCAATTGTATCGTAAGACTTTTATTGTTATTTTGGATTGTAAGACTTTAACTATTGATTCTATTATGTGTTGTAATTTTTTTTAAATTTATCCGATTACATGAATGATATAACGTTCGTGTTTTGTACCCCCAGTTTGAAATTCCTGGGTCCGCCACTGCATTACCCCCATATCCGTGCCTATTACTCCCACATCTTGGGATCATGGGCTTATGGGTATAAGGGCACTCATTAGTGTATAAATTCAACATTTCACAACCGGCATTTCTTGGGTGAGACACAGACACTAGCGAAAAAATTATGTCTAAGTGCCCACAAAATATTTCGTGAGTTCTAAATCAAGAAGAGGAAATTTTAAATGCTTTTAATTGCCAATTAATCCATTAAATATTTCCTTGTGCTATTCTTAGTTTTTACATCCATTTTGAGAATTTCCTTTTGTACGGTTTTTATTGAGTGTGTAAACTTAGACTTAAGGAAGTCTAAGGGGGAAATTAGAGACTCTTGTGTAAAGAGAGAAGAGAAGTGAGAAGGAGAATTCAAGAAGAAGAAGTAGAATAGGCCTAGAGAAGAGAAGAGAAGTTTTATGTAATAAGAAGTGTAATTACATAAAATATTAATAAGAGAAGTTGAAATCCTAAGTGAGACGTGGCTTTCTTTCTTTTAAGGCCAAGAAAGTTTTCCACGTTAAATCTTTGAGTTCTTTATATTTTTCTTTATTGCTTTAAGTATTTTTCAATAAATAATTCCGCAAGAAACAGGGCGAAAAATACTATTATAGGCGACACAACAATTCACCCACCCCCCCTCTTGTTGCGTTCTATATCTCTAAGTGTTTCTACAATTGGTATAAAAGACCTGTTCCTCATTTGATCAGGAAACCCTGAGAGCCGTATCTTGGTGTATTAGAGATGATGAAAATGAATGAACACATGCAAGAAGGTTACTATACTCAGAGATCACCTATGTTCGATGGTAAATTCTACATATATTGGAAGAATAGGATGAAGATCTTCATCAAAGCCGAGAATTATCAAGTTTGGAGAGTCATTGAAGTTGGAGATTTTGAGGTAACAACTACCAACTCCAATAACGAGACTGTTCCCAAACCGTTAATTGAATATGAGAAAGAAGGTTTTCAAAAGATGGAGATGAATGCTCTTGCTATCAAATTACTTCACTGCGGGCTGGGTCCAAACGAACACAATCGCATCATGGGTTGCAAAACAGCAAAACAAATTTGGGATCTGCTGGAAGTTACCCACGAAGGAACGTTTGAAGTAAAGCGTTCCAACATTGACTTTCTCATATCAAAATACAAAAGATTTGTTATGGAGCCTAGAGAAAGCATTCAAGAAATGTTTACTAGATTCACAAACATCACAAATGAGCTTGTCTCTCTTGGAATGCTAATTCCCTCCGATGAAAAGGTACGAAAGATCCTAAGAAGTCTTCCTCAACATGATCGCTGAAGAGCCAAAGTCACAGCCATACAAGAATCCAAAGATTTCACAAAGTTCAATCTGGAAGAGCTGGTTGGTTCCCTTATGACTCATGAATTGCATCTGGGAATAGCTGACAGTTCCAGAAACAAAGGGTTGGCTCTGACAGCGAATGAACAAGAAGAGTCAGATTGTGATGAGGAAGAGGCTGCAATGTTGATCCGCAAATTTAAGAAGTTCTTCAGGAATAACAGATACAATAATCAATGAAACAACAAAGAAAGACGAACTTCAAATTCTAAAACCAACTATGAATGCCACAAATGTGGAAGTATCGAACACTTCATCAAAGAATGCCCTCAATGGAAGAACGAGAAGGGTAAAGGGAAAGCAAGGGAAACAGGAAGACAACATTGATAACGGGTTTTTAACGCGTTGTTTAACGCTAAGAACCTACGCTAATCAAACACATTTATAATCACCCAAAATAGAACTACAACGAGTGTAGTGGTAAGTCGGGGGTCGAACCACAAGGAACAAGGGAAGATAGACTAAAGAGTTGGTGTGTGAAAGGTTGGATGGTTGGTAGGAAGGTGGGTGAACTAATCTAAAGACAAAAGCAAACAAAGAGAACGGGCTTAGGCTAGGTCCACCCTAGGTAGGTCTATTGGAGATAAAGATAGGTTAGGTCGAAGGAGATTGAACGAAGGTCAATCGAGACACTCTAAATGACATGGGGAAGTTGATGACCTATAGTCAATACGAACGACCCATAATCGCCCTATGTCTCACAAGGGAGTGGCAGGACAAGATATGCATTGAACATCAAGCAATCAAACCAACATCATCCTCAATCTTCTTCCTAAACATTAAACACAAGACCAAAACCCTAGGATTTCTCTAACCCAAAACCCTAAAATCTACTCTAGCATATTGAAAGCAAAAACAAGAAGATAGAAAGACATCAAAACTATTCTAGAAAGCATTAAAGAAGTGAAAGACATGAAAACATTAAAGAGAAAGCATAGAGAAAGAAATGAAGAACAACAAAACCCAAATGAAAGAGATAACATGAAAGCAATGAATCTAAACTACAAAAACATAAATGAAAGCAATAAATGAAAGCATAAGGGAAAGCAATAAAGATAGATAAGCAATAAATGAAGAGAACTTACATAAATGAAGAAGAAAGAAACATTAAATGAAGAACAATCTAAAGTTAGGGCAAGAAATCAAAAGAGAAAAGCATTAAATTGATGAACAAGAAAGGGAGGGTTTCTCCCAATCAAGTCATAGGGTTTACATTCAGAAATGGGGGTTTATATAGGCTACACAAGTCGTGCCTTAAAAGCCCTAAAGATCCTACGTGGATTGGGCTTGCGAAGAATTAAGTTCCGCGATAAAACAGGGCCATTCGCCCGAATCTGATGGCCATTCGCCCGAATGGGCACCCATTCGCCCGAATGGGACCCATTCGGGGTTTCCAGAGAGTTTGGAATTGATTCCTTGCAAGAAGATCAGCCATTCGCCCGAATCCCATATACATTCGCCCGAATGGGCTGGATTCGCCCGAATGGAGGACTGGATTCGGTCGAATTGAAGTGCTGGAGCTGGGTTGTGTGAGCTGCTGACCCATTCGACCGAATGGGGCCTAGGTTCGGTCGAATGGGGGTCTTTATGGCCCATATTGCTTCTTTTCATCTTAGGACAAGCACCGAACGACTTCCGGACTATGCGAGGGCTTGGGATATGACTTGAAATGCTCGGGAATGCCTCGAAACGCGCGTCTTATCTTCGATTCAAGTGTCGAAATCCCGTACGCAACAAAGACACCTTGAAAACTCCTCGAAAACACCTAAAAACACTTAAAAGCACATGGAGGCAAGATCGAGGTGAAATCATGCGTAAGATGTGTAAAAACCAATATAAAACGCGAGATAACGACACATAAATGGGGAGATAGATGTGCTCTAAATCGAGCACATCAACACCCCCAAGCTTAACCTTTGCTAGTCCCTAGCAAAGAGACTAGGTAGGATAACATGAAAGCACATGGGCACCCCAAAACAACTAACTATAAAAACAAAACGAAACTAAACTATGAAAGCAATAAAACCTAAAACTCACTGTCGTAGGAATCACGATCGCACTTAGCACGTGCGACAAGCCCTTTAAACCTCAAGATCTCCCAAAGAGGACGAGTAAGGTCTCGTGAGGGTTTTTCAGAAGGAGACCCACAAATCCTATGCAGTGCAAATGCAAGGATGCAAACTATATGAAACTAAAAACTACAATGCAAAATCTAGTATGATGCGATGCAAGATGAGCGGAAATCAAAGCAACGCGAGCTGTGTACAAGCAAAACTCTTCCCTAGCCATAGGCGTGCAAGTACAATGGTCTCAAAGAGCGCAATACCAAAGAGAATGACCAATACCACAAACTCGAGGTCACTAGGGTAGGCCACATCACAGGCTATGCCACCCACTACCTAGAGAGGTCACAAGTCTACGCTCCCCGGGTAATTTCTCAAAAGAAGTGAGAAATATGCAATTACGCTCATGTGTTTGATTTAGGTTCGTGTTTTGCTCAAAATCATCCGACTAAAGATGAGTCGGGAATCAAACACCTAATAGGGGAGAATCATGGGGATTGTGTCATATCTAACTCCAGCTCAGTACAAACTAATCGGACCAAGTCGAACAAGTTAGCACAAAGGGTTGTAACGTTGGCTTAGGGTTAAGGTGGGATATATTTGGGAATGTGGAGCTAAGTAGAGGATAGCAAGTGACCCTAAACAAAACACCCACAAACATCTCATGATAAACTAATGAAAACTATATCCACAACCAACAATAAATAACCCAATAACATGTAAGCACAATGATCTCCATCATCAAACACTATCAAAACATGTAAAATCTCATAAACACAAGTGTTTCCAAGCTCATCTCCCAATAATATAACGACCTTCTCACTCACATGAATATGTATGTGTATAAAAACTCAATGAATAACAAGAGAAAGGTCTCCTCAAATCATAGAATATGTATGAATAATAATAATGAAAGCACGGGAGGTAATAGGAGAGAAGTAGTATGAGCTGGAAATAATATGAGTAGAGTCATGAAAACCAAAAACTAACTACACAACCAGTAACCCACAAATCACTGCAACACACAAGAAACCCCACCATCACTAAGCTATCCTCTTAGGTAAGAAGAGGGAACAATTTCGCTCATGTGGAGGCTAAACAATGTGGCTACAAAAGAATGGGAAAAGGCAAAAACTTGGCTTAACCTAAAGTCAATTTCGTTCAAGGTAGGCTATTTGGCTATGTAGTTAAATTCTAGCGAACGTGTTATCATCCCTGGTCTCAAGAAAAGCCGACTATACTGGAGAAGAACCGACACAATACTTAGATCCCCTAACTAGCACACAAAATGAATGGAGCTCGCAAGGAGTCCAAGAAGGCTCAATACTCACAGGCTAGTCGAAATGCGCCTCTAAAGGTAGTCATCCAAGCCACCAACCAAGCAAACCCCAATTCCCCCAAGCTATGTGGAAAATAGGTCAAACTCTAGGTCCCAAAACGTGCACAGGGCTAAGGAAATATGAGTTTGCATAAGGTCAGACCACAGAAGTACACACCAGGAGCAAGCATGCTAGTTTCACAACTCAACCGTCTTACTGAAAACTAAATATGAACATGGAATATATACACTATGTATGAATGCAAGATGAGTATGCAAAAAAAAATATACAAAATGATTCATGCAATGAACTAAACTAAAGCTATATGAAACTAAATGCACAAACAAATGGGTGGAGCGACAATGGAGTTGACCATCCCACCCCCAAGCTAAAGCTTTGCTAGCCTCTAGCAAAGGAGGAGAGGAGAAAGATGAAAAATTGAAGACTATGGTCAACAAGATTGTCGCAACACTCAACACAAACATATGCTAGCCAAAAATAAAGAGAGAAGAAGGTCATACCTAGGCTAGGAGGGCATTCACTCCTAGCATTACCATCGCCACCATGAAGTGGTCTAAGAACTCTCCGCTCTACAAAAGAAGTGGAGGCATGAAGCGTGAAGCTCGAGCAATCGCCTCCCCCAAGCTAGGGTGAAGCTATAATCTTCATGTTTGGCTCTTGGGCACTTTTGAGCCTTCTTTCTCTTACTCACCCTTGCGGGACCGTTAGCATTGACCCTCTCAAAATCATCAATCAAAACACAAGCAAACTTGTGGAGGGTCAATTCTAAGGGTAGTTTAAGTTTGCGAAAACTAAAAACCAACACTACAAACCAAACGTGAGCAATGACTAGCAAAAATGCAATGCAGTGGATGCAAAACAAAAATGGAACAAAAACAATATCTACAGTTGGGTTGCCTCCCAACGAGCGCTTCTTTTAGGTCTTTAGCTAGACCCGACTCACTACGGGGTAGCGAGTCAAACTCCGGAGGAGTTTATCATATTCACTCCCCACAACCACAGAGGTTGGGGAGTGGAAGAGGAAGAGAAGAAAGAAAAGGGGGAGAAACACAACAAAAACCGACTTTTCATGACATGATGAAAAGTCGGGGGAAGAATGCATGGAGGGAGGGGGGAGGGAAACAAGAGGCATAGCAACACAAGCATCAAAGCAAGCATGAACATGAACGACCGAGAGCTTCTCATGATGACAAAGAGGTGTAAGGTGAGACTCAACAGAAGGCACAACAAGGGTATGCACTTGAGACTCCTCAAAAAGGGGCAAGTCTACCTCTAGGTCATCGATTCCACTAGCTAGATGATCATGCACATATGTGAGGGGTGCGTCATATTGGGGTTCGCAAGTGACCTCATCATGAACCTCATCGGTGAGTGGTGCATCAACACAAGGACATTGATCATCTAGAGGAGAAGGGGAGCTAATGATAGGGTGAGGGGAGTCTAGGTCATGGTAATGGGACTCTATTCTAGCCTCAAAGACCCTTCTATAAGTATTAACGCTCCATGTTCTCTCCAACTCGGTCCCCACTCCACCCAAAGGGTCACTGGAAGGGAAAGTTGGTGGAATCTCAAGGAGAGGGAAATAAGGGTACTCTTTCCCATAGAAATGTTTGGCCATCTCTTTAAAGAAGTTCAAACAAGTCACAGGGGTTTGGTCAAGAAAGGTGTTATCATGATACTCATCGACGAGTTCCCTAGTTTCACTATTCAAACCTCTGTAAAGGTGGTGGCAAATTTGCCACATTTTAACATCAAACATGCGGAGGAAGAACATCTCATATCTAAGGAAATAGCTCCAAAAAGATTCATGCTCAAGTTGATAAATGTTGCAATCCATGGAAATAAAAACAAAAATAACAAAATCAAACCTCTGTAAAGGTGGTGGCAAATTTGCCACATTTTGGTCTCATCCAAACTAAATCCACGCTAAGAACCTACGCTAATCAAACACATTTATAAACACCCTAAATACAACTATAACGAGTATAGAGGTAAGTTGGGGGTCGAATCACAAGGAACAAGGGATGTTAGACTAAAGGTTTGGTGTGGGAAAGGTTGGATGGTTGGTAGGAAGGTGGGTGAACTAATCTAAAGACAAAAGCAAACAAAGAGAACGGGTTAGGCTAGGTCCACCCTAGGTAGGTCTATTGGAGATAAAGATAGGTTAGGTCGAAGGAGATTGAACGAAGGTAAATCGAGACACTCTAAATGACATGGGGAAGTTGATGACCTATAGTCAATACGAACGACCCATAATCGCCCTATGTCTCACAAGGGAGTGGCAGGACAAGATATGTATTGAACATCAAGCAATCAAACCAACATCATCCTCAATCATCTTCCTAAACATTAAACACAAGACCAAAACCCTAGGATTTCTCTAACCCAAAACCCTAAAATCTACTCTAGCATATTGAAAGCAAAAACAAGAAGATAGAAAGACATCAAAACTATTCTAGAAAGCATTAAAGAAGTGAAAGACATGAAAACATTAAAGAGAAAGCATAGAGAAAGAAATGAAGAACAACAAAACCCAAATCAAAGAGATAACATGAAAGCAATGAATCTAAACTACAAAAACATAAATGAAAGCAATAAATGAAAGCATAAGGGAAAGCAATAAAGATAGATAAGCAATAAATGAAGAGAACTTACATAAATGAAGAAGAAAGAAACATTAAATGAAGAACAATCTAAAGTTAGGGCAAGAAATCAAAAGAGAAAAGCATTAAATTGATGAACAAGAAAGGGAGGGTTTCTCCCAATCAAGTCATAGGGTTTACATTCAGAAATGGGGGTTTATATAGGCTACACAAGTCGTGCCTTAAAAGCCCTAAAGATCCTACGTGGATTGGGCTTGCGAAGAATTAAGTTCCGCGATAAAACAGGGCCATTCGCCCGAATCTGATGGCCATTCGCCCGAATGGGACCCATTCGGGGTTTCCAGAGAGTTTGGAATTGATTCCTTGCAAGAAGATCAGCCATTCGCCCGAATCCCATATACATTCGCCCGAATGGGCTGGATTCGCCCGAATGGAGGGCTGGATTCGGTCGAATTGAAGTGCTGGAGCTGGGTTGTGTGAGCTGCTGACCCATTCGACCGAATGGGGCCTAGGTTCGGTCGAATGGGGGTCTTTATGGCCCATATTGCTTCTTTTCATCTTAGGACAAGCACCGAACGACTTCCGGACTATGCGAGGGCTTGGGATATGACTTGAAATGCTCGGGAATGCCTCGAAACGCGCGTCTTATCTTCGATTCAAGTGTCGAAATCCCGTACGCAACAAAGACACCTTGAAAACTCCTCGAAAACACCTAAAAACACTTAAAAGCACATGGAGGCAAGATCGAGGTGAAATCATGCGTAAGATGTGTAAAAACCAATATAAAACGCGAGATAACGACACATAAATGGGGAGATAAATGTGCTCTAAATCGAGCACATCAAACATGCAAAAGGAAACTTCAATAAAGCGGACTTTTGCAAAGCCATGATAGCTGCATGGGGAGAAATCGAAAGCGAGGCCGAAACCGAAGCTCCCGATGAAGAAGAAACAGTCAATCTCTGTCTCATGGCCACACATGATGAGAAGTCCAAAGGAAAAGAGGTATTGTCTTCTAATTCATTTCCTCTTTACTTATTTAAATTAGATAAACATAAATTAATTAAAATGATTTTAGAGACTCACGAAAACTTAGAAAAACAAACAGCCATCTGTCTCCAGACAGAAAAAGACCTCAAGGCTAGTAAAGAACAAATATCCTACCTAAATTCCTTTAGGTCCGATGTCCAAACTCGATTCTTTGAATTACTGGATAATAACGTGATGCTAAAAGAAGCTTTAGAAAAGGTTAAACAAGAAAACATCATGTTAAATATTGAATTAAATCAACATAAGTTGTTAGAAATAGAATTCAGTAATGAGTCTAATAAGGAGATTAAAAGCGTTTTTAATGAAATGAAGTTAGACCTAGAATCCGCCATATTTGAAAATGAACGACTTAGGCTTGAATTAAATTCAAGAGAAAAAGGGAAAATCAAAGAAGTTCCCAAATGGATTCTTAACGCTAAAACCAAAGGAACTGAAGGTTTAGGATACAATAAATATGATGAAAAGAAAAAGTTTTATGTCGATCTCCCAAGTAGTACCATCTGTTCCTTTTGTGGCAAGACGGGGCACCTGAAACATCAGTGTTTGAAAAGGGAACAGCATAACAAAACAAACCAAATATACGTCGATAAAGTATGGATTCAGAAGTATGATTCTTGTATAATCGACAAGGAACCCAAGGATGGTTGGGTTCCACCCTCTAACAACTAAGTTCGTTTTGCAGGTTTTAGTAAGGGGGAACAGCTCATGGTATCTCGACAGTGGCTGTTCCAAGCACATGACAGGCGATAGATCAAAATTTCTCTCACTGGAAGCCTATGATGGAGGAACTATGACCTTTGGCGACAACATGAAAGGAGCAATAATTGCGAAAGGAAAGATAGGAAGGTCAAGTTCCCATGCTATTGATAATGTATTTTTGGTCGAGAATTCAATACACAATCTTTTAAGTATTTCTCAGTTTTGCGACAAAGGTAACTCTGTAAACTTTACTTCTGAAAAGTGCATGATTTCTAGGAACGACACAGGTGACACCATACTGGAAGCAATCAGAAAAGGGAAGACCTACGTGGTGGACCTGCACACTGTTCCTAAAACCAGTCTAACGTGTTTGAGCGTTATAGAAGATGACCCTCTTCTTTGGCATAAACGATTAGGTCATGCTAGTTTTTCATTGCTTAATACTCTACGATCTAAAGACCTAGTAAGAGGATTACCGTCCCTTAAATTTCAAAAGGATGTAGTATGTGATCCATGTGCCAAAGGAAAACATGCAAGGTCATCCTTCGAACCCAAAAATGTCGTGACCACCTCAAGGCCACTTGATAATTCATATGGATCTTTGTGGACCAATGAGAATCCAAAGTCGCAGTGGTAAGCGATATGTATTTGTTATTGTTGATGATTACAGTAGATTTACATGGACTTTATTTCTATCTAGTAAAGATGAAGCTTTTGATGAATTTGTTGCATTTACCACTAAAATTCAAAAATCTAGTAACAATCAACTTGTCCACATAAGATCGGATCATGGTAAGGAATACAAAAATTCAAGATTTATGAACTATTGTAATGAGCATGGTTTAAGTCACACTTTTTCCGCACCTAGAACACCAGAACAAAATGGTGTAGTTGAACGTAAAAATAGATCCTTAGAGGAAATGGCTAGAACCATGTTAATAGCTAGTGGTCTACCTAGGAATTTTTGGGCCGAAGCCTTTAATACTGCATGTTATATATTAAATCGTGTATTAATTAGACCGATCACTTCTAAAACCCCCTATGAACTATTTAAAGGAATTAAAGCTAATATTTCATATTTTCGAATCTTCGGATGTCGATGTCTTGTGCATGTAAATGGAAAACAAAATATAGGTAAATTTGATGAAAGAAGTGATGAAACAGTATTTCTTGGCTATTCATCCCACAGTAATGCTTATAGAGTTTATAATAAGAAAACTATGTGTGTTAAGGAATCTGTTCACATTATCTTCGATGAAACAAATTTTATGACAAGTGAACAAGAAACAGGTGACTTTAAGATAGGTCTTGCTAATCTGGACGAAGATGAAAACAAACAAAAAGAGCAAGATCAAGAAGAACAACAACCGGTCCAGAATGCTGAACCAAATCAAGAACAGGTAGAACAGGCAGATTTGGAACAACCGGACGTTCCTAATCCAGATATCCCTAGAGAAGTACAGGAAGAAAGAATTGAAGTTGAACCAAATCAGAATCAAGTCAGTGAGCCTGCTTCCACATCTGTCTCCACAAGAGACTTTGTGCCATTTGCATTTCTAAAGATCGGTGTATCATTCTAGGGTTAAACATATTCATATTAGGCATCATTTTCTGAAGGACAATGTCGAGCATAAAAATATTAATGTTAAACATGTCAATACTAGTGATCAAGTTGCAGATATCATGACTAAACCTCTTCTAAGGGAACAATTCGAAAAGATGAGGTTGGAGCTAGGTATGATCAAGCTTCACTAAAGTTTAATGCTAGTATTCCTCCTCTAAACATCGTGAAAATTGGAAGGGTTCGATCAACCACAACAAACAAGATTGAACAATAATCATTGCGAGATTTAGGTACGCTTCTATTTAAGTATCTGCCATAAAGTTTGTCTTGATTGCTTGCTTAAACTAAATAGACCAAGTAGCATATTTTATTTATATTATTATATTAGTCACATATTATAAAATTACTTTTCAAAAATCACAAAAATTAATTTTATTTTTCCACAAATTCCAGCATTTTATTTTATTTTATTTCGGTGGGCCAACTTAATTTAAGAAGTGGAAGACTGATCATCTGGGTGTTTCGAAAATCAGTCGTCTAAATCGGTATATTCAACGAACTAAACTTTAAAGAATTGATGACTGCTTTTTACACCTCCTATAACTGCCAAAAGAGAAGTAGTACAAACTATTTATTAACCGTCCCTTCACACCTTTATAACCCCTACACTCCAAAGTCACATCCATCATTCATAACCTGCCTTACTAGTACTACTCCTTGCAAACTGTCTACTCCCTTCATTTTTTCCCTCTTTCCAAATCCCTAATTCTCATCCATTCTACATCATGAAAACACCAAAATCTTCATCCAAACCACCGAAAAAGATCAAGCGAGTAGATCCCGATAGTGCTGAAGAAGTGGCGAAGGAAATGTCAGTTGGATTCGAACTTGACAAATATTGGTCTCATGGTTGGGTATGGAGGTTTGTTAACAAGTATTTGTAAGAAGTTTGATGTACCTTTGGAGGGCCTTCATTTTCCTATGAGCGCTAATAATCAAATAGGCGCAAAGTGTCTTAAAAATTTACACTTAAATTTGAATGAAAAGGGAATTTAGGAGGACCTCATTGAAATTGATGAAGACAGTTCTGATGATAAGAAGGAGGAGGTAGAAAAACAAATTGAAGAAGAGGAGGAAGAAGGAAAAACAGAAGAAGAAGAAGAAGAAGAAGAAGAAGAAGAAGAAGAATAAGGAAAGAAGAAGAAAGAAAAAGAAAAGGAGAGTCAAGATGTTGTTCCCTCTGCCAGTATTGAGAAGGCAGAGGTGAATAAGGAACAGGAGGAAGCTTGTTGTGAGGGGGAAGTATCCGGGGAAGAACTTGAGGAGGTTGACTCCAGTGATAGTTTGGGTGATGAGGAGGTAGCTAAATCGGTTAAGGAGGATCCACAAATCACTTCTAGGAAGAGTACGAGGCTTGCTTCTAAACTCTCGGTTGGTAAGGATGAAGAAACATCTACTCACCCTACTAAACAAACAATTGATGCCCCATCCTCACCACAACCAGTGTCTCATATTCCATCACCACCATCATCACCTAATCCCACTTCACCACCACCAACTGGGTTTGATGATCACACTACTGTCCCTCTTCCTCCTACTACCCTTGCTCATTTACTATCCAAAGTCCTTGATTTACAGTCTCAACTCTGTGCCTTTCAAAGTGAAGTCCGTGTCTCACTCACCTCTGTTGTAGATCAGCTGACCCAGATGGAATCACGTCTTGGGGCAAAGCTGGATACGGTTGAAGTGCAGAAGGAGTATGTTGATGAAGACACTTCCACCTGATCCCTTCCTCTTCTGCTTAATCATTTACTATTTTATTAGTTTGTTGACCCCACTGTATGTCTGTATTAACTAAACAATCACTTATTTTGCTTTTCTTTGAAGTACCAGCTGGGTTACGAAACAATTATTTTTCTAAGCTATTAACTAACTATGCTACTATCCCTAATTTTCTATCTCTTACGGTCTATGATGGTTATTTGCGTGCATTTCTTGATTCATGTTTAGGCCTTTGCTTGCTTAGTTTGCTGCTTACTATCTTAATTTGTCTAATGCGTGCCTTAGAGCTGTGGCTTGATAAAACCCCAACTTTTTGATTGATGTCAAAAGGGGGAAGAAAGGAAACAAACTTAAGTTGACTCTTTTGAATGCAACGCTTTACTTAATCTATGTTTGTTCTCTTGATGTTAAAAGGTTACATGGTTTATGCTTTTGCTTTTGGACTCTACTGTTTGCATCTATTGTTTAATTATATATGGAATTAATTGTTGTTTATCACTTATGTTTGACTTAAACTTTCTCAACTTCATATTTTTGAAAGTCTTAAAAAATTGTGTTTATTAATTTTTATATTTTGCTTTGTTTAAATTTTTATTTTACTTGATTTTGAAAATTTAAGTCATGTCTAACCACATGCTTTTCGACAAAGTTTTTAAAAATTTAATTTATTAAAGTAATATGCTTATTTAAGAGTTTAGTGAATTATTTGTAATGATTTAATTTACTAAATATGTTTGAACTTGTGTTAATCTCTAGCATGTTCAAAGTTATATGTTTTACTCTATATATTTTACTTAAGTTTGTTTATAAAGTTTGCCATCATCAAAAAGGGGAAATTTGTTGGCCCATTTAGTTTTGATGATGACTTAAAATTTTATAACCAAACAAATTATGTTTGAGATTGTTTTGATAGGTCATATATTCGATTAATTAAGATCGTCGATAGCACCTAAGAAGTTGTGGAAGAACATTACAAGTCTACGTCATATGCTAGAAGTCATAAGAACAGTTCCAGATTGGTCAAAATCGAAGACTGTCCAAACGGAGACAATGTAGTGTTCCCAGCGCAACTGGTCAGAGAAATGGTCAACGAGATATTAAGAAAATAAATTTTTATTTTTATTTTCCTTTTATTTAGTTGTACGGGTGAAAAACTAGTTAGCATAAGAATTTAATTTGGCAATTAAAAAACTAACACTTAAAATAGTTAATGCTAAAATAGCTCTTTAAAAATAGGATCTTATCTATTTTTAGTTAAAAGGCCCATAGGTACTTGGAGTAACCTCCAAGTATTATATCCATTACCCCCACATCTTGGGATCATTGGCTTATGGGTATAAAGGCTCTCATGAGTGTATAAATTCAACATTTCACAACCGGCATTTCTTGGGTGAGAGACATAATAGCGAAAAAATTATGTCTAAGTGCCCACAAAATATTTCGTGAGTTCTAAATCAAGAAGAAGAAATGTTAAATGCTTTTAATTGCCAATTAATCCATTAAATATTTCCTGGTGCTATTCTTAGTTTTTACATCCATTTTGAGAATTCCTTTTGTACGGTTTTTATTGAGTGTGTAAACTTAGACTTAAGGAAGTCTAAGGGGGAAATTAGAGAATCTTGTGTAAAGAGAGAAGAGAAGTGAGAAAGAGAATACAAGAAGGAGAAGTAGAATAGGCCTAGAGAAGACAAAAGAAGTTTTATGTAATAAGAAGTGTAATTACATAAAATATTAATAAGAGAAGTTGAAATCCCAAGTGGGTCGTGGCTTTCTTTCTTTTAAGGCCAAGAAAGTTTTCCACGTTAAATCTTTGAGTTCTTTATATTTTTCTTTATTGCTTTAAGTATTTTTCAATAAATAATTCTGCAAGAAACTGGGCGAAAAATACTATTAAAGGCGACACAACAATTCACCCCCCTCTTGTTGCGTTCTATATCTCTAAGTGTTTCTACAATAGTTAGGGCAATCAATACATTCTGTCAAAATACAGAATTTAAATATAAGAAAATAATAAAATAATTAAACAATTGAAATTACTTGCAGGTCAATCTTTTTTTACGTAAATACTCCATGTTCACACAAGTAAAGACCCAAATACCCCCATTTTTACTACTTACAATATCTCAAATACCACCTTTACAATTAATTTAATCAATTAAAATACCCAACTACCACATTTTTATTTTGTAGTCATCTAAATAATTGACTTTCCGACATTATGTCCCAAAGGCTCAAATAAATATATAACTTAAAATTAAGCTGATAATGATTTTGTCAAAGTCAAACTTCTAAAAAAAAGGGTGTAACACGAGCAATATTAAAATATTATTTAAATAAATTTATATAACCATATAGGATAATTGTTGCTGTTAGAAGAAAAACACGTCCTCTATCTTCATAAGTTAATAAGATTTTTATTTTGAGGAATATTTAAATTACTTTTTGACAGATATAAAAGATCATTTAATTTTCTAAATTAAAAAGGTAAAGGTAAAAGACCTTCTCGGTATCCCGCACAAGGCAGGGTTCGAGTGGGGAGTTTTTTTTTCTTGAAAGATGAGGACAAATCATACCTATACCCCTAAGGAGGGAGTAAAGAGAGATGCGCGCAGTCAAAAAACCCCCCAATTGATACCTGCGCCTAGTAGGGGTCGAACCTCAAACTTTCTGCTCCACATGCGGATGCTTAATGTAAATAAGGTAAATGCGTAAATGCAAACCACTGATTTTAATGTATTTTGATTGATTTATATGATGTTTGTTAATTGTAAATATGGCAAGTGTGTAAATGCTAATCACTAAAATTCTACTAATACAGGCCAATAGAAAAAAGACAAATGACATTCACTCATTCAATCTTCCTTTTTTCCATTATACAACAAAATTAATATTATATACTAGTATAAAACCCGTGCAATGCACAAATTTTTAAATACATTAATATTTTAATGAAATTTACTTTTATCTCCATCTTTTTGGTGATGAACAAGTGCAAATACTTCGTGCAAATACATTAATATACATATATATATATATATACATATTTTTTTGTGAAAATTAGGAATATATTTATAAATATAAAGGAAAACACTGTGACGTGGGTGACCCCAAACGCGCCGGCATAAAAAACCCTGCGAGTGGAAAAAGCCATTGGAAATGGGGGCCAAGAAACAGGCCACTCTAGACAGCATAGGAGTGGGCTATGCTTAAAGATCGCCAAAAGAGGTTCGTCTGATCACACCTAACTCCTTACACACCGATCTAACGCTAGTTTCTATCACCTTACACACCAAGAGCTCCTATAAATATTCGAGCATTACTACGCCTATCATCGACAAATACAAATCAATGCCAAAAACAAGAAGAGGTTGTTACAGGATTATACAACAAAATCAAAACAAAGAATAAAGCTACACTCCACATGGAGGAAAAGCATGAACACCTAGCAGCTCCTTTGACCAAGTGTACACCCTTGACTTGATGGTATTTGTCAGAGTAAGTATGTCAGGTGTATAATCTTCAAACTTGACTTTGTTCCTTTCGAACCATAGTGACCATATAGCACATCCAAGAGTCAATCTCCAGATCTTTTTGTCTCCACCGCGCTTCATAAAGCCCTGCCATTGCTCAATAAAGGAGTTACAATTATAATGGAGGACTCCTTCAAAACCCCACCAATCCAGGATGTTCATCCATATATTCCAAGAAAATCTGCAAGAAAATAAAATGTGAGAGTTTGATTCAACCACAGACATACAGAAAGGGCACATTGCTTGGTGAATGTCAATGATCCCTTTTTCCAATAGCAAGTCTCCTGTTTTTAGTTTTCCCAATGAAGCAAGCCATAAAACAAATTGAGCTCTAGGAGGGGTAAGGTTACTCCATATCATCTTGATACTAGTCCTGGGTAGCAAAGGTAGAGTATTTTCAATAGTCTTTTCACTAACTCTCCGCAGTGGATATCCCAGCTGGTTTGTCTCATTCCACAAGACAGTATCATCATTAGCTTCACATGGGGACTTACCCCTAATGGTGTTTTGCAATCTTATCAATTCATCATTCTCCCATTCATATAGAGTGCGATTCCAAGAAAAGATCCAAACCCATTCCCCTTCTCTCCAAGTTCCCATTTCATTGATGAAACATAGCTGTTGAGAAGACAGTCTAAAAAGTCTAGGGAATTCGTACTTCAAAGGGCCAGCTGCACACCATCTATCCACCCAGAACATTATAGTATTCCCTCTGCCTACATTCAAGACCATTCCTTCTTCTACAATCGATCTCACCTTGGTAGTCTCATTATCACTACTCATCAATTGAGACCGCAATCCATCTTTTGCATTACTAAAAACCTCAAAAGAGGCATTTGAGCTCAAGACATCATGGACAGATTGCACAGTACGTTTCCACAGAGAGCTGTCACTTTCAGAGTACCTCCACCACCATTTAAACAAAAGGCATAAATTCTTAAAGAGAATGTTACCTACTCCTAAACCTCCCAATTCCTTCGGTAATTGAACAATGTCCCATTTCACAGAAGGTATTGGCTTTTTGTCCCCATCTGAATTGCCCCATAAGAAATCCCTTTGCAGGTTCACAATTTTCATTGCAACAATCTTAGGCATGCTGAAAAGGCTCATATAGTAGATAGGTAAGCTATTAAGGACATTCTTGATTAGAGTTAACTTACCTGCCCTTGAGAGAGTTCGCGCCTTCCAAGCACACAACTTATTTTGACTCTTTTCAAGCATCGGCTTCCAAGCGGAACATTTAGCCATATTATCACCTAATGGTACTCTAAGGTAGGTCCAAGGACATTTCGAGTGAGTACATCCAATGGAAGTCGCAAGTTCTTTTGCCCACTCATGATCCCCCGTATTCCAGCTGATGAAACATGATTTACTGTAGTTCAATTTGAGCCCAGACATCACAGCAAAAACATCGAGGATTCTAAAATAATTTGTAATACACAAAGAATCTTTTGGAACAAATATAAGTGTGTCATCCGCAAATTGTAGGTGTTTAATTTTTACCTCATGTCGCCCAATTTTTAAATAGCCATACAAGTGCTTCACTCACAAGTATAAAAAGGTAAGGAGACAGTGGGTCTCCCTGTCTTAAGCCCTTTTCTAGCTTGAAAGGCTTTAAAGGAGAGCCATTGAGGAGAATAGACATGGAAGTATATGAAATGCAGTTCATAATCCAGGTAATCCACTTACTTCCAAACCCCAGCTTAGACATAATAAGCTTAAGAAATGACCAATTAACAGAATTATAAGCTTTTTGAAAATCCAATTTCAACAACGCACCACCTTACTGATTCATTTGCCACAAGAACTCCATCTAAGATTTGTCTGTTCCTGACAAAAGCACACTGAGAATCATCTATAAGAGGTGCAATCACCTCCTTAAAGCGAGAGGCCAGAAGCTTTGATATAATTTTGTACAGAGCTCCCACCATGCTGATTGGCCTATATTTGTGGTCAACGGATCTTGTTTCTTTGGAATTAGAGCCACCCAAGTAATGTTGATCTCCCTTAAAGAGATCCCTGTAGTGAGGAATTTGATGACAAAGTCATATATTTCATCACCAATAACATCTCTCATCTCCCTGATAAATTTGAAGTTGAAGCCATCATAGCCTGGAGCTTTAACAACACCACAATCCCAAGCAGCTTTTTTGACTTCCTCCTTAGAAGGGATTATTTCTAATTGCCATGCTTGATCTACTGAAAGCAGAGGATGACCACCCATATCCATATCGAAAGAAGGTACATGTTCTTGTGAAAATATTCCTTCAAAGTAATCTCTAAGCTCCTTTTTTAAAGTAATTCTATATATATATATATATATATATATATATATATATATATATATATATATATATATATATATATATATATATATATATATATATATATATATATATATATATATATATATATATATATATATATATATATATATATATATATATATATATATATATATGGATCTTTTGTGAATTACAGCCTTAAAGTTTTCTCGTTTTGAGAATTACAGCCGCAAAGTTTTTTTTTATGAATTACAGCCATCAAGTTTTGTAAGTGATCACCATTTCGGCCAGATAACCGGTTATAACCGTTCACCAGCTATTTTGGTTCTTCTTCATCTTCTTCCTCTTTCTGGTTCTTCTTCATCTTTTTAATCCTCTTCCTCCTTCTTCTTCATCATCTTCATCCTCTTCCTCCTTTTTTTTACTTTGGTCTCCTGGCTACGAAAACCTCAAAATCGCAGCCAATTAGCCGCAGCCAATAGCTTTTTTTCCACTAGTGATAGAACACCATATTTATTTAGAACTCAATCATTCAATAAATGTCCCCAACTTTAAGATAATTAAACTTCCGACTAACAAAACCTTTATAATTAGAATTACATGGCTAACTTCATCGCAATATAACTCCCTTTATCAGATTTTTTTTATTACCACCATAAGCCCTTGTAATCATTTCATTGATTCCAATCACAACTAATTAATAAGCTTTTCATTAATTCATTTTCCTTATTTCTGATAAGCACACAAGCTCATTTAAACTCACTCAAACTCGTTTGATATTCATCCATATCTCTTGAGGGAAACTTTGTTCACTACTAATAATATGAATTCATCATGTGACCTAATTAATAACTCCTTAATTCATCTATTTAATTCCTCAAATTTAATCAAAAGGTACTTGATTTGTATTGCCGATTATTTTTCATCATATGCAGCATATAATAATTCTATTTTGTTATGTGAGGTAACTCATTCGTTCACCAAATCAAAACTTGATGTATTTCTCATAACCTCTTCACAGCTTACATAATCTATTAATCTCCCAAATCAAGCATTCACCTTAGTCATGACATAAATCACCAAGGTCAAACTCTACAAATATCCACAATTTATCACCTTTAAGTAATGAGTATTATATCTTTATATTCCACAAATCCTTATCACAAAAATTCTTAACAACCCACTTTCAAGTAAACTGAAAATCCTCAAAAATTCGTAAGTGCTCAACCATTGAGATATAAATCTAATAATATCCATAATCAATCAATTCCAACCAAAACATTCTAAAATTACCTTTGTGTTGATTCTTTTCGAACTAATAATCATAACTCTTTTTCAACCTAATTTATAAACTATGAATCTTTAACGCTCGGATATGGAGATCCGAGCATTCACTAAAGCAAACCATGCTCTGATACCATTTGTAATAGGCGCAACGGTCTCGATATATAATTCACACTAATAAATATGTTTACAATAAATAATTTGAAAGTCTTAAATTCCAAATTGTTAAAATTCCTTGAAATTTAAAATCGTTTAAAAATTCATTGAAATTGAGAGAATAAGACATTTTTTCTTTCTAAAATCATAATAAAAACATAAATACACCATGATAATCAAAGTTACCAATAAGTAAAATAAAACGAGGCTAATTCCTTGATCGAGAAAATAAATGTTGCGTCCTTGATCGAAACTTGAAGCTAAACCTTCCTGCAAAATACCGTCATCCATGATACAGATGACAGCCGTTTGAATCGGAATTAGCGCCTAACGCCAATTACAAACTCCTCAACAATACAAAATTATGACAATCATAATATATTCACAAGATATGCAAAGTACATTTCAGAACTTGATTTTAAGTTCCTCGGTTCTCGTTTTTCATTTTCAGTTCTGGAATACTTTCAACAATTTTTCACATTCATCACATGAATGTAATTAAATATCTTTGCTAAAGTCACCTACACTTGGTAACTATAAGGTTCCTTTGATGGATCTAATTAATTAGATCGCAAAATCACATTCGCACAACACACATAATAATGACTTTCTGATATATGTAAATAGAATTCGGTCGAATGGCCTTAATTTCAATGCTGTTTTGTTTTTCGCAAGTTCATTCCACGTAGGATTCTTTTAGAGTTTTTACCCAACTCTTGTACAGCCTATAAGAAGGCTTATTTCTGAACATAAACCCCATGACTTGATTGGGAGTATCCTCCCACTCTTGTTCATCATCTTTATTGTTGTCCCTCTTTATTTCTTGCCCTATATTAGTGTAGCTCTTCATTTATGTTTTCTCCTTCTTCATTTATGTAAGTTCCTTTCATTTATTGCTTTTCTATCTTTATGCTTTCTTTAATGCTTTCATTTATTGCTTTCCTAGTCTAGATTTAATGCTTTCTTGTCTTTTGATTTCTTTATGCTTTCTTTAATGCTTTCATGTTCTTCATTTCAATTATACTTTCTAGAGTAGTTTTAATGCTTTCCTTCTTTATTGTTTTTGCCTTCAATATGCTAGAGTAGTTGTTTTAGGGTTTTGGGTTGGAGAAATCTTAGGGTTTTGGTCTTGTGTTTAATGCTTAGAAAGATGGTTGAGATTGGTGTTGATTGCTTGTTTGATATTCGAATCGAATCTTGTCTTGCCACTCCTTAATTAGACACATAGGACGAATATGGGTCGTTCGCATGACTATAAGTCATCATCTTCCCCTCGACATCTAGGGTCTCTCGATCGATCTTCATTCTAGCTAGGGTGAACCTAGCCTAAGCCCGCTTTCTTTCATTCATTATTATTCATTCTTAGCATAGTTCATCCACCTTCTTACTTATCATCCAATCTTTCCCACACTTAACCTCTAGTCTAGCATCTCTTATCCTTGTGGTTCGACCCCCGACCTACCATTGAACTCGTTGTAGTAGTATTAGGGTGATTATAAATGTGTTTGCATAGCCTTGGTTCTTAGTGTTTAACGACGCGTTAGAAATCGGCTATCAAAATGGCGTCGTTGCCCACAAGGCGTTTGTTTTGGTTTTAGGATTGGTGAGGTTTGTGAATAGTTTTTGTTTTTGTTGAGACAACCCCTATTGTAACGGCTTAATTAATAGTAATTAATTAAGCTAATTTGGAAATTAAATTTTAAGTACATTATTTTATTGGGACTTAAAATAATATTTTATTATTTAAGATATCAAGTTATACGATTAAAATTGAGAATAAATTAAATACATGAATTGGAGTATGTAAGAAGCTTTATACTCATATTATGCCACAAAAGCTCATGACTCATCTAACTTTTATGACTCACCCAAATTAATGTAATGATCAATGATTACTTGCCTTCTTCCATCACCGTTCTCTCCCCATGCCATTTCCATAGAAAATCTTATTCTTGAACTTATTACTCCTAAATCTAGCAAATAGTCTTAGAACTACCAACTACAAGATTTTCTTTAGTAAACTACATAAATTAAAGTTAGAAGTTCTTCTTTTGATTACTTTATTTTCGAACCCAATTGATAAAGGGTGTGAATTTTGGGTTAATTCTTCAATTGGATTATGAGAGAGTCATATTTAAGTAAAGTCAGGGTTATTTATATTAGTATCGATTTGGGTAAGCCTAATTTAAACATTAAATTGAATTTAAGTTAATTAAAGAGGTTCAATTAGTAATTGGGTTCTTGTAAGTGTTGATTAGTATTGGTGATTTGGGTTATTTGATTTCTAACATCAATTGGGTGATTTGGATGATGAAATTTCTGCCTAGAATGTGAACATTCTGTTTTGCCATTTTCGAGGTCGTTTCGATTGTTTCTGGGTTCTCATTCCTGTATAAGAGTTGTAGAGCTCCGAGTCGCGGTCGCATAGACACTTGAATCACCTCTATACAAGTTTGTATGAGAAAGTTATGACCAAAATACTTACAAGGCCTCCTGAAAATCTGAAAATAGATTTTTGATTTACTTATTCACAATTAAAGTTGGGGTTCATATTGAGTATTCTTTTTATCAAGAATTTAGAGTTAGTATTTATCCTTTAATTGGGTTTATTGATTGGTATGGTCGAGTTACAAGTTCTTATTTGATTAATCTGGGGTATTTGGTTCTAGTATCAAATTTGGGAACATAAGTATTCAGTTGGGTATTTGATTTGAAGATATTACTTGGGTATAATATAAGTTTGGTTATGATATAATATGGGTATTTGGTATTTATGATTAAACTTGGTTAAACACCATTGATGGTAACTAAAGCTTTTACATGTTGATGGTTGATGCTGAATGGATTGGTATTTTAATGATTAATTGTTTTTCATGGCGTAAGAAGGTAATCTAACAAACACTATTATCTTTTAAATTTATATGTATTTCAAAGTTCAAGTTATGTTTTATAAGGTGTGATATTACAGCTATTTATATTTGAGCAAAATTGTATATTTTTGGTGATCGAAACTTTTGAATTTGACTTTGTTTGACCTTGCTTTTAATCCTTGATCAAAGTTATGTTTTATGTTCATAACTTTATAAATATGAGCTTTTAAATATTTACTATGAAAATGAGTTATGATTATAAATTTTAAAGAAAATCCAGTGAATTATTTATTCGTTTTATATTAAAATGTTCGATACTGAAATATGTTCATTTTTGGGAATTGGCAAAGAATATTTATATCGGGATTATTATGAAATCCTATAGCTTGATAATAGGTAATGGTTATTCTGATCGGTCTCGAGCTCCCTGTCCCGTTTCGTTCTTGCAAGAACCGTACGTATTCTCAGGATTTAGATCAAGCCTACTTCCTGACGGGATTATTATTGTTTCGCAAATGAATTTATATGTTCCATTTGTCGTACTTATATGTTAAAGATATCATGAAGTTTTCTTACGAGTTGTGAATTCTCTTTTAAGAGTCATGCCGTTGGCCAAGAGTTATGTCCAGATATTAATTTGGGGCTTCAAAGTTTGGTGAAAGGAGTTTCAAAGTATATATTTAAGTTAAGTTGGGATTGTTTTTTGTTGAATCTTGATTTGGGGATCTAATTGATTATATGTGAAATCTTATGTGATTGTTTATGTGTCATGTAAAAGAGCCATCTTGGGAATAATGGAAGTTATGAGTTAATTGTGTATAAACATTGAAAATCAATTAAGGAAAAAAAGAATTAGAAAAGTATTTGACATGTTTAATTAATGATATTTGGATGAGAATTTCAATTAAGGGAACTTGCGAAAAAGAAACCAGAGTTGATATGAATAGGAATGTCTTAAAGTTTATATTGTGGTAACCCTATTAAGTGTTGTATACGTATTGATGTAAATGTAAAGTTATAATTGAGAATGTACTAAATGATTTATAATATTGAAAGGATTATTTAATTATCAAATATGAAATGTGTAATTTAAAGTGATAGTTTTGAAGTACATCACGGATATAAGAATAAATTGGAGTATGTTATTTTATAATATTGGTTATATTGTGGTAACCCTATTAAGTGTTGTATACTTTTGAAGTACATCACGGATTTAAAGTGATTTATAATATTGGTAACCCTTTTAAGTATATTATTTTATTGGGACTTAAAATAATATTTTATTATTTTAGAATATCAAGTTATACGATTAAAAATAAGAATAAATTAAATAGATGAATTGGAGTATGTAAGAAGCTTTATACTCATATTATGCCACAAAAGCTCATGACTCATCTAACTTTTATGACTCACCCAAATTAATGTAATGATCAATGATTACTTGCCTTCTTCCATCACCGTTCTCTCCCCATGCCATTTCCATAGAAAATCCTATTCTTGAACTTATTACTCCTAAATGTAGCAAATAGTCTTAGAACTACCAACTACAAGATTTTCTTTAGTAAACTACACAAATAAAAGTTAGAAGTTCTTCTTTTGATTACTTTATATTAGTATCGATTTGGGTAAGCCTAACTTAAGCATTAAATTGAATTTAAGTTGGGTAAATAGGTTCAATTAGTAATTGGGTTCTATGTGTTGATTAGTATTGGTTATTTGGGTTATTTGATTTCTCACATCAATTGGGTGATTTGGATGATGAAATTTCTGACCAGAATCTGAACATTTTGTTTTGCCATTTTTGAGGCAGTTTCGATTGTTTCTGGGTTCTGGTTCCTGTGTAAGAGTTGTAGAGCTCTCGAGTGTCAGCATAGAACACTTGAATCACCTCTATACGAGTTCAGTATTAGAAATTTAGTACCAAAATACTAACAGGTGTCCTGAAAATCTGAAAATAGCATTTTTTATTTACTTGTTCACAATTAAAGTTGGGGTTCATATTGAGTACTCTTTTTATCAAGTATTTGGGTTTATTATTTATGGTTATTGATTATTTGATTATTTCGAGTTCTTATTTGATTAATATGGGGTATTTAATAAATTTGGGTTGGGTATTTGATTTGATGATATTACTTGGGTATAATATAAGTTTGGTTATGATATCATATGGGTATTTGGGATTTATGATTGTGTAAATTTGGTTAAACACCATTGATGGTAACTAAAGCTTTTACATGTTGATGGTTGATGCTGAACTTGATTGGTATTTTATGCAAAATTAAATTTTTTATTTATATGTATTTCAAATTCTTATTAATTTTTATTGTGATATTACTACTATTTATATTTGAGCAAAATTGTATATTTTTGGTGATCGAAACTTTGGAAATTGACTTTGTTTGACCTTACTTTTAATCCTTGATCATAATTATGTTTTATGTTTTTTAATATTTTATACATTATTATGAAATCCTATAGCTTTATAATAGGTAATGTCTATTCGGATCAGTCTCGAGCCCCCTGTCCCGTTTCATTCTTGCAAGAACCGTATTTCGGTGATGACAATCACCCATATTCTCGGGATTTAGATCAAGCCTACTTCCTGACGGTCCATATATTCCCATGTTTAAAGTGTTGTTATTTTATTGTTTTAATATGAGTTTTTAATAGATACGTTTGGTATATAAAGTTTTATTTGTTTCGCAAATGAATTTATATGTTCCATTTGTCGTATTTTGACTTTCGCTATTTACTTGTAAAGCAATAGCCGTATTTTGATTCGCTTTGATCTAAAGGTTCTTAGCCGTATTTATGTTGAAACTAAACGGTCTTTTAAAATAATTATGAGTTTTGATAAATTAATGTTTTATTAGGAGTTACTAAATGAGCAAAAATTAAATTGGAGTTGTTTGTTAATGACTAGCATATAAATGTAATAGTTTGATGGATTACTTAACAATTCAATTGTTGACAATCTTTGATGGGGTCTATCCCTTACGGGGGTAGAGCCTTTTTCAGATTAACTCTGCTGTGGAGTTATGCCTTCTTGTGTTAAGTGCGCGGCGATGACTTCTTTTCGAAAATCATAATGTAAATTATATATTTGTAAATTAAATTGTAATATTTTATGAGATTTTGTAAATAGTATTTACTTATTTAATGTAAAAAGTTTTAAATACTCTGATATTAGTTTGTGTGGCTATCGAGCCATAGGTTGGATTCAGCCTAGACTTTTATAAGTCTTCCGCTGTGCTTTGTAAACAGTATTATAATATTGTTTACGCCGGTTTGGGCTGTTTCAAGTGGTATCAGAGCCTTATTATTTCTGGAGTACTCGAATCCTCATATTCGAGTACAAACTTTTTGAAAAATGAATTTCGAAAATTCGAGAGAGCGAGGTAGTCGAGTTTTAGGGTGTAACTCCTAAGAATCGGTATTAATGTGATTATGTGTTATATGTGTGATGTGTGATGTGCTTATATGTTAAAGAAATCTTGAAGTTTCCTTACGAGTTGTGAATTCTCTTTTAAGAGTCATGCCGTAGGCCAAGAGTTATGTCCGGATATTAATTTGGGGCTTCAGAGTTTGGTGAAAGGAGTTTCAAAGTATATATTTAAGTTAAGTTGGGAATGTTTTTCGTTTAAATCTTGATTTGGGGATCTAATTGATTATATGTGAAATCTTATGTGATTGTTTATGTGTTATGTAAAAGAGCCATCTTGGGAATAATGGAAGTTATGAGTTAATTGTGATAAAGATTGAAAATCAATTAAGGAATAAAGAATTATAAAAGTATTTGTGACATGTTTAATTTAATGATATTTGGATGAGAATTTCAATTAAGGGAACTTGCGAAAAAGAAACCAGAGTTGATCTGAATAGGAATGTCGTAAAGTTTATATTGTGGTAACCCTATTAAGTGTTGTATACGTATTTATGTAAATGTAAAGTTATGATTGAGAATGTTCTAAATGATTTATAATATTGAAAGGATAACTTTGAGAATTTAAAAGTTTGAATATTTCAAATTATGTCAAGCCTTATTCATGGTTAATGTAAATTGAAGTTCATAAGTCATATAAGAATCAAATATAAGTTATGAGAGCCTTGTATTACATGTATGGAGAAATTTGAAGATAAATTGCACATATAAAAAAATGAATATTTGATTAGAAGCTTGAATTGAAACTAACTTTATTGAGGTAATCGAATAGCTAATGACTATGGGAACAAAAGTGCGTGTTTATACCATGATGAGACGGTAAAGGTTAAAAGTTGATGGGCTAAGTTGTGTAAAATTGTATTAATGGTGAACCGGATGATCGGAATAAAAATAAAATAGAAAAATAAAAAAAACTCGTATGAAACTGAATGGCAAGAGTATGGAAGCTATTTGGGAAAGATGTATTTGAAACTTAAAGTGTTAAGGTTATGTATTAAAGGTGGATATGAACGTATTATGAGTGGAAGTTAATGATAATGATTAAATTATAAGTTATTAAAGGTTAAAAGCAGAAAGTCATCAAGGATATTTTCTAATTTAAGATTCAAGTTTTTTGATTATCAGATATGAAATGTGTAATTTAAAGTGATACTTTCGAAGTACATCACGGATATAAGAGTTCCTAAGTGAATTTTTGTTGTCATTTGGTTAGATCAAGTAAATTAGTGAATCGGATTTTCAAATTGAGGATAAAAATGGTTGAAATGATTAAAAAAAACAGAGGATTGTTAAAAAGTATTGAAGTATGACGTAAGAGCTGATGTGGAGATTCAGTAAGTTGGTTTGACTAGAAAACAAATATGGTTTTGTATATAAAACTATATGTTTCTTTTCGAAGGGAGATTCTATCAAGTTTTTCGTAGATTATTAAAACATGTTTGTTTAAAAGTTTAAAATGTTTGCTACTATTATTTAATATCTGATTATCGATTGCAATTTTAACTTCTATGTGCACTTGTGTATGTGCAAATGTATTTTGCATCATGAGTTTTGTGCATTTAAAAAAAATTAATCGTGATTGAATCATAAACATTGTTTTTTGACTTGGATGATTGTCGAATGTTGAAGTTGAGGTTTTCAATTAAATCTTAGATGTTGAACTATTTAAGGTTTATCCTTAAGTTGGGGAGAATATGAATATATGCTTTCTTAAGTGTAGAGTAATATTGAGGACGAAATTATTTAAGTTAGGGAGAATGAGACAGCCCCTATTTTAACGGCATAATTAATAGTAATTAATTAAGTTAATTTGGAAATTAAATTTTAAGTATATTATTTTATTGGGACTTAAAATAATATTTTATTATTTTAGAGTATCAAGTTATACGATTATAATTAAGAATAAATTAAATAGATGAATTGGAGTATGTAAGAAGCTTTATACTCATATTATGCCACAAAAGCTCATGACTCATCTAACTTTTATGACTCACCCAGGGGCGGATGCAATGTATTGTCAATGCTGTCAATTGACAGCATTTGACTAATATAGATTTTCAAGTATAGTTTTATGTTAGTGTACCAAGTGTCTCAGCTGGTAAGGCATTGTGTATGTGACAGCAGTAACCCGGGTACGAATCCACCAAGTAGCAATTTTTTTTTACAATTTTCGAAACCTTCCCCAGCAGCAGGTTCTGATTTCATTTCTTTCCCCAATTTTCAAAGACCAATTTTTAAAGGTTACAAATCTCTTTGATGATCTCAGTCCCAATCACTTCAATGAGCTTTTCAACAATGGAGATTCCAAAATCAGCCATAACTGTGGATTTTGAGAAAGAAAAAAACAGATTATGTAGTATTTTGGGAGAGAAAGAAAGATAATAGAAGTAGTATATTGTGATTTGTGATGGATGCAAGCAATAATCGATACAGGGGTTTATAAACAGCGGTAGTCTGTAGATTAGAACTTAAAAGTAATAAATTGATATTGGGAGATAGTTGTAGGAGTATTTGTCTACTCATTTACATTAACATTATTGCATTGGTTTTTTAGTCTTTTACATTTTCGACGATGATTTATTATTTGTTTCCGTGTCATATACTTCTAAATCTCTTATTTTTATGGATACCATTTATCCACATTTTTTAAAATAGTACTCCTCTCAATTATTTTAGATGTTCAATTTGGGTTTTTACGATTATTAAGTATGGTGTGGAGTGCATTAAAAATATGATAGTTGGGTATTTAAATTAATTAAATTTTGATGTATTGGCCATTGATATTCTCAGTGTAGAGTTGGATGCTTTTATGGCTAATTTTGGTAATGATGAGCGATTTTCAGACTTGTCAACCCTCGGTGAACTCTCCAAAGCTTTAGTAGATTCTGGTTTGCATAAGACATGCCCATACTTTCATAAGCTTTTGAAGCTAGCATTGATTTTGCCGGTATCCACAGCAATTGTCGAAAGAGTGTTTTCTGCGATGAAGATTATTAAGACTGAGTTACGCAACAGGATTGCTGATGACTTTTTAAATGAAACGGTTGTAACTTATTTTGAATGTGATTTGTTACAAAATTTGTCAAATGATGATATTATGTGTCATTTTCGAATATGAAAATTCGACGGAGTCAATTACCGTAATTTAAAACGTTGATGTATTTTTTTAATGTTATCGTTATCGACAGCATTTAAATTTTTTCTAGGTCCGCCCCTGGACTCACCCAAATTAATGTAATGATCAATGATTACTTGCCTTCTTCCATCACCGTTCTCTCCCCATGCCATTTCCATAGAAAATCCTATTCTTGAACTTATAACTCCTAAATGTAGCAAATAGTCTTAGAACTACCAACTACAAGATTTTCTTTAGTAAACTACACAAATTAAAGTTAGAAGTTCTTCTTTTGATTGCTTTATATTAGTATCGATTTGGGTAAGCCTAACTTAAGCATTAAATTGAATTTAAGTTGGGTAAATAGGTTCAATTAGTAATTGGGTTCTTGTATGTGTTGATTAATATTGGTTATTTGGGTTATTTGATTTCTCACATCAATTGGGTGATTTGGATGATAAAATTTCTGACCAGAATCTGAACATTTTGTTTTGCCATTTTTGAGGCAGTTTCGATTGTTTCTGGGTTCTGGTTCCTGTGTAAGAGTTGTAGAGCTCCGAGTCGCAGTCGCATAGACACTTGAATCACCTCTATACGAGTTCGTATGAGAAAGTTAGGACCAAAATACTAACAGGGTGTCCTGAAAATCTGAAAATAGCATTTTTTATTTACTTGTTCACAATTAAAGTTGGGGTTCATATTGAGTACTCTTTTTATCAAGTATTTAGGGTTAGTATTTATCCTTTAATTGGGTTTATTGATTGGTATGGTTGAGTTACGAGTTCTTATTTGATTAATATGGGGTATTTAATTCTAGTATCAAATTTGGGAACATAAGTATTCAGTTGGGTATTTGATTTGATGATATTACTTGGGTATAATATAAGTTTGGTTATGATATCATATGGGTATTTGGGATTTATGATTGTGTAAATTTGGTTAAACACCATTGATGGTAACTAAAGCTTTTACATGTTGATGGTTGATGCTGAACTTGATTGGTATTTTAATGATTAATTGCTTTTCATGGCGTAAGAAGGTAATCTTACAAACACTATTATCTTTTCATTTATATGTATTTCAAAGTTCAAGTTATGTTTTATAAGGTGTGATATTACTACTATTTATATTTGAGCAAAATTGTATATTTTTGGTGATCGAAACTTTGGAAATTGACTTTGTTTGACCTTACTTTTAATCCTTGATCATAATTATGTTTTATGTTCATAACTTTATAAATATGACCTTTTAAATATCGTACTATGAAAATGAGTTATGATTATTAATTTTAAAGAAAATCAAGTGAATTATTGATTGGTTTTATATTGAAATGTTCGATATTGAAAAATATTCGTTTTTGAGGATTGGCAACGGATATTTATATCCGGATTATTATGAAATCCTATAGCTTTATAATAGGTAATGTCTATTCGGATCAGTCTCGAGCCCCCTGTCCCGTTTCATTCTTGCAAGAACCGTATTTCGGTGATGACAATCACCCATATTCTCAGGATTTAGATCAAGCCTACTTCCTGACGGTCCATATATTCCCATGTTTAAAGTGTTGTTATTTTATTGTTTTAATATGAGTTTTTAATAGATACGTTTGGTATATAAAGTTTTATTTGTTTCGCAAATGAATTTATATGTTCCATTTGTCGTATTTTGACTTTCGCTATTTACTTGTAAAGCAATAGCCGTATTTTGATTCGCTTTGATCTAAAGGTTCTTAGCCGTATTTATGTTGAAACTAAACGGTCTTTTAAAATAATTATGAGTTTTGATAAATTAATGTTTTATTAGGAGTTACTAAATGAGCAAAAATTAAATTGGAGTTGTTTGTTAATGACTAGCATATAAATGTAATAGTTTGATGGATTACTTAACAATTCAATTGTTGACAATCTTTGATGGGGTCTATCCCTTACGGGGGTAGAGCCTTTTTCAGATTAACTCTGCTGTGGAGTTATGCCTTCTTGTGTTAAGTGCGCGGCGATGACTTCTTTTCGAAAATCATAATGTAAATTATATATTTGTAAATTAAATTGTAATATTTTATGAGATTTTGTAAATAGTATTTACTTATTTAATGTAAAAAGTTTTAAATACTCTGATATTAGTTTGTGTGGCTATCGAGCCATAGGTTGGATTCAGCCTAGACTTTTATAAGTCTTCCGCTGTGCTTTGTAAACAGTATTATAATATTGTTTACGCCGGTTTGGGCTGTTTCAAGTGGTATCAGAGCCTTATTATTTCTGGAGTACTCGAATCCTCATATTCGAGTACAAACTTTTTGAAAAATGAATTTCGAAAATTCGAGAGAGCGAGGTAGTCGAGTTTTAGGGTGTAACTCCTAAGAATCGGTATTAATGTGATTATGTGTTATATGTGTGATGTGTGATGTGCTTATATGTTAAAGAAATCTTGAAGTTTCCTTACGAGTTGTGAATTCTCTTTTAAGAGTCATGCCGTAGGCCAAGAGTTATGTCCGGATATTAATTTGGGGCTTCAGAGTTTGGTGAAAGGAGTTTCAAAGTATATATTTAAGTTAAGTTGGGAATGTTTTTCGTTTAAATCTTGATTTGGGGATCTAATTGATTATATGTGAAATCTTATGTGATTGTTTATGTGTTATGTAAAAGAGCCATCTTGGGAATAATGGAAGTTATGAGTTAATTGTGATAAAGATTGAAAATCAATTAAGGAATAAAGAATTATAAAAGTATTTGTGACATGTTTAATTTAATGATATTTGGATGAGAATTTCAATTAAGGGAACTTGCGAAAAGAAACCAGAGTTGATCTGAATAGGAATGTCGTAAAGTTTATATTGTGGTAACCCTATTAAGTGTTGTATACGTATTTATGTAAATGTAAAGTTATGATTGAGAATGTTCTAAATGATTTATAATATTGAAAGGATAACTTTGAGAATTTAAAAGTTTGAATATTTCAAATTATGTCAAGCCTTATTCATGGTTAATGTAAATTGAAGTTCATAAGTCATATAAGAATCAAATATAAGTTATGAGAGCCTTGTATTACATGTATGGAGAAATTTGAAGATAAATTGCACATATAAAAAAATGAATATTTGATTAGAAGCTTGAATTGAAACTAACTTTATTGAGGTAATCGAATAGCTAATGACTATGGGAACAAAAGTGCGTGTTTATACCATGATGAGACGGTAAAGGTTAAAAGTTGATGGTCTAAGTTGTGTAAAATTGTATTAATGGTGAACCGGATGATCGGAATAAAAATAAAATAGAAAAATAAAAAAAACTCGTATGAAACTGAATGGCAAGAGTATGGAAGCTATTTGGGAAAGATGTATTTGAAACTTAAAGTGTTAAGGTTATGTATTAAAGGTGGATATGAACGTATTATGAGTGGAAGTTGATGATAATGATTAAATTATAAGTTATTAAAGGTTAAAAGCAGAAATTCATCAAGGAAATTTTCTAATTTAAGATTCAAGTTGTTTGATTATCAGATATGTAATGTGTGATTTAAAGTGATACTTTTGAATTACATCACGGATATAAGAGTTCTTAAGTGAAGTTTTGTTCTCATTTGGGTAGATAAAATAAATTAGTGAATCGGATTTTCAAATTGAGGATACAAATGGTTGAAACGATTGCTGAGGTTTGTGAATAGTTTTTGTTTTTGTTATTTTTGTTTTTCTCTTCATGGCTTGTTACATGTATCAACCCGAGCATGAATCTTTTTTGAGCTTCTTTCTTAGATATTGGGAAATTCTTCCTTCCCGGGTGTAATGTTGAAAGATGGCAAATTTGTCATCACCATTATGAAGGATTGAATAGTGAGACTAGGGGGTTAGTTGATAAGTTTGACCAAGATATGTTCCTTGACCAAACCCCTGTGCTTTGCTTGAACTTCTTCAAAGGGTTGCCCAAGGACAGCTACATGAAAGAACACCCCTATCTCCCTCCCTTTGAGGCTCCACTGGCCTACCCCTCTAGTTATGATTGGGTTGAAGAGGGGACCGAGTTGGAGAGATTGTGGAACGCTAACACTTTTCGAAGAGTTTTTAAGGAGAGAGTAGAGACCCATGACCATGACCTAGACTCCCCTCACCCTATCATTAGCTCCCCTCCTTCTCTTGATCATCTACATTCTTGTGTCGATGCACCACTCACCGATGAGGTTCACGATGAGGTTCCTTGTGCACCTCAACATGGTGAACTCCTCACATATGTGCATGATCATCGAGTTAGTGGACCCAATGACCTAGAGGTAGATATGTGCGTGATTGAGGAGTCTCAAGTACATACCCTAGATGTGCCTTCTATTGAGTCTCACCTTACACCTTTTTGTCATCATGAGAAGCTCCCGGTCGTTCATGTTCATGCTCACCTTCATGCTTGCGATTCTATGTCGCTTACTTACTTCCCCCCTCCCTCTATTCGTTCTCCCCCCGTCTTTTCATCATGTTATGGAAAGTCGGTCTTTGTTGTGTTTTTGCTCTCCTTCTTTCTTCTCTCCCTCTTTCACTCCCCAACCTCTGTTGTGGTGGGGAGTGAGTTTGATAAACTCCTCCGGAGTTTGACTCACTATGACATAGTCACTCGAGTCTAGCTAAAGACCTAAAAGAAGCGCTTGTTGGGAGGCAACGCAACTGTATATATTGTTTTGGTTTTTCATTCATTGCATTGCATTTTTGCTAGTTAGTGCTCACGTTTGGTTTGTAGCATTGTTTGTTAGAGTTTGTAGATCCAAGCGACCTTTAGAATTGACCCTCCACAAGCTTTGCTTGTATTTGATTTGATGATTTTGAGAGGGTCAATGCTAACGGTCCCGAAAGGGTGAGATTATGAGAAAGAGAAAGAAGGCTCAAAAGTACGATTGAGCCAAACATGAAGAATTAGCTTCACCTTAGCTTGCGGGAGACGATTGCTCTAGCTTCGCGCTTAATGCCTCCACTTCATTCAAGGAGCGGAGACTTCTTAGACCACTTGATAGTGGTGACAGTAATGCTAGGAGTGAAAGCCCTCCTAGCCTAGGTATGACCTTCTTTCATCTTTATTATTGGCTAGTATGTGTTGTGTTGGGTGTCGTGACAATCTTGTTGACCATGGTCTTAAACGTTTCATCTTTTTCTTTTCTCTCCTTCTTTGGTAGAGGCTAGCAAAGAGTTGGCTTGGGGAAGAGATGGTCAACACTATTGTCACCTCCAACCGTGTGCTTCTGCATTTAGTTTCATGTAGTTATAATTTAGTTCATTGCATAAATCATATTGTAGATATTTCGTATATATTCATCTTGCATTCATGATATAGTGTATATATTGCATACTCATGTTTAGTTTTCAATAAGATGGTTGAGTTGTGAAACTAGCATGTGAGCTTCTGGTGTGTAATTTTGTGATCTTATACATACTCATATTTTCCTAGCCCTGTGCCTACTTTGGGGCCAAGAGTTTGATTATTTTCCATATAGCTTGAGGGATCAGGGCTTACTTGGTTGGTGGCTTACATGACTACCTTTAGAGGCGCATTTTGACTAGCATGTGAGGATTGAGTCGTCTTGGACTCCTTGCGAGTTCCATTCATTTTGGGTGCTAATTAGGGGATCTAAGTATTGTGTTGGTTCTTCTCCAACGTAGTCAGCTTTTCTTGAGACCAAGGATGATAACACGTTCACTAGAATTGAGCTACATACCCATATAGCCTATCTTGTACGTAATTTGACTTTAGGTTAAGCCAAGTTTTTGCTTTTTCCTATTCTTTTGTAGCCGCATTGTTTAGCCTCCACATGAGCCAAATATTCCCTCTTCTTACCTACAGAATAGCTTAGTGATAGTGGGGTTGTTGTGTGTTACAGTGATTTTGTGGGCTTTTGGTTATGATATTATGGTTGTTGGTTAATTTAGAGAGAGATACATAGCTTTGGGGAATGTAGTGAGAGAAGTTAGAGAGAGAGGCTCTCCTAGGGCTTTAGGTTTTCCTCCCCTTGGAGGGCCTCACAGGTCTGCGGCTGATGGTGTTATGGTGGTTTTGGTGGTGCGTTTTCCGGGGTCTATCCGGCTAAACATTTTTGGGTCAGTTTCTTCAGTTTCTTCGTATTCTGGGGTTTCTTTTTCCAGGTTCTATTTTCTTTCTTTAGCGTTTACCGTCTTCTTTAGCTTTGTTTTCTTTTTAGCTGGCTTTGGTTCTTCCTTTTGGTGTTGGTTTGGTCCCTGCTCCTTCTATGGTTGGGTTCTTCTGGAGGAGCTTTCCAGATCTAATTTTTTGGGCGGGTCCCAAATCTGGTGTTTGTTATGGTGGTTTTTATTATGGCTTGGGCTTGCAGTGTTCTTTTCATTTTATGGTGTGTGTCGGTTCGTACGACAGCGTTTTTTGGTCTGGAGTTGGTGTTGGTTCTTCTGTGGTTTGGCTCGAGACGGTTCATATTCTAGACCTTTTTTTTTGGATTTTCGTTTTCTGAGTTCTGGGGTGTTTCTTTTGGGTTCTTCTCGTTTTGTCTTCTCGAGGGGCTGGTTTCTTTTATGGTGTTGGGTTCTAAGATAGACGTCGGTTGGGCTTCCTCTGGGTGACGTATTTCTTGAAGTTTCCTCTGTTGTTGGTGGTCTGGCAGCTGTTTTTGTTCGATACTTGGAGTTTTTGGTGGGGGTTGTCATGAAAATTGGAAGTCGAAAAGGTTGGTTTCTATGGCGGTTAAATTTCTTCCTGGTTTTCTAGTAGTTTTGGAGTTTTCGTCTCTTGGTGGTATACGGGGTCGGCTGTGCTTGAGGCTTGTGGTGATTGGAGGAGGTGAACGTCGTGTTTCGACGGGAGGGTCTTTGAGGTCGATTGGTTTCCATGGTCTCCTTCTCCTATGTTGTTTTGGTTTGGTGCCTCTTTTGAGTTTGGTGATGATCTACTGGTTCAGGGCGTTTGTCTTGGGTTTTTGTTGCTGGGTTCTTGGTACTAGGTTTTGCTGCTGGGTTGCTGGGTTCTTGGTGCAGGTTTATGGTGTTATGTAGATGGTGAACTAGTTTAGCGATTCGTTGTTTCCTCCAGGACTTTGGGATTGGTCTCTGATTTGTAAAGGTGGGGTCCAGTTCTGGTGCTTTTTGGTGGAGGCGCGTCCAGTTCTGGTGCTTTTTGGTGTTGCTCGTTGGAGTTCTAAGATTGCTTTTTGGGCGATGGAGTTTGTTTTGGCTGCCATTTCATATTTTTTTGACTATTCATCTTCTGGGTGTTTTGTTGTCGAGGGTGTATGGCTTTAAATTTCGATGGGTCTTTTTTTGTTTTCGAATGGTCTCTTGGGTTTCCTATGTGCTTGGGACGTCCACTCTTAGAGGCGGAAAACGTGGAATCGTGGAGTATTCTCCGATGTGTGAATTATGGTGAAGTTGTTCGCTACCTTCTACGTGTTTCAGAATGATGTTTACGGATGTCGGTTTGTGGTAGACTGACTCATGGAGTTTTGTGGTGCTGGTTTTTATTGGTCTTGGTGCTTTGACGGAAGTTCTAGGTGGTTCAGACTGGAGTTTAGGGTTATCGGTTTGTGGTCGATGGACTCATGGCGTTTGCGGTGCTGATTGGTTGGTCTTGGAGATTTGACAGAGGTTCTAGGTGCTTTGACGGAATTTCTAGGTGTGGTCGACTTTGAACATTTTCATTCTAATTTTGGAGACGCCTTTTTTGTACCTTGGTGTTAGGATAGATTTTCTTGGTGTGTATGGTGTTTGGACCATCTTTTGGTGTTTTTTGAAAACGTTGTTGCATAGCCCACCCCTATGCTGTTTTGGGTGGCGTGTTCCTTGGTTTCCCTCTTCCTATGACTTTTTTCCCTTCGGGGGTTTTTTTATGCCGGCGGGTTTGGGACCCAAGTTACAGTGTGGTGCTTATATTCCTCCTTTTATTAATATATTCCAAATTTTCAAAAAAATTATGGTTGTTGGTTTCATATGACTCTATCCATTTGATATCCAGCTCATATTATTTCTCCATTCATCCTCTCGTGCTTATTATTATGATTATTCATAACACATTCTTTAGATGAGGAGACCTCTCTCTTGTGTTTCATTGAGATTTTATACACATACATATTCATGTGAGTGAGAAGGTCGATATTTTATTTGGAGATGAGCTTGGAGACACATGTGCTTATGAGATTTCATGTTTTTGGTGTTTTATGATAGAGATCGTTTGTGCTTTCATGAGATTATTGGGTTATTGATGGTTGTTGGATATAGTCTTCATTTATTTATCATGAGATGTTTGTGGTTGTTTTGTTTAGGGTCACTTGCTATCCTCTACTTAGCTCCACATTCCTAAATGTATCCCACCTTAACCCTAAGCCAACGTTAGAACCCTATGTTAACCTATTCGACTTGGTCCGATTAGTTTGTTCTGTGCTGGAGTTAGATATGACACAATCACCATGATTCTCCCCTATTAGGTGTTTGATCCCCGACTCATCTTTAGTCGGAAGATTATGAGCGAAACACGAACCATTATCAAACACATGAGTGTTATTGCATATTTCTCACATCTTTTGAGAAATAACTCGGGGAGCGTAGACTTGTGACCTCTCTAGATAGTGGATGTCATAGCCTGTGATGTAGCTTACCCTAGTGATCTCAAGTTTGTGGAATTGGTCATTCTCTTTGGTATTGCGCTCTATGAGACCATTGTACTTGTACAGCTATAGCTAGGAAAGAGTTTCCCTTGTGCACAGCTCGCGTTGCTTTGATTTCCGCTCACCTTGCATTACATCATATTAGATTTTGCATTGTAGTTTTTAGTTGCATTTAGTTTTCATCCTTGCATTTGCATTGCATTGGATCTGTGGGTTTCCTTCTGAAAGCCCTCACGAGACCTTACTCATCCTCCTGGGAGACCTTGAGGTTTAAAGGGCTTGTCGTATGTGCTATGTGTGATCGTGATTCCTATGATAGTGAGTTTTAGGTTTTATTGCTTTGGTAGTTTTGTTTTGTTTGTTTTTATAGTTAGTTGTTTTTGGGATGCCCATGTGCTTTCATGTTTTCCTACCTAGTCTCTTTACTAGGGACTAGTAAAGGTTTAGCTTGGGGGAGTTTATGCGCTCGTTTTTAGAGCACATTTATCTCCTTATTCTAGTGTCAAGTCTCGCGTTTTCATAAGGCTTTTGCATACTTTACGCATGATTTACCTTGATCTTATCTCCATGGTGCTTTAGAGTAATTTTAGGTGTTCTTCATGAGATTTTGAGGTGTTTTCGTTGCGTACGAGATTTCGACACTTGAATTGAAGTTGGAAGAAGAGAAGAATGGGCCAAAATTCATGCTTGTTTGAAGTTATACCCAAAGACCTCATAAAGCACTGAAGGCATTTGGTGCTTGTTTGAAGTGTGAAGAAAAGAAGAATAGGCCAAAATCCATGCATTCGGCCGAAGATGTAATAGCCCTATTTTAAAGTCTCTTTTAATCCAAAATCAAATAGTCTTGAGTTGTGATTTATGCTAGTAACTTATATGATTATTTATCGCTAAGTGGCAACAATGATGAGAGTTTAATTCATAAAAATGTTATTTTTGAATAAACTAAGTCTAGTTTTGCTGAAAGTTATTATATACTAAAGTAAATATTTTCAATGTACTTAGTTTTGTTAAAGTTTATTTGATTTACTAAAATAACATTAAGTTCGTTCTAAACTTGGTTGATTTGATATATATATATTAATTTGGTTTATCATTAGAAAATTTATATTATTTGCAAAATAAACTATGTTAACAAAAGCTCATTTTAAGTAATTTAATAAAAATAGTTATATTTGAATATAAACAAAATATATTTATCTAATAACAATATATTATAAAAAAAAGAAGCTTTTTACAATGATATTATAGTTTGTTGGTATTTGAAAACATTGTTTTTGTTATAGTTTTATATTGTTGACAAACAAATATATATATTATTTCCTAAAAACAAGAATTTTAGAAATTTTTCAAAACTAGTATCTTAGTTCTAAAATCATTTAAAAATAGTAAAAAAGTGTATTTTGAACCTATCTTTACCATATCCTCCACATGCATGCTATTGAAAATACCAAACCATTAGATTGAGGTAGCTTGTGGTATTACTAAAGAAAAGAGTATAGATTTGTACAAAGGTCAGGTTCAGAGACAAATTTGCATGGTCTGAAAGATACCCCAATTTACCTAGGCTATACCCTAAAATATTGAGTGCTACCCCTTGGAACCTTTTCCTAACACTCTAAACTTTCTATAGGTACCTTATGCACCCTTATATCCCTCCAGAAATGAGAGACTCATCCTCATCTTTCTACTACTTCATCACAACAGTTTCTGGCAGCTTATATGCCTTCAAAAAATCATCATTTTTATCCCAAGTTCTCTTAATAAGTGCCTCATATTTTTATATCATTATATTGTAGACATCCTAAGCTTTCCATTGATATCTCACACGCACATATACAAACTATATAAGCCCCTCATCTTCAAGCAAACATTCACAATTTGTTGTTCTTTTTTGGTCAGCTTTATACATGAATACAATTTGAATCAGGGTCGGCCCTGAGAATAGGCCCAAAGGGCTACCGCCCAGGGCCCCATTTTTAAGATTAGAAAATTAGGTAAGAAGGGGCCTCTTAGCTAGTATCTAGAAAAATCAAATATTAAACATAGGGCCCAATCTTCACATGGAACGGAGCCCGAAATGAAAAAGAGAACATAGAAATGAGGTAAAAGAACTGACATAATATTAACTCTACTTTTCTTGAACACCTAATTCCTAGAATCTAGAAAGCCCCATTTTCACTTTCAAAAGCTACCGCAATAACCTTTCACCTTCTTGAATCTGATCAGTCTTCAACTCTTCATCATTCATCATCAATGGCGGTATGGGCATCCGGAAGCATTTTTTTTTTTCTGTTTTAATTTTTTCTCCAATTCCTCAATCTTCAACTGGATTTATCCTTTCGTTTTATGATTAAATCTAATCATTTTTCAACTCTTCATCATTCATCAATGGCGGCATGAGAGTAAGTATTATCGAGTCAATATACTTGTATACTAAGATTTTATCATTACATCTTGTTTTATTGTTGAAAATTGTCATCCGTGACTCACTTCCTCACTTCTCAATTTAGTGAGTCACAAAATGAGTCTAATAATTTTATTATCTCATTTGGTATTGAATTGCTAAATGCTAATTGCAATTGCCTCATTTTAGTTTAATAATTTTTTTTGTTGGGTGGCTTGGGTTTAGTGAATAAGATGAAATTAAACCAGGAATGACATAATGTTGTTCCAGAGAGATTTAGATTTAGTGTTTGACTTATTCTTTTCAATTTTTTGTGAGCTTTTTGTATTGGTTGTTGTTCTACTAATTTGTGTTCAATCTTATATGTTATGTGTTTTATGTGTTTGAAAACATACATGATAGAAGTACATTGTTTAAAGCATTTTGTATTTAGTATTGTTTTTCGAAGGCCCATTGTACTATTTTGCCTAGGGCCCCAAAATGTTAGAGACGGTCCCGAGTATTTACCCATATTCCTCTTCATGCATGTATAAAGAAACCTTATGGTGGTGTTGTACATAAAATTACTCCTATTTTTGGTTGTCAATCGGTTCGGGTACAACTTCTGCTCGGGTTGGTTTACTTTTAGTTTCGGGTCGGGTCGTTTTTGAACAGCTCTAGCTGAAATAAATGTAATTTATTGTGTAGTATTATTTTCTATGCGGTGTTATTCCAGGATTTTATCAGGCAATATATAATTTTCTACACAGTACATTATATATTTTCCATTATAATTTTGTAAAGAATACATTTATACATCTATGTAATTGAAATAATTATGATTTATTGCATCTATTCATGTATGAGTTTTTTCAAAAATGTAAATTTGTAAATATGGTAAGTTTTAAAAATACAAATTTCCAAAAAAAAAAAAAGTTTTAAAAATACAAAACGGTCAAATTCCATTAATACCAAACAGTGAAAAAAAGACAAATGACATGCTTACATCAATTTTTTTTAACTATTATACAGTAAAATTTATAGAATGTACTATATGATGAATGATTAGAGGATCACAATTAGATGATATAGGATAGAGAACTGGTGATTTTAAATATCAGTTAGTCTCCTAAGAGCCTGTCTTTCTGAAAGACGTCTTTTAGGCCCAGCCCATTAGAGCTTAATATTTACTTTTACTCTACATTTTTATTTAAGGGTCGGTTTAATTAGAGATGGTTTTTCAAAGAAACCGTCCTTCACATGAATTTGGGTTTAAATTTAAATTGAAAATTGAAAAGTTTAAAATTTTGAAATTTGAAATTAAAAATAAGGTCTGTTCATTTTTTTTGTAAAATTTACTTTTATCTCCATCTTTCTGGTGATGAACCAGTGCAAATACTTCGTCTAAGTTTTTGATCAATCTTTACAGCGTTCATTGTTTCTTCATATCTCCAATCCTGTTCAAGGACGTCCAAAAGTTAGGTATGTTTAATTTCGTCTTTTATTTATACTTTCAAATATTTATGTCTTCATATCTCCATTTTTCGGTGAAGAATTAGGGCAAATGTTTTTGTTTCATAGTTTTTTTCGATCTTTATAATGTTCATTAATTCAAACATTCCAATTTCAAAATAAATAGGTGAAATTCAATATGGTGGTAACTAGATCTAAATCCAAAGCAGCAGAATCTAAAGCTTCAAAATCTGAAACATCAAAGTAAGTGTATGAATTTTTATTTAATGCAACTTTGTAAATCGATCTGACTTTAGGGTTTTAATTTTTTCTTTGTGATTTAGGGGTTTTGAGAAGAAACCATGGACCTACTAGTTGTCGAACGCAGCAGTATTAGATGAAGCTATAAAGTGTTTTAGGTTAATTTTGTATACACATTGTTAAATCTGAAAAATCTTGTTTCTCCTTATTCAATTATATTTGTGATTTTGTTTAATTGCAGTAAAGAAATTGTTGTTAAATCTGAAAAATCTTGTTTCTCCTGGTTCAATTATATTTGTGATTTTGTTTAATTGCAGTAAAGAAATTGTTGTTAAATCTGAAAAATTTTGTTTCTCCTTGTTCAATTATATTTGTGATTTTGTTTAATTGCAGTAATGAAAGGTTCCGTCGAAATGATATTCAAGCTAAGAGATCTGTAAGTGGATGTTGACCATAATTTTTTAGAGTTATTCAATCAATTCAATATGATTTTTTGAATAACTTTGCTAATTTGTTTCTTGTTTTGATTTCAGGGATTTTACTACACCTATCTTAGAAACAAAGAATGGAATTCCCTATCTGACTCTGTAAGTGATTGTTTTTAATATATTATCAGTTCATCAGTTGGTTTTGTATTTTCAAAACAAATTGATCTTAATTTTCTTTCTCTTTCAGGACAAAGAGTACTTTATCAATAAGGCTTTGTCTAAAATGAAATTGGACGCTATGGAGGTTCTTAGTTTTTGAAATGTGTAATTTAACTATTATAATCAATTTGTGAGAATCATTTACTTAATGGTTAAGTGTTGGTTGATGATTAGTGACACTAATTCTTAATTTAGTGGGCAGTATTTAGTCTTAAGGTCTACTATTTTAAATTTAACCAATTGAACCTTGTGTTATGCAGCTTTATTATATGATGTCGAGGAAAACACTGATTAAATATTGTATCGGAAAGTGAGTTTCATTAAATTTGTTTTTGTTTCTTGATCTCAAGATCAAATCTGATAAATCTGTACTCTTTTAATGTAGGCCAAAGGGCATGGGAAAGAAAAGGTGGACATCCAAAGAATTAGATAATGCTCATAAGGTTTTTAGGTAATTATTTTATCTTCTAGTTTTACTTGTCTTGTTCAATGGAAGGTATTGTTTTTGCCTTTTTTGGTCTCGGTCTGATTTTTGTAAATACAGGAAGGAGTTGTTCGAGACTTACATCAGCGACCCGAAAATTCAAGATTTAGCTGTAACATCTGTTATTCACTAACTTGAATTTGAAGGCTTGTTTTTTCATCAGTCTGTAACATTTTGTTTGCTTTTGTTTTCATAGGAAATCGATGACTTTGACTTTAGTTGTTTTGAATATGACAAGTGGATGGAGTTGACTGAAACTGTAAGTAACTTATTATAGTGCACTTGCTTGTTTGTATTCAGATTAAATCTCAATGCTGTTTTTTGTATTTAAGGAGAAAGATGTTTATGTTTTGAAGACTCACAAGTATGGCTCAGATCTTCTTGTGGCTTATGACCATATTATGGCAAGCACTGGTTATTCAATTGAAGAGTAACACCATCAAAAAGACTTAAAACTTGCTAGTTTTGTGCATTATCAACGGATATTATGATGTAATTGCTAGCCTACTTGTGGCACCAACAATTTGATATTACTATTTGTCTTTTAGAAAAGTACTCCCTCTGTTCTTTTTTGATTATCCTATTTGAGAATTTCACACAAATTAAGAAAAGTGAAAATTTTGTAGATAGTGGGTATTATTTTATTAGAATAGTGGTGTAAATTAATGATTGTATTTGAAGATTTCACATAAATTATGAAAGATGGAATCTTTGTAGATAGTGGGTATTATTTTATTCGAATAGTGGTGTAAATTAATGATTGTATTGGTATTATGAAAGAGAATTGAGGGTTAAATGAGGAATAAAGAGAGTATATGGAAGATAAAAACTTTCCAAAATAGAAAAGTATTTTGAATAGGACAAAGTTTTGAAACTGTCTGTTATAGTAATGTGGACAATCTTAAAAGAATGAAGGGAGTATTAAATTGTATTCTTTCTTGTTTTGAAATAGCACCTTAAAATGGTAATACTATGTTCTAATCTTTTACTATAATTCAAACCTTATTACCTGAGTACATGACTTTGTATCAATACAAAAGTATATGTAACTTTTATTTTTCAAAACAAATAATCCAACTTCAATGTTTTCGAACTATTGTAACATAAATAAACAATCTTTATTACGGAAAATTGCAACTAATATAGGATGGAAGAAGTATGCATTGTCTGTAATTCTAATTTGTATACATTTTGTTTTTACATCATCCTACTTCCTACATAATTAATAGATGACGTATTCAATAGGGTACTAGTAATGTTTTTATGTTTCTATAGGAGGTAGCAAAATTCCTTTAAAATTGTTATTCAGATTGTTTTGGTTTTATAATAAATTTATTTTTTAGTTACAATCTCTTAAAGATAACAAGTTGTGAGAGACCCCTTATGTATATGGAGCTAAAACAATAGCCTAATTAATACAGATGAACTTAGTTTTTTATTTTAAATTCGTCTCTTTAAGAAATGATCTTTCATAATAGGATGAGAGATCAATTGAACTATTGACCGACTTTTCAACATTAAACTACAAGTCAACAACCTTACAACTTTCTTTGCTCTATTGATTTTATTCTTATTTTTGTGATTTTTATTATGTCTTATTTCTAATTAAAATACGGCTTTGATTCTTATTTTTGTCAGATATGATACATGATTATGAATAAGCTAAAGCTATTTGCTCTTAAAATAAAAGTTTATATCTAATATCTGAAAGACCCTAACCCTTTCATTTTTTATAGATCTAGACTTGAATTGGGATCCTAAGGGTTAAAAATTTTCGAACCCAGACCAAAACCCTTCGGATTCAACGCGTTTAGGGTTCTGAATAGGTCCTTAATTGGTCTACAAAAAATCTATTTAATTTGTCACATTTAAACCTTTTTTAGGTGATTAACGTATTTTAGTTCGACAGAATAATTTAGTATAATAAATATGAATGAATAAAATAATCAACCAACAATTCATAATCAAAAATTAGTTCAATAACAACCAACAATGCAACAAATTCATACTCATAATAACAACTTCAGAAAAACAAAAACAAAAACAAATAATCAACTTAAAAAAATATATATATCATATATATATATACATATATACATATATATATATACATATATACATATATATATATACATATATACATATATATATATATATATATACATATATACATATATATATATACATATATACATATATATATATACATATATACATATATATATATATATATACATATATATATATATATATATATATATATATACATATATATATATATATATATATAGAGCCGGCCCAATAACAGGAACTCCATGAGCAGCTGCTCAGGGCCCCTGTATTGGGGAGGCCCAAAATCATTAGTTAGATGTTGCGATTCAAGTCATTATGAGGCCCAAAGATTAATTCCAATCTTGCACTATACAATATATCAATTTTCTTTTCTTTTTCAAACCTTTAATTACCGTTACCATATTTAACTAATCATTTTCTTCCTTTTCCTTCTCACCATTAAACTCTCCCTCAATCATAATTGGTAGTTGGTTTCCTTCTCTTCCATTTAAATATCAATTTTAAAATTTTTCCACCAATGTGTTTTATTTTTAAAAAGACATTTTACTAATTATTAAAATTTTTATATAAAATATTTAAGTTGAGGAAAAAGGTAAATAAAATCAGAATTTAATAAGGATGTGTTGTAGGATGACATACCGAATTTAAATTCAATTCCAAATGTTTCTATTTTCATAGATAATTTGTTTAAATCAATATTGGCAATTGAAATAATTATTTATAATAGACCATAAGTTATCATGATGTTATGCAATTGCACTTTGAGGACCTATTTTTTATTTTTGCTCAGGGCCCCTAAAATGTGGGAGACGGCCCTGATTATAGAATAGTAATTTGTTTAAATTGTGTTATATACTTTTTAGGAGCTAGCATTTGAATTTTTTTATAATCTATTTTTTTAATTAGATCAAAGAACTATAGGCCTTTCAAATATATCAAGGCCGATTGAGTACTTATTCAAGTAATATATAAATATGCCAGAATTATCAAAATTCCAACCTAACTCGTTTAGTTAATAGGGTGGAAAAATGCAATCCTAAACTGATGATTGTTTGAGATTAGCTCAACAAAATTACAACCCAATTAACATTTTTTATTTCATTTTGTATTTAAGTGTTTTTAACAATGAATACGTCTTATCTAAGGATGGTCATGGGTCCAGGACCCTGTTGGACCAGTTCCGGAGTGCCCCTTTTTTGAATGTCTTGGTGTGATTTTTTAGACTCATTGAATTTGGGTCGGATTTAGATCTAAAAAAAATTCATGGGTTCGGGTCCGAGAATTTAGACATGGAACCGGACCCAAACCCGGAACCTATAAAAATTAAATATGAATCTGACATCTTAATTCCTAACCCAATTTATATATATATATATATATATATATATATATATATATATATATATATATATATATATATATAATATATATATATTTATATATATATATATATATATATATATATATATATATATATATTTATATATATATATGTTTATATATATATATGTATATATATATATATATGTATATATATATATATTTATATATATATATATATATATATATATATATATATATATATATATATATATATATATATATATAGGGGAGGGATCCAATGAGAAGGGTATTGAAAATGAGAAGGATAAGAAGGATTGTACACCCTTGATTTCACTTACAAAAAAAATCTATGGTCACGATTAATCCAAAAACACATAATTGTAAAAGTAACTATGTTACACAGAAAGATAACTATGACATCAATTTTAAAATGTTCTTTTTTTATAACATAGTATCTTTTTTTGGATACATAGTAACCAACAACATCACTATATATATATATATATATATATATATATATATATATATATATATATATATATATTTGAAATTAGGAATATATTAAGATACAAAAGATGAACACCAACACTGAAACTTGGGACCCCCAAAACCTCCGGCATAAAAAAACCCTAGCGGGAAAA